>JARHVA010005586.1:0-492500 GCA_037957365.1 Torreya grandis
TTTAACCTCCAATTATGACTATACTTAGTGTGTGTGAATGATTAGTTGATCTTGTCAAGTGAATTGACTTGTCTTCCTTGGCATGTTGTCTTTTATAACACCTAGATGCAATTTGAAAGATTATTTTGTAGGTCATGTGAACTGTATAAGTATGGTGAAAAGGCATGTTCTCTATCCTTTAGTTTCATTCAAGACCTCTTAGTTAGTCCTCCTATCCTAAGTAACTACCATAACATTCACATTGAAACACTCATGTGAGAGATTTAGATTAGGGGCAATGTATGTACGGTTATTTTTCTTGATCAATAAGTGCACATGTAGTTGGTTGGTAGAGATCAACTATTTTGTGTAACAACCCCTTTGTTTTCATGTCATCCTTCTCCTTTTTTTTTACAAACTAATAGTGTAGTAGATCCTAATTTATACATCAAGGGAGCTAACCCTATAACCTATAGGTTTATCCCATCTAAAGATCACCCATAACCTAGGGTCAATCTCATTGCATATCTAAAGTTGAGAGGGATTGAGTCACCCTCTCATAGGTTAAAATTTTGAGCTATAAAAGTTATAAAATGCCCAATAGGACTAGATTTAAATCAATTAAAGGAATTTTTAGTGATATCCTTCAACATATCAGCCTTTGGAGGCAATAACTCAAGCACCAATAGCGACTCCAAATGAATCTTAACTAGTATAGGCAGTCCAAGTGCCTCAAAATTAGAAAATTTAGTATGTATAATCATTCATATGATCAAAATATTTATTGTATGCCTTCATATAAATTTTGTCAAGTTGATAATATTCATGGTTTCTCTTCAAGTAGTCCTTAAACAACTATTTGTCAAGTTTACCAATAACCCACTATTCTATATAATCAACCTTCTCAAAACCTATACTGATCCTTTTTCACTCTTACTCACCTTTAAGTAATATGTACTAGACCTTTTGAAGTGTATTACAAATACTAATGAAGAATTAGAAACATGGTATAGTTTTTCTTACTTATCCTATTCAAGAGGTGAAAGAGCTCTTTCAAGATTTTTAGATAGTATGGGTAGGGGTTGAGAATGAAAATTATCCAATCAATGAGAAATTACAGGTTAAGAATCTAATACACTTAGTGTAAGAGAATCTAATGAGATGGGATCATATGAAAATCCCATCCCAATTAGGCCTATAATTCATCCTCCTACCCCAAGTCAATCTACTTTTTTCTACAAATCTCCTCCAAGCTACAATACAAATAAGCTTAATGAGTCTCATAATGAACCTACTAGCTCTAGTATTCCAAGTTGGAATGCTTGTATTCCTAAAAAGAGACCTATGTCCATTTTAAATCCACCCACCCTTCCTCAAGATCCCAAGACTAGCCTACTTTGGAGACCTTCTTGGACCATAAATCTTGATTTTGTCATGCCTATCCTAGATAGTGAATCTTCTCCTATACAAATTCAAAATCAAGAGAGAGAGAAGAAGTTGTAGAAGATATACCAAAAGGTATTATAATTTAGAATAAATTTATTCATATGTAATATCAATATCAAGAGGGTGAAAATATTGTTGGATATCAATTAAAGAGAACCTACAAACCTATCAAGTCCATCTCAATTCATGTTGTAGTTGTTCAAGAAGTATCTAATCAACCCTAATCCACCCAAAATACCAAGTTGGAAAGACACTTTAATAGAATTCAAGAAATATAATTGGGATTATTTCCTTCCCACCCTCTTCGTTAGTGAATGAGAATCAATTACATTGAGGGAAGAAGATCAACATCTAATTAAGAAAGAGATCTTGTCAAGAAAACATGATGATGTGGTTATCTTGTAGAAGCAATTTGTTACAATTGTAGGTAAAATTCAAGAATATGTTGTAGAGAGTGATCCTAGTGATCATGAATAAAATATAATCATTGACACTCCCCTTGGGGGATAAGAGCACAAATAAACTTTCAAGGATGAGCATGAAACCTATACCTTTCAACCAATAATTGGGACATCCTTCTAGAGGTCATAAATGACCAAGTGAGTTAGCTTGATTGGTATGGTTTCAAGGTGAATGAAGAAGAAGACAACTTAGGTTTGATAAAGCAAGAAAATAATGAGATGATATATCTCCAATGCGTAGTTGAACTTTCATTCTTCATGGAGGAGGAGGAAGATCAATTTAACCTTGAAGAGGAGAGCTTGCAAACCTTGTCATGGGCCTAATCTAGAATTTGAAACATCTTATCAGCCTATTGTTCTTCTAGAGAAAATTAAGATTATCTTTGATTTTGGTATCTTTTGAGTTGATAAAGAAGAATATGCCTTTTGGGAAGATTTTGAAATATTCTTCTCTATCTTGGATATAGCACATGAGAAGAATGTCGATGTTCTGACCATGACCAATGAACATGATCTAAAGATACACAAGAAGACTCTTAAAAATAATATCATGGTTGAATAGCTTGTTGAACCTCATAAAAAAGTATAATAATGTTTTGAAGACATGTGAAAAACATATTTAGACATGTTCAATGAGTATGAAACTCTCATCAAGCCAACAAGCTTGACCAACCATCACAAATAAGTTCAAGTGGATGATAGGGTAACCTATGATGAGTATAAGGTTCTTCAAGATGAGAAAGAGAAAGATATTATTCAAGAGGACATTATGTCAATTGGTCAATAAAAAAGTGACATTGAGGAATTCCTTTACAATATGGATAAACATTCTCCTTCAAGATGGAAGCTCTCCAAGTGAAGGTTTTCAAGAGATCAAGAAGGAATAGCCTAGTGATGAAATAAGAGTGGTATTGTTTAAGCCAATCATCCTATCTTGGGATGAGTTTGAATTTGTCCTTGAACCATATAGTCAACTCATGAACTTGGGAATGAAACTAGTAGCTCTGATTATTGATCATGGAGATCTTGAGAGCATGCCTATCATGTTGGCAAGCAAGAGACATGATTCATCAAATGTTATAACCAAAGGTTAGCTTGTTACAAAACATGCATAATATCTTAAATCAATTGATATAATAATATTTCCATTTGACCTCAGAGTAAGAATGTATGCAAGTTAGTTATACATAGTAGTCTTTTCTTTGTTTTCCCTAAGTGTATTGGCACATATGTGTGTTTATTACTATGTTTTTTGTGTGTTATATTTGTGTTGTGTGGTTTAGAGGTCAAATAAACTTGTCTTATGATGGTCAAGGTCTATTCACATCTAAAACTGAGTGTAAATGACTCCATTTCCCATTGGAAGGATAAGTCTACTGGTCCATTTAGCATTGCAACCATGCTACCCATGTGAATCACCAATTTGTTGACCAAATTTTGACCCCAAGTCAAAATTGGTCAACCTTAAATTAAAAATTTTCATGGGAATATTAAAACTAGTATGTGGTCTTGTCATGGTCTTAAATGGTCCTAAGTAGTCTTCTTATGGTCACATTAGTCATTTTTTAGCTTGGTCCAAGGTTTGGGTCTCATATGACTTGTCTAGCCTTAGGGGTGATTTATAAGGTCTTAGTGTTTCAAGTGTCATAAAAAGTTGTGACCTGGTTTATATCCATTATATATTGTTTTTAATGACTCTTGAATGTGAAAATGTCATGTATTAACATTTTACTATGTCCTTATGTGCTAAAAAGTCATTTTCTCACCTTTTTGGCTTATTTTATGGAGTTATACATACCATATTCCAAAGAAAACGTTTTAAGAAGACCAATAACATACACTATGTCATAAACAAGTAAAATAATGTTCAAGGATGGTCAAATACTAACAAAATCTGCATTTCAATGCCTAAACTT
Organism: Torreya grandis; assembly: GCA_037957365.1. Lineage (NCBI taxonomy): Eukaryota > Viridiplantae > Streptophyta > Pinopsida > Cupressales > Taxaceae > Torreya > Torreya grandis. Next base: position 3,803 of record JARHVA010005586.1, read on the forward strand.
AACAAAAATGCCACTTTACAAGAATTTGTTGGCACTTGTATGGCCTTGAAAGATAATATTTCAGTTGGAAATAGTTTTAGAGTGTTCATTGGGATCCCTTAAATCATTTATAGATTTGTAAAAAGTTTTAATTCAAACAGACAATTCATACATTCTCTCTCCTCCATCACTGCCTTCACAAGCTTAGAAAGGCAAAATTGAAGTGGATGGTACAACCATGAGATAGATATTTAGGAGATGAAACTTTAGAAATTTTTTATGGGTAATAATAAGATTGAAATTAGTGACATTAATTTTTATATTCATGACCCCTTATTTATGAACAATAACTAAGAGTGATACTAGGTCACTATGACTTGTACATCTAAGAAGGGTTTGATTTTGCATTTGTTCCTCCACTTCAAAATTATATGGAGAATAATGGGTTTTAAGGTTTTTTTTCAAATTTAAAATATCCCATTTACATGGTGGTTTTATCAGATAACTCATCTCCATGAAGTGTCTTCAATAAGAGGAAAAGTGTCTTAAGTATGAGGTGTTTCAGTCATTCTTGCTGTAATTTTTGTTTTGCCTGAGATGTGTGTAATTTTAAAAGGTTTATAGTATCCATTTTTCATATAAAATACCCTTAATTTTCCATCATTCATATTTTATCTCTCTAAAGATGGATCCTTATTGATAGGTTTCAATTAAAGTCATTTTTCTCACTCTAAAGAGCATGGTACAGTTCATCAGAGGATCTCTATAGGTTTGACATCAATGTTGGCCTTGAATAGAAAAAGAGACAAATTAAGTATGATATAATATTATGTAAATGTTTTAATTAGTTTAATATTTTGAGAGGGAATCCAAGTTCTACTCTCAAACAAAGTTGAAATGTGTTCTAACAACCCACAAGTCCATGGACCTATAGGTGGACATCCATGGAACCTAAGATCTATAAAGGTTTTGTTTAAATATTGAAGAAAAAAGATGTGATCCTTTAAAATTCCATTTTACCATCAAATAACTTTAACCTTGTGCTAATATCCATTTCATACACAAAATTTACATGAGTTGACTATGTATACAGTCTATACAAGTAAATGAACATGTTTGAAATTAGTGGCATGGTGTTTGGAAAAGAGGTCTACATGACTGTTGAAATGTATTAAGAGGTAATACAATAATTGATAATTTTAAAGTGTTAGAGGTGTTCAAGGCTCAATAATTGGCTCTCTATACAACCTATGAAAGCAAAAGAAATGAACAAGACCTAAGCTTGTATGTCCTCATTGTGGAGTTAAGTTTATAGTTGTCCAAACATGAACAAACCAAAACATGAAATATGGTTGAAATTTTAATATAGGAAAGTAAAAAAAACATTTAAGATCACCTAACCATGTACAATTCAAGATATAGATAAGGAGATAGGGTTTACAAGCCTAACAAGACACACATAAGACTGTGTACGGATTTGAGATGGAAGAAGTTGAAAATGTCAAGAAGTGGCCTGAAAACTTTTTTGGGACAGTGAGAAATGAACTTTCCATAAGGTTTTAATGGTTTCAAAGTGTCATGATAGTGTTTATAGATTAAATTTAAAAGCTCATGCATTCAAACCCCTCCAATCAACACCTACAATCACCTTTTGAGGAAGCTGTCTTTATCAGTGGTGTTAATAAAGTATAGAGTTTCAAGACACTATGAGGTCCTAATCTATAAAAAATATGATAGATTCATTTGTAAGTTTTGGGAGTGATACTTGAAGACCATGAAACCCAAAGTACAGTCATTACCTAAAAGATGGGCACATATAATCAAGCTAAAAGAAAGTAGTCTTAAATATTGCATATTGTGAAATCATAATGACTTGAGAACGTTGAAGAAATATGTTAGACTTTTAACAATTATAATAAGTAATTTAGATGTCAAATAATGGAAATGGGGTCCTAAAACCTTAAACATACTTAGACTTCTCCTAATAGAGACCTACAGGTCTACTAGGTAATATAGGTTAGTTTCAAGCCTAAAGAGAGGGAAAAAGTTACCAACGAGTAAAGGAGTTTATTTGAGGTACATGGTGAAATATATTAATCTATTTGAAGTTATGAGAGATCAAAATTAGGTTCAAAAGGATATCAAAGAAGAGTTCAAAACCTTGCATACATAGTCATTGATACCTCCAGGTCTACTCAACCTATAGTGGTGAGATGCATACATTGTCATGAATGACAAAGTCTATATAGAGAAGAGAAATCATATGGAAACCACTCTCATTTTATAACATTACACTCTCATGTATCTTATAGGGACAGTTAAGACAACATCAAGTTTTGATAAAATTTTTAGGTCCCTATAAGCCTAAATGCACACATAGTCTGTCCCTCTTGTGTAAGAAAGGTTTGTTTGGATGAAGGTAACATGAGATCCTAGAGGATTTGGTAAATTTAACATGTTTTCATATATCCTAAAATAACCATTCATATATAGTGAAATATATTATTAAACTTTGATGAGTCTGTCAAAGCTTAATAGGTATGAATTCAAGCAATATAAACTTGCATGTACACACAAACCATAAAGTACAATCATAGAACAAGTGGATATTTTGAGGTAAAATGATGGTTTGATAGTTTTTATATTTTAATTGACATGGTAAATATCATAGACAATTTTCCATAGGCTTCAAGCTTAGAAAAAATGAAGAGAAAAGGACAAACACAGTCAACTAGGGTCATTTATACTAGTTGGCCTACAAACCCAAAGCATAGATCAATGAGGATGTAGTATGGTTGGAGAAGAAGTGTGAAAAGATAATAATGGTATCAATACAAGGTGTATTTCATAGACCTATGGAGGTCATTATAAACTCAAGAACAAACTCAGGACACTACCTATAGGTCTCTTTTCTCTATTGACCTCACTAACATAACCTGCCAACTCATGAGGCTATCAAATTTTTCTAATATCTATCATGAAGGGTTGCATGGTGGATTAATATTTTATGAATAATAAGGGACATATTTTCACTCATGATTCATGGTATTTTATTGTTCATATAATGCCTAAGCTTTATGAACAATCCTTAAGACCCTAAGGTACTTTCAGGCTACCTTGGAGAGCCAAAATGACTTGATTGAAGATATGGTGTTTATAAACACCTAATATGGATCTAATGAAATTAAAAACTACATGTATATTATTTAAAACTCCCTTAATAAATAACCCATTCCATTGGTTAGTACTTACAAATATGAAACTTTACAGAATAAGCTAAAAGGGACTATTTTAGGGTGTTTGGGAGGTCTGTAAAAGGTGTTAGAATCTCAAAATTGATATGGAAGACACTAAAGAGGCAATAAAATTTAATCACACATTTATTTGAGGTTTTTTATGTGTGGTAAGCCTATAAATCCAAAATTTAGTCTCTAGATAGGGAGGCCTAATTAAGACATAATTAGGAGAGAGAAGTAACATAAATGTACACTTTCACTCATTCTCAAGACTTGAAACTTGTCATGGAGATATAAATCCATAATAAATCTTATAATATTCCTTCATTTTATTATTAAAATTCATAAATTTCTCTACAAGAGTAAGTTTGCCTGATTTTAGGGCTACAAAGAATGAGGCCTATTAGAGCTTTTGGTGTAGAAAGAGTTCTTGGGGTTGGTTTCAGACTTATAAATGTTTTTTGTAGGTATAATATGAATTTAATAGGCTATCCATGAAGATAGTAAGATATTAATAATATTAAATGAAGTGATGTGTCAAATAGAACCTAAAAAGATTAATTGAGATGTGTCAAAATCAAATAAAAGGTTTAAATAAACATGATATTACCATTAAAAAGGCCACTTTTCATTCAACAAGACAAAATGAATGATAGTTTTGGAGATCTAATCAAGGTGTCAATCAAGCATTCTAACTCCTACTCCACTTGGAGTAAGGGAGCATCTTCAAAGGAGCTACACATGGCATTTAGGACTGGTTGAGACATTTTCATAAATCCTCTATTATTTTTAACTCATGAGACACTTATCAACTCTCTCGCATATGTCTTTCTCTTCTTCTCTCTCACTTTCTCTATATATTGATTCTTAATTGACTAAGTTTGTATCTTCCACTTGGGTATGGTGAATCCCTACCCATTTGTATTCCTTTGATTAATTAAATGCAATTAGTTTTACCTCCTCTTATTAATGTACTTAGTGTGTGTGAATGAATATTTAATATTATCAAGTGAATTGACATGTCTTCCTTGGCATGTTGTCCTTTCTAACACCTAGGTGTAGCTTGAAATCTTATTTTTTAGGTTATGTTAAGGGTATAAGTGTAGTGAAAAGGTTGAGTGATATTTTATATTCTTCAATGTCATTCAATACCTATTGGTTATTCATCCTATCCTAAGTAACTATCACAACCTTCACATTGAAACACTCATGTGAGAGATTCATATTAGGGTTAGTGTATGTAAAGTTAGTTTTATTGATTTATAAGTGCATATGCAGCTAGTTGTTAGAGATAAACTATTTGGTATATCACCCCCTTTGTTTTCATGTCTTCTTTCTCCCTTTTCTTTTCAAAATAATAGCATAAAAGATATTAATTTATACATCAATGGAAGCTAGCCCTATACCTAGAGTTTTGACCCATCTATAGGTCACCCACAACCTAGGGTCAATCCCATTGCATAGCTAAAGTTGATAAAAATTGAATCACCCTATCATAGGGTGCAATTTTTATCTATAATAGTATGTTCCCTCATCATTATCTTTGGGTGTAATTATTACAAAAACTTGACTTGTATTTAAAATATAATAAATTTGTAATTACATATAGGAAAAACATAATATATCTCTAATATAACTAAGGCTACATTTAAATTATATATAAATTTTACCTAGTTAGATAATATTTGAGGCATAGTTAAAGTCAAAAAATGATGTCATTTTATGATCCCCTAAAGGTTTTAATGAATCGCTAGTCTCCATAGGCATTAGGGGTCTACAATACCATTCATTGACCCATTATTTTGACTCACATTCATTCCAATTAGATTCCATATAGTCTTAAAAAAATCATGCCATATCCCTAGTATAAATAGTCTATGAACTATAACTTGAGATTATAATGGAGTGGAAAACACCCGATCTAGGCACTGCGATACAATCTTTATACAATGTCTTATATTTTTCCTCCATTAATCAAAATAATTTTTACACATGAGAATATTTATTGCACCAACTCATAATACTTTTAATATCAATCAATTTAGCACCATACTTTTTTTTTTCTCTATTATTTCTCAAAGACTCTTTTTGTAAACACTTAAAATTAGACACTTTGTGTTGATTTTAATCATCCATAATTATCCCTAATCATCCCTAGTTTTCTCTAATTCTAATTCATCATTACTATTCCTAATCACTATTCAAAATTTACTATTCACATCTTTATTAATTCAATTAACCCAAATTAATTAACTAATCCTTTCTTAATCATAAATTCTATGTATTTTGAATATTTACAGCTTTTATAAATTCAAAAATTTAATTATCCTCACCTCATGATCATTTTCCACTCCATTTCCCTTTCCAAATTTCAAATATGCCCTAGGCTCTACCTATCCCCCCCTCACTAGAATTTTATAATATTATCTTCCTCATATTTGTAATTTAATAATCCACACCATATTCCACTCAATCCCACTTATTAATTTTATATTATATCTTCCTACCAAATGAATATTATATTCATTTGTGAGTCCCACATGTTCACTCCAATTTTTAATTCAAGATTCCTATTTTGAATTAAAAATTATATTTTATTGTCATCCCTTTATTCTCATCTCAATATGGATCGTTAATATTCATTTTAAAATTCTATAAATTAGAGGTTTTTCCTCCAATTTAGCCAAGCTTCTTCATGCAAAAGAAACTCTTCTAAATAAAATAAGAAGGTTCATCACTCTCTCATGACAAGTCACAATAAATCAAGGTGAACAAGGAGAGATATTTCCTATAAGGTGTGAAATAATAATTTGACTCAAGAGAGGTGGTTAGTAATTTGTTATTTTCAAAATGAAAACAAAATGAAAGAAACACACTAACTAGCATAACATCTCTAGGCCTAGTTACAAGGGGAGTTTAGTGAGAGAAAACCATTTGAAAACACAACCATAAATAGAAATAAATTCAAAATGAGAACATAAAACACCAATTTCTTACCAAATCCTTAATTGCTCCAAAAGGCTCATTCTTTGGCTTGCTCAAAATGTGTTTTAAGAGATCTTCTTCAATGAAGTGTGGCTACCTTCATCTCCTCTTGGCACCTTTGGCTTTTGGCTTGGCTTGGCTCAACAATTGGGCATTATAAAAATAATTTCAATGTATTTTGGAATTAATTTAGCATCATAACTTTGGTTTAAAGGAGATTAAAATTCAATAGGCAAGGCCTCCTATTTATAGATTTTGCAAAACGGTCAGAATGAACCTAAATTTTTCGTCTCAAGATGAAGATGTATGGCTAAGAATCAATTCAATTTTTGAGGCAAAAATCAATAAATGCCTTCATAAATGTTTGAGATATAGAGGCAATAAAGAGGCATAGAGGGTCTCAATGAGGTATGGAGTGGCTTAATCCTGATATTTTATGCATTTATGCCTTAAGGATGCCTTCTCAAGAAATGATGTCATTTGATGATGTAGATATTCAATATTCATTTCTAAAAATAAATATTCAAAGAGCTCCATGGAATTATCAGTTAGGATCATGATTTGAATTAATTAACTTTAAGCATGATTAGTCATTTTGGTGCAAATTTTGGCCCTTTGGTGCATACATTAATCAAATTAGTCAAAATGCCTTGTTATTGGCTCAAAATTTACCTAGGTTAGATTTAGAAGTCAATGTTAGATGCATTGGAACCATTATCCCATTTATTATGTTTCTGACACAAAATAACAAAGGCACTTATCTTGTGCAAGAAATTTGATACAAAAGAGTAATCCAAAGCACCTAGGTGCAAAAATGCCATTTTGACTCAAAAAGATTCTGATCAAAGTTAATTGCTTCATAAATTACATTACCATATTTAATGATACCCTAGCCAAAATCAACACTTGAATATATCAATTTCAAATATTTTAATGTGTTTTAGTGTTTTAGGCCAAAAATGTGCACTTTGGTAGAAATTGGTCAAAAGCTTGGTTGGTGGTTATTGGTGGCCAATTTTAGGTGTCTACAATTTTATTTTGTTTGGGAAGGCATTGAAAGCTATAAGCACATTAATGTCTTCTCAAATAATGAAAAGGTATTATATGCTTATAACTTCAATGGAAATTGATGAACTGTAAGATGCCCCTCGAGGGAACGGTTGGCACAAGTAGGTCTAAAAATGGTCCCTCAAAAAGAAAGAAGCAAAATGAAGGAACCAAAGAAAGGAAGATAATGGGGTTGAACACACAATGAATTTGAAAAAGTAGTCCAAACTCATTGAGAATGCAAGTGGGATGGTGTATAATGGTTTGCATAAAGGCGGTTATAATCATTGTACCCCAATAGTGGCAACATGGTATGATAACATAATAATTTTTCCCAAAAGCAGTTATAATCATTGAGAAGATGGAGTTGCCCCAGTTAGGATAGACAAATAAGATAACAACATGCCCCTATTTGGGCAAAAGAAATTAAAGTTGGTGAGAACACATTGATTTGCCCAAAGGTAGTTATAACCATTGAAAAATGCAGGTGGGATGGTGTACAATGCTTTGCCCCTAGGCAATTATAATCATTGGACCCCAATGGTGGCAAACATGATTGATTGGCTGATGATGATGGTAAATTAACATAGAGGTTAATGATGAATTGGAACAACCTACTAGTAGGGAGATGCTTGTCTGAACTAACAAAGGTTGAAATTCTTTCATGGTTAATTACTCTGTTTAGGATATGATTGAGGCGCTGATATCGAGGAGATGTTGTTGTTGCCCTTGTTGAGTATACTTTTTGAAGATAATTTTTATTATATTACTTGATGATAAGTACCATGATAGAACACCATGAGGACTAGGTCGAAATATGCATAGGGACTGACTCCTAAGATCCAATACTCAAATAGAAAACAATGCACCAATGATAAAAACCATTATGACAATATAAATATATGAATATGGATGGGTTCATGTATAAATGAGAAAGGACTCACCCAATGAATGCACATAGATTGAATCAAGGAAATAGTGTTGAAAGCAAACAAATAGGTACATAAACAACCAAAAAACAAGTAAAGAAATAAATAATAGTTAGTTCTGATGTTAGTACAAACAACATGACTAAATGAGACAAACATTGCCCCTATAAAATAGGCAACAACCTAACAAGGAAACATGATGAGGCAATAGAAGAAAAATAAGGGGGTGGTCGAGTTGTCTCCATATACACTAGGCAAGTGGATGTTGCCTACATAGTTTCATGGATGTAATATCCAACAAAAACTTTAGGCCAAATTTAGTTCTCCTAGGAAATAGGAAAAAAATGATAACTGATGAAAACAAATAGAATAGAGACAATAGAAGAATAGGAATGGTCTTTTAAAATGGCAAGTGCGTGGGAGAAAAGGCCAAAAAGGATGGGGAAACTAAGTGACAAGTGATTTTGCTTGTAACTTAGTAAGGGTTCCCAGAATCCTTAAGGTAAAGAAGTGGTCAATGTTTTTAGAATTTTTAGAGTATCTCAACTCGATGGAGAATTACAAGACACTAAATGGTTTAAGCTCACAAAACAACAAGAGTGTTGCTTAAGATGCTAATTAAATGGTGAGATTGTAGCTTAGGTTACTCACAAAATGATGAGAGCATGGCTTAGGTTGCTTGCAAATCAGTGAGAGCGTGGATGGAAAGGGTGACTACACTGACCTTAACAAGTATCAAGCATTACCTACATAGTCCCAAAGTAGGACCTTAAGTCACTGTAGTTCTACTTTATGGTGAAAGAATCTAACTAGTTTAGCAGTCAATTTAAATAAAACAGGGATAGTTAGTATAAAAGCATAGTACGACATAGAGAATGGCTAATTGGTATGGTCAAGGCATAATAAGCAAGTGTTACCCCTAGTTTTCCTATAGGTAGTTATAACTAGGATACAACAACATAGGTCACTGAGACTAATTTGCCCATAGGAAGTTATAATTAGGATCAAGACAATGAGAGAGAATGAAATAAGAAATGAAGGATGCAACTACCAAACGTCTATCTTACTACTCTAAAATACTGCCTCTGTCTAGAATGTGTGAAACGACTGCTAAAACTAAATTAGAATCCTCTTACTGAATGTGGTGATGGAACCAAATAGAATAGAACCAAGGTCATAGGGCTAGGTAGGGAGGGAAAAATGAACTTGGTTGATGGGGAAAGGTATGGTAAAATGAATAGGCGATAGGGTAAGTGAAGGTTGGTATGATGACAAGACAGTGAAAAAGAAGATTGACAAAATGATACAACTTAAAACAGTCCTTATAGAAAATACACTAAGTCACTCAAGCGTAGTATCCCTTGAGGTGGATAATGTTCATTAGCTCATCAAGTTCATGGCCGTTTGGTGTGGCAAGTCTGTATGCTCCAGTTCTAAAGTTTGTTGTAATGATGAAAGGACCAACCCAATCAGGGTTGAACTTACCTTTATGCTTCTTTTCAGTCGTGTTATTCTTTTGGTTTTCTTTAAGGACAAGATCACCAAGTGCAAATTCTCTATGTTTCATGCATCGATTGTAGTGGCCTCGAAGTCAATTCTGATAGGCTTAGAGATTGTTCACTGTGTCCCATTAGGAGAAATTTAGATGTAAAATGGGCCTTGTAAGAAATCCTAAAAAAATAAAAAATATTTTTATTTTACAAATTATTTAAATAAAAATTAAAAAAATCACTTAAGAACATGGGTTAAGTGGGACTTTATATTTATATGATAATTCATAAAAAGATTTCTTTACTATACTTTCTATATTTCTTAGATAGTCCTTGAGCTTTTTTATCTCTCAAAAGTCAAACCTAATCTTAAATTTCTAAAAATTACACAATTTAATTTTTTTTTAGAAAATTATTATATATTTCTAATTCCCATTTTATTATAATAATATATTTTTCAATAAATTTAAGAGTGAAAAAAAATTCTTGTAAATAATTCTTATTAAAATTATCCTAGCAAATAAGGTCGCCAAGAGGTCCCTAAATTGCCACAAACTAAGGATTATCCATACCGTATAGCGTAGGGTAACTATACACTAGTCCTACTCGCAACATTTAATTATGCCATTATTTGGAGGGGGGAGGGCACGATTCATTACTTTAGGGAAAGATACATGGAGGAAAGCCTCATATCTTTAAGTGCACGATTCCTTAGATTAGGCCGAGATATAAATTTTATCATGATAAGGAATTATTTTAAGGTTTTGTCTTTTCACCATTTGAAGTTTGTTCTTTTCTCCCTGGGTCTACTTTAACCAAATATCAAATAAGCACATTCCCGACAATACAAACTAGGTTTCTAGTGGGAAAATATGAAGTTAGTTTTAAATGGTATAAATTATATAAAGGCGATAGCATAAACAATTAAGAGGGATAATTAAAATTCATTCCCTCTAGATTCTTCTTTAAAAAATAACAACCATTTGAAGGTGGCCAGCTTTTAAGGGCCTTTCGTCCTTAGGAATGTATGTGGGGCGAATCATCCAAGTCAGAGGCTTTATTTTTTTTTAAATTATTTCCACGTGTCTTTCTTTCCACACGAACCTAAAACCAGCGTTGTCTTTTTGAAACGTGTCTTCTCATCATTTTTTGGCACATTAAGTGACATGGAAAAGCGAAATGATAAAGCATAATTTTCATTATAATATTTTTAAATTAATAAAATATAAATTTTCTAAATTAAAATTATTTTATTTTATAATAAAGTTTTAAATTTTAATGTAATGTATAAGGAAGATCCTCCCTATATTATATAGGGATTTTTGGATATTTTTACTAAACATAAATAGAAAATATAAATTTAATGTCCAATTTGTTTTAAAAAAAAATAAAAATATTTACACTTTCTAAAAAATATATATATGGAAACAAATAAGTTGAGTCAATATTAATCAAAGTGAGTTAATTTAAATAATTTAGTAAGTTTTATTTAATAAAAAAATTATTTTATTTTCATTTTAGATGAGGTCACCTCAAAGGGATAATGTCATCTTTTAAATGATTTAGATTGTTTTCATATGTCATTATTCATATTTTAGGGATTTTTTTAGGAGGTTGCAAGCAAACTACTCGATAATCATTGTCATCCAAGACATGCTTAAAAGAGATGTGTAGAGATGGCAACTCAACCTCAATGGGAAGGATGGCTTTTGTACCATAAACAAGTGAATATAGAGTAGCTCCTGTGGGTGTACGGTGATTGGTACGGTATGTCCAAAGGGTGTGGAATATCTAAAGGTGTTAATCACGACCGACATCATTGACAATATTTTTGAGAATGTTGATAATGGTTTTGTTCGATGCTTTCACCTAGCCATTACCTTGAGGGTAATATGTTGTAGAAAAAAGTTGTGTGATGTATTCAACACATAACTTATCGACATCCTTGTTCTTGAATGATCCTCCATTATCAGATATAATTTTAGAAGGGATACCGTAGTGGCAAATGAGATGGTTGAAGATAAACTTGGAAATTTGCTTTCTAGTCACATAAGTGAGGGATATAGCTTCAACCCACTTCGTAAAATATTCGGTGGTGGTAAGGATATGTTTATGGCCATCGGATGAGGTGTGATTGATCTTCCCAATGAGGTCAAGGCCCCATGTAGCAAATGGCCATGGTATCGACATTGGTTTCAAAGTCTTTTCTAGGGCATGAATCAAATTAGCATGTCATTGACATTTGTTGCACTTTACATATGTAGGTGCATCTATGTCCATTGTGGGCCAATAATAACCAGTACACAAGAGCTTTTTTGATTGGATAGCCTCGCTAGTGTGGGACTCACATACGCCTTCGTGAACTTCCCATAATGCTAGCATAGATTTTGTTGAAGTTAAACAAGGAAGAAGAGTTTCATCAAAACTATGGTGATAAAGGGTTGATCGAAGTAAGGTATAATGAGTGGTTTGGTAGATGAAGGCTTTGGTTTATTTTTAAGAGAGGTCAGGTGGTAAAACTTGGTCATGAAGGTAGTTGTAAAGGTTTGAGTACCAGATAGAACTATGACCAACAATATCACAAATCATTATGATGGTTAAAGGCTCATTAGCTGGTGTTAGCAAGTTCTCGACAAGAAATTGATACTCTTTAGCTATGTCTATTTGTCGAATCAAAGATCTAATAGTGTCCATAGCATCTGCAGTTCTATTACTTGCCCTTGGTATATACTCAAACTAAATGTCAACAATCTGTTGTTTAAGAGTGTCAACCATGGCCTTATATGGAACCAACTTATCATCTTTGGTTTGAAAATGATTTATAACCTGACTGATGATTAACTGAGAATCACCATAAACCTTGAGATGAGATACATTCCATTATACTATTTAGAAAAGCCCTACAATAAGTGCTTCATATTTGGCCATGTTGTTGGTATAAGGAAAATTGATCCTAAATGATTTAGGGATTAGATCCCCCTATGGTATAATAAATAAAAGGCCTACCCCCGATCCATGTGCCATGAATGATCCATCAAAATACAACTTATAGTGTTGCTCCTCAAGAGGTGTGTCCATGATGGCCATTATGGATTCATCAGGAAATTGGAATATGAGTGGATCTGTATCTACAAGGGGTGTTTTAATAAGTTGATCTGTAATAACTTACCCCTTAATGGATTTTTGATTGATGTATTTGATGTCAAACTCACTTAGGAGCATGATCCACTTGGACATGCAACAATATAAAGCTATTTTAGATACTAGATACTTAAGCGGATCTAATTTTGAAATAACCATGGTCTTATTATTTTAAATGTAATGATGTAGCTTTAGAGTTATGAAGACCATGGCTAAACAGGTTTTTTCGATAGGTGTATAATTATGTTCATATGTGACCAGTGTATGACTTAAATAGTACATGACATGTTCCTTTTCATTATCATCATGCTGAGCCAAAAGTGCCCCTAAAGCATTGTTAATAGCTGATAGATACAACAAGAATGGCTTTCCTGGCATAAGAGGCAACAAAACATGTGGATTCACTAGATAGTCTTTCAGTTGTTGAAAAGCTATCTGGCAGTGATCATCCCAATGAAATTTGACTCCCTTCTTTAGAAGATGCATAAAAGGATGACATTTATTGCTCAATTGAGATATAAAGCATCAGATAGATTAGATCTTTCCCTACAAACTATGGATTTGCTTTAAAGTAGTTGATGGTTTCATCTCTATTATAACTTGGAATTTAGCTAGATCAGCGTCAATGCCTCGATGAGATACAATAATGCCTAGCAATTTTCCTGATGTGACTCTAAAGACACATTTCTTAGGATTAATTTTGAATTTGTACTCCCATAATATTTCAAATATTTTGCGTAGCACTATTGGATGATTGACCCTGGTCTTTGGTTTTCTAAGAATGTCATTGACATAGTCTTCAACAATATCCTACATCATATCAAGAAATATGATGATCATGACTCTTTGGTAGGTGGCCCCTGCATTCTTAAAGCCATCTATTAATGAAAGCATTTCATAACCTGTTATGGATTTAATGATCACGTCAATGTTTGGCAATGAAAATTCATCCTTAGGGCACGATTTGTTTATATCATGGAAATTAGTACAAATTTTGATTCCTTCTAGCTTTTTACTAACTGGAACAACATTGGATATCCACTTTGAGTAGTCAATGGATCGAATACATCCTACTTCTAAGAGTTTTTATAACTCTTTCTTTACCAATATAACAATGCAAGGGTGTATCTTATATAGGTTATTTTTTACTGGTTTGGCATCAGGATTGACCACAAGGTGGTGCAAAACCAACACTGGGTCCAAACTTGGTAATTCAGAATATGCCCATGCAAAAATATCTACAAACTCTGTCAAAAGGGCTGTAAGGACTTCACACTCTTTCTCAATAAGGGAAGAACCTAGCTTGATTCACTTTGGGTCATTTAGGGACCTGATGTTAACCTTTGTCATATTTTCCAATAGAAGGATCGAACCATCTTCAAGGATAATGAGCAAAGATTTGAACTGGTTGGCAATATTAGAGTCCTCTGCTAGGACTAACACTTCAAGTTCCCTTACGCATGATGAATCAGAGTCCCCTAATGGAAGGTTTGGCTAGGTAACAAAAACTATTAGAAACTCCTAGATGATTCTATCAAAAGCTTGTTATTCTTCAAAACTAAACTCAGACTCACAAACAAGTTTGTCATTAGTGATTTCCTGAGCTATGGTTGAATAAGGTTGAACACCCCCATCTAATGGTGCTTGAAATAGGTTTTCACCACTAGAATGGCCTTTTATTTACTTTTACCTTGATCAAAAAGTGCCTCAAAGAGGTTTTCACTTTGGGGCCTCAATGTTTTAATTATTTGATTTTGGCTAAGGGTGTTCACCTGTTCTCCAAAATATGTTGTAGGATCCAACTTGATTGAGAACCCTGATTTATGGTCCCCCAATGGAACATTATCTCTAAGGCCTAGAAAATCATTGAAAATCTCATCATTTTGAAACACATCAATCAGTATGTTGGACTCTTGCTGGTCCCAGTCTATCAGTTGGGGATAATACAATGGCAGTGGGTTGTGACAAATGATTGGGGTAAGGGTATAAATGGAATAAGGGTTAAATAGGTTGGTTTTAGATAGGTCATTAAAAAGGCTATGATCAGACTCTTCTTCACTACTGATATCTTCATCACTAGTAGATGGTGATGGAACATAAGTAAGTTATATGGAGTCACCCTCAGGTGGCTTAAATCCAAGTCCATAGGGCCTTTTGTATTTGGTCATGAAAATTGGCTCAAGTGTTCCTTATTGATTAGGTTTGAGGCCTCCTCCTTCATAGTCTTGATTCTTCATGATCCTATTGGAAATAATATACTTTACACTCTTATAACAATCATCTTGGTTGTTATCGTATAACCATGATTCATCTCCCTTGAGAGGGTCTGGTTCTAGGCCAGATGCTGGTACAAACATGCCATGTATTTTACCCTTGCTTTTTTGTTTCCATTTTGGATGAAGTGGCTTAGATTTATGTCTTTTAAAGGACTTTGGATTCTATAAAAGGTTTGAAATATGAAAGGTATCATGGGTCATATACTCCCTTGGGCCATTAGGTGAGATAGTAAAATGATTAGATACTTTAGGAGGTGGCATGTGAGAAAGGAAATCAAGGGTATTATGATCAATGTAGTTGTCTTATGATGGATCAAGGATAATTGTTTTTCCCTTATCATTCTTGGCCATTGGATTCATATCAAAGTGATACTTAGAACTCTTGAACTCAGCCTCTAGGTGCTTGTAATGCTCGTATCGATGCAAATCTCTTAGTATACAAACTTTCATCCTTGAATGGGAAAACTTGATAAATTGGTGTAATGTTGATGGGACTACATGAATTTCATGTAACCAAGGTCTTTCCAAAATAATATTGTATGATAAATCAAGATCAAACACATGGAAAAGTGTATCATGGGTCAAAGGCCCAAGGATAACTAGCAAACAGATGGTGCCCTATGATTCTCATTCCTCTTTATTATAGGCTTTGATGGTTATTGTCTCTATTTGAAGATCTATCATTATGTACCTATAAAGTTTGATGAGTTTAAGAGACACTATGTTTAGACTTGATCCATTTTATATAAGGACATGCTTCACTTTATACCATTTTATACAAACTTTTATGTATAATGGGTTACTATGCAATATGCCAAGGGATGACATAATGCTTTGGTTGAAAGTGACTTGTTAGGCTAGATCTAAGTGTACAACCAAAGCTTGGAATTTATCAAGGGATATGTCACTTGAAATAGTGGATTGGCTCAAGAAGTCATTTAAAATATTTTTGTGGATTGTTGATGTACGTAACAAATCTAAAACGGATATTTGTGCGGGCATATTTTGTAACTGTTCCACAATATAAAACTTCTTATCTTAGATAGTGTTAAATGGTTTGTTCTAAAGCTAAATGGTTGGTTAGATATTGGGTGAAGTGGTAGATGATTTTGGGCCTAAGATGGTAATCTTTGACCTCTGAGTTGTGATTGCATAATCAAGATTGAATACAAGACCATGATTGCTAACAAATAATGGTGATGGTGTGGGACCAGATAAGATAAGTCTCGATTGCTGGTGTACTTGTGTGTGGTCACAGGGCAAGGTTGAGTTATCAAAATAAGGTCTAAAATTGGGAATCCCTATTTACTAAGTCATTTGTGTGCGATCCCAAGTCAAATAAGGATTATCAAAGTGATTGGATTGGTTCGATATGGTTAGCAATGGTCTCATCTGATTAGAATTTGGTTTGGGATTAATGGAGATGGTATTAATGCTACCTCCTACAATATGGCCTACAACTCTATTGTAGTCATGTGCAACTACATGGTAGGTTTTTTGGTTGTTACCATTCTGACCTTGGTTCTATCCATTATTCCAGTGTTATTTTTGCCGTTATTGTTGTTGTTGTTATTAGTTGTTATGTTGGGGAAAAGGGTTTTGATAAATCCCAAGAGTTTTATTAGAGGTGGAAGCACCACCATCCAATGTGATCTCCCCATTCTTTAACATATTCTCAATCAAATGCTTGATTTACACACATCTTCATAAATTATGCCCATTGACCCAATGATATTCATAGAATTCATTTTCATGGTACCAATCAAGATAAGGAATACCTTGTGGATAATGCTTTGGTATAGGCTAACTAATCAAATTAATAATGGTGATTTTATGAAACATAGATTCAATCAAATTAATAATGGTGATTTTATGAAACATAAATTCAATGGCTCTCCAAGTTCACTAAAAACATGGAAAGTAGGCACTGTTCTCCTTGGAGGAGAGACTTGCAATGGCAAAGGTGGTTGTATTTATTGTGTGGGGCTAGGCTGTTGTGCTTGTCATGTTGGCCGAAGAGGTTGTTGGGTAGGAGTAAGTTGAAAAGGTGGTGTAGGCTGAGTGGATGGTGTTTGCACCATTTGGACATGGTGTGACTTGGTTACTCCATTTCTCATAACATTATTATTATTATTGAATTACTTTGGTCTATTATAGCTATTAGTCTATGCTAGTTATGATGCTTGTATTTAGAATTGATTTTGATTTTGGTTATTTCCCTAATTGGTACCTTGACTGTAATTAGTTGAAGTGAGCTTGATGATTCCTTTATTAATAAGGGCTCACTCAATCAACAAACCTTTATCAATGATCTCTTTGAAAGTATGTGCATATTTTAATTCTAGATGATAAGCTATCTCACTATAAAAAAATTTAGTAAACACAACGTCTAATTGTTTATCTAGTAAACTATAGGTGATTCAACTTGTAAGTGCTCTCCATCATTGTAGATAACTCACAAAACTCTCACTGGCTTTTTACTTTGCTTACGTCAAGTCAACCAATGAAATCTCATGTTTGATATTATAGGAAAAGTACTATAGAAACTTTTCTAAAAGGCAATCAACATTTGTTACTAAATTCTTAGGCAAGTTTAAAAACCACTCCAAGGCTTGTCCTGATAAACTCCTTAGGAACAACAACAAAATATATATGTCACTATATGCCACTGGATGGCAGACGACAAAGAATTATATTAAATTGGCTTTGGGGTCACCTTTCCCATTGTATTTATCAAACTTTGGGGGCTCATAGCCTAGAGGAAATGGAATCTATAAGTAGTCCATGTTAAAAGGATAAAAACACACATCATCCAAATTAAAATTTTTACCCTATTTCCCAGCTTGGATAGCAATGATTTTATCCTTCATCAATTTTGATTCTTGCTCTAGGAAACTTATCAAAATATTAACCTAGGTAAATGGTTGGGCAGTCATGAGTGGAGCACTTAGACTAGGGTATAATGGAGATATTTGTAGGGGTAGAATGGATTGGTTGGGAATGGATCGGGAATATGCATACATGGATTAGGGTTTGATTGTTAGAATTGTTCATGTTGTGGTGCAATATTTTGGTTAGGGTTGGTTATGAAGGTTTGATGTTGATGATTTTGTGGTTGGGATGAAGGGATATAACTGTACTACACCTACTATGGTTGAAAAAGGACATATTTTTGACTAATCAAACCTTGCTATTGAGTGGAAAATTATGAACCAAGACCCTGTTTCTGAATGAGTGGCACATTTTGAACAAAATAAAATTGTTGCCTAGTAGGTACTTGAGAAACATTATATCCTCCTTGTTGCATGAATCCTAGTTTAGAAGTGAATGCATGTTGAAGACTCAACATCTGTCACTGACCAATATTTATATGTTGTTGGTTAGACATCATTTGGTTTTGAATTAGCACACTAACTTATGACTAAAGAGGTATGTTTTTTACTACCTAACAAGGTGGAACATTAGTTTCCCCTTATTGAGGTGGCAACATATTTGGCCTCTATTGCATTGGTACACTAGATTGTGCCTGCTATTGTGGAATACCATTTATCACTTGTTAAGGAGTAAGAATCAACACATTTTGATGTTGAGGCATGACATTGGTTGATAGCTAGCTACCTAATCCTATTGGTTGTGCACTTGAAGAAGAATCTGGTTGAGGATTAGAAGTAGCTGGTTGAGCTTGGGATGTAAAAAATCCTACTCCCTAATTTTGAGAACCACTTGTGGTGTTAACTAAAGGCACACTTTGTTGGATAGTTATTTGCATATTAACACCACTTTGGTTTGGATGGGATGTTGCTTACACATTATCCACTAGGTTTTGGCCATTATTCTATGTAGAAGTAGAAGATACTTCTTTGATGATTGGCATATGAAATAAGTTTTTGATCAAAGTATTCTACATAAATGGGTCTACACCTTGATTGTTTTGACCAGTCAAATCTATAAACACTCTAATTAAGGGGACTAAATATATGAGAGGCATACTTGACATGGTTATTTGGTTAAAATTATGTGCTAGGTTCAATTAGGTTTGACATGCTATCTGCATCTATACAAAGTGATCCTCCATGGGGTCTTTGCCTTTAAAAAGCATACCAGATTACTGGTACGTTGTTTGGACTAGAGCTAAAGGATTGCTAGAAGAATCATGTTGACTGGACAATATGTTATGAGGCATTCTTACTAGACTTGGTAAATTTTCATGAGGGAAGTTTGCAAAAAACTTGGCCCTTACCTCTATGGCTCTAACCAAAATATCATCTTTGTTTTCTAATAAATGATGCTACAAAAAATAAGGGTCATATGTGGAAGGTGTGTTAATAGAGTATGGTTATTGAGGAAAAGGTTCTTCAATAGTAGGTACTGTAGCTAGGTATTTATCTTTTTGAACTTGATCTTGCTCTGAGTATGGTGGTGTATTAACCAAATAGTTAGCTAATGGATCTTGGTTTTGTGCCCCTATTTACGTGTTATGAGGGATATACGGATCATCTCATTAAAAAAATTATCTATTTAGGGGTCTTGCACCATTTATTTTTACAAAACCACATGAATAATCCTTGGATTTTACATGAGTCCACTACAAGTGTAGGAAAACATGTTGGGATCCATAGTGAATGTGCTGCTACAAAGAGTTCTACAAATTCTAAAAAAGACAATGTATAAAGAAGGATGATTCAAACTTGGTCTAGATTTAATCAAAAGGATGGAAAGGCTTATACAAATAATTTTGATAAAATAAGCTAGCATTAAGTGTCTAACGTTACACGTCTTATACAAAAATATCAAGTAAATAGACCTTAAATCAAAATGCCAAAGTCTAAGGTCAAAGTATTTTAAATCAGTCTAATCTAAGAAAATAAAAATTGTTATGTCTTTTGGCCAAATGTATCATCAAAATCTAGGGTAAAATAAGGCATGTGTTAGGACTCTTGATCAAATGACATCAAAATCTAGACTTTGAAATAGATGAGATTTTAATCTAATGGATTTGAAACACTTCTAAAAAAACTAAGCATTTGACTCTTGGATATAAACTCAATCAAATAGGTATAAGGTATGAAACAAAAGGCAATTTTGAGATATATTATTTTATTCTCAACTAATGGCATAAAACTTGATTCCTTTTGACAAATAATCTAGATAAAATTTAATGGCATAACTATGCTAGATGAAGATTTACAAGGTACACTCAGATTTAGTTTGGACAATTTTGGAAAAACTTGGACTCTATGCAAAAAGGTATATGAAACAATGTTTGAAATGTTTTAAGTAGCATAACAATGTTAAAATACTCAAAAATATGTAACAAAATGTTTTTTTTCAAAAAACTGTAAGGCAAAGATGTTTCACAAATGTTGGTATTGTACACTACCCTTCATAAATGATACACACACTCTCAAGGTTTCAAATTTTTTTTTAAGGCATAGAGGTTTGCATCAAATGAACTCAAGGAAAAATGCAATAAGAAAATTTCACTTTTATAATTAAAGTGCAAGCATTTGCACAAGATGATTTAAGTATACCAAGTGGTGATAATTTTTATGAGTCTTAAATGACCTTCAATTCAAATAGAAATTTGAACCTAAGTTAAAAAAAGTTTAATGTGCAAATGGTGAACCCACTTGAAAAATAAACCCTTAGAACTTAGAAAGGTTCAAATTCAAATGTGAATTATAAATTAAGGACTTTAAACAAACTTTGGTAAAGGGTCTAGACTCAATTGGGCAGCATAACTGCACCAAAGTGGATGATATGACTCAAAGTTTATGATAATTTTGAACAAGGAAAAAGTGATGATTCATGTGGGTAGCATAACACCTCCTTGATAAAATAAATTTGGGGACCATGTGTTTGGTTTATGTCATTTTTTTAACACCAAGTTTTAACTTCAAATAAGACAAATTAATCTAGGATAAAACCAACTAATTAATCACTCTAGGTCCTAATTTGACAAGGTTGCATGTTATTGTTGGAATCTATCTATATACATCATTTGAGAGGATTTTAAGTGTTCATCTAAAAGTAAATGCACGTTATATAGTACGGTTTTTACACCCCCCCCTATGTCAAATGACAACACTATGACATGCACCTTGAGGCACACCTTGCACCAATAATACTTTTGTGGCAAGTGGGGTTTTTGCTAAAAACTAAAAGTTTTCAAATGTTTCTAGATGGATCAATTACATAATGAATTTCATGCCAAGATACAAAATAAATTCACTTTAATTAGGTGTATACATAACTTGGCTTGTTACAAAAAGGTCTTGCCCTTTTTACAACCATTACATCCATCACTTTCTCAGTGTATTATGATGTCCAAAGTGTAGATACATTTCGTGTGCAACTCCAACACTAAAAGGTGGTTTAAGCACTCAAACCTATGATCCTAGTGGGATTGATGAATTTGATGCAAGGATCTGAAACACTGGGTCAAATATTTCCTATAGAACTTGTGAGAGGTAATGAAGTCCCCCCCGCAAGCCAAGTTTGCATAAAATAAATGACTTAAAATAGAATGACTTTATGATCATCTCAAGGTCACCCAATACTATTGTAAGTTTTTGGGGAGCTATTTAAATGACATTATTTCTATGCCTTTGACTAGGCATGTTTGCAATAAGGATGGTTCTTTTGATTCCAAAAGTTCCCTAAAGGGGACGGATGGAAGAGCATACACATAACGCCCCTCTTTTTTCCAATCAAAAACTAAGTTAAAAAAATATTGAATAAATTTTTTTGGAAAAATGATTTAAATTTTAAACACCAAATGAAAAGTTGGGTGGTGTTATTTTGACCTCTTGGTCTTAAGTTGTAACTTTGAAAGCATAGTTATCAAAGCATTCACTTAAAGCATCTAAATTTTTCATTAAGCCCCAAAATAAGGTTCCTAATTCATTTTAAACATTCAAAAGATGTTTAAAGAGCATGATTTAACAAATTTAAATTTGTCTCTATAATGAAAGATTCAGTATGTCCTTTAGCTTTGAAGCTATTTTAAGTTTTAAAAAATTAACTTGGGAAAATGAAGTCTCGGGTTCACATAGTGTAATCTCACTACTCCACAAAGAAATCTTGTGACTCTATAAAATCATGAGTCAAAAAAGAAATATATTCATTCAGGTTAGTTTGAAAAGGAACACAATATCTCTACTCAAGCCAAAAATCCCACCATTCAGGTTGACAATCCTATTACTCTCAACTCTACTACTTGGGCTGACAATTTTGTGACTCGGGTTTGAAGGGGTTTTGTGAAAAAATATGCAACTTCAAGATAAAATAATGGAATATTATGAAAATTTAGAAAAAAACACATGGTTTTAAAAAAATCATTAAAAATAGAGTCTGGATGACCCCAAAACAAGCTCCAAAAATGACTTGTTCTACAGACTACAATATCATGACTCACAGTGCAATCTCACCACTAAGTCAATGGAAAAATTGCAATATCATGACTTTAAAGTGGTGGGATTGTAATACCATGAATTTGGAGTGGTGGGATTGCAATATCATGACTTTGGAGTGGTACGATTACAATATCATGATTATGGAGTTACGAGATTGCAGTCTAGAGAAAAAATCCATGACTTCCATAAAAACGTGTTTTTACTTTTTTTTTTCACTTTTTTGGGCCTCCCACTCTAACATTATGCATAATAAAGGTTATTAGTTTTCTTTTAGGAGGCTTATGCCCAAATTTGTGAGGCTAGAGTCCCATTGGTTGTGCCATTATGTGAACTAGGAATTTGACTCAAGAGAGGTGGTTAGTATTGTGTTAGTTCCAAAATGAAAATAAAATGAAAGAAACACACTAACTATCATAACATCTCTAGGCCTAGTTACTAGGGGGAGCTTAGTGAGGAAAAACTATTTGAAAACACAGCTATAAATGGAAAAAAACTAGAAATAAGAACATAAAACACCAATTTCTTACCAAATCCTTGATTGCTCCAAAAGGCTCCTTCTTTGGCTTGCTCAACTTGTGCTTCAAGAGATCTTCTTCAATGGAGTGTAGCTACCTTCATCTCCTCTTGGAACCTTTGGATTTTGGCTTGGTTTGGCTCAATAATTGGGCATTATAACACTAACTACAATGTATTTTGGAATTAATTTAGCATCATAACTTTGGTTTAAACGAGATTAAAATTCAATAGGCAATGCCTCTTATTTATAGATTTTACAAAATGGTCAGAACGAACCTGAACCGTCCATCTCAAGCTAAAGATGTGTAGCTAAGAATCTATTCAATTTTTGAGGTAAAAATTAATAAACTCCTTCATAAATATTTGGGATAGAGAGGCAATAAAGAGGCATGGAGGGTCTTAATGAGGCATGGGGTGGCTTAATGCTAATATTTTATGCATTTATGGCCTAGGGATGCCTTCCCAAGAAATGATGTCATTTTATGATGTAGATATTTAATATTCATTTTCAAAAAGAAATATTCAAAAATATCCATGGAATTCTCAATTAAGCTCATGATTTGAATTAATTAACTTTAAGCATGATTAGTCACTTTGGTGCAAATTTTGGCTCTTTGGTGCACAAGTTAATCAAATTGGTCAAAATGTCTCGTTATTGGCTTGAAATTTGCCTGGATTAGATTTAAAAGTTGATGTTAGATGTGTTGGAACCATTATCCCATTTAATATATTGCCAACACAAAATAACAAAGGCACATGTCTTGTGCAAGAAATTTGATAGAAAAGAGTAATCCAAAGAACCTAGGTGCGAAAATGCCATTTTGACTTGAAATGATCCAATCAAAATTAGCTACTTTATAAATTGCATTGCCCCATTTAATGATACCCTGGCCAAAATTGACACTTGAATATATCAATTTCAAGTCTTTTTATGTGTTTTAGGCCAAAATATGCACTTTGGTATAAATTGGTCAAAAGCTTGGTTGGAGGTTGGAGGTGGCCAGTTTTAGGTCTCTACATAAGGAAATAAAATTACCAAAGGCTTCTACATCATAATTTGAGCTTGACATCTACAAATCAATTTTCAAGCATATCTTCAAGGGAGGTAAGATTGTTGTTTTATCTTTTCAATTGCATTTCATTTTTTATTATCAAATCTCAACCTAGGGATTAAACTTGAGAAGCTATGTCTTTAATTTTTTTTTGATTTATTCACTAAAATTTGACTAATTCTATCGTATATTTCTGATCTACATAATGGCATGCTAGGTGGTAAAATATTTCACACCCCACATCTTCTTCTTCTTCCAATCTTTCTCTTCTCTTTTCTTCTATTAAACAAATGAAAAAAAAATGGCTAGTAAAATGGTTGTAGTTTTTAATTGGTTTAATGGTTTTCTATGAAATTTGGTTTCATTTTAAAATAATTTTTCTCACATTTTAATTTGGGCACTAAAATGAATCCACATTTTAATTTAGGTTTTTTTCAAAAAAAACACACTTGACTTTTAGTTATTTTTTTATTTTCATTTTTTTCCTTGAAGTGTGTTTTGTGAAGAATTTTTGCACGTATATTCTCCCCATTTTAGTGACTTAAAAATGAAAAAATTCTAAGTTATTTTATGACAAATAATCATTAGTCCAAATGATACCTTCCATATTTTTATTTTAGGCCTTTTTATTGGGATTTCATCACCTTATTACAAGCTTTATAGGGCATAGTGACAATGAATTGATACCTTAACGTACGTACCAACCCCATACATTTGATGGGGTATACAAATGGAAGATAGATAGTATTAATGCCAAGCATGATTCCCTAAGGGGAATCTTGAGAAGGTAAGGGGAAACCCTACACCAATATATCATACATCTTTGAAGAATCCAAATCTAGTAGTGTTATTACATAGAAGGTAAAGTTGGCACGGTCATGGTGGGGACAAGACTCCTCTCATTGATTTCCTAGTTTAGATTTATTATGAGATGGATTTTTGTGCCCATGTACCACTTATTATAGATTGTATATAAGGACTGTCTAGATTTCCCATTGTAAAAAAAGTTAGATTCCTTTTTTGTCATAGATCATACATTGATGTAGGGGTGAAAAGGTAACAACCCCCAAAGTCCACCTTTATCATACAAACCTTGAGAGAGAAGGGAGGCCTAAAAACCCTACCAATAATTTCTTTAATAAACTTTAAACTTTATTATCCTCTCTCAAGTTAAGTGTTTCAAAAGGTTTAATGGATGTGATGCAAACCTGTGTCATTTATTAAAGTGCCTTGTAATGATTGTGTGATGTTGCTTGATTGTTGTGTTAAAACCTTGTTTAAAATTAAGACCAAAGCAAAAAAACCAAGTCCAAATCCAAAACCATTTTTATACCCACACAATAAATCATTAATTTTACAAAATTTTGGGTCAAACAAAAGTGACATGTCTAAACTTGGTCCAAATACCTATATTTCTTGTCCAAACCACGCCATTAGGCTACCCAATTTAAACCAAAGATTAATTTTAAACCAATGTCCAATTTGTTGTCAAACTTTTGCCATTACGCTGTTCAATTTAGTCCAAACCTAAGTGCAAGTTCACATTTCAATTATGATTTAATCTCTAAGTTCTAATTTCAAACTCTCAATTCCAAAATCTGAACCATGTTGATGTGCCATCCATTTGGATCCAAACCTAGTTCTAGTTCGAATCCGAAGTCTAATTCTAATACTAGTTCCAAATCTAAAGTAATAATTCTTATGCCAAACTATGCCAAAGTTAACATTGATAGAACTAGTCCATTTGAAAGTTGCATAGACATACCTAATTTGAACATTCAATGTCTATCAAAGTCAAATTCAACTTTAAATCATGTACCAAACTAGTTCTATACCAAGCCATTCAAATCCAAAGCTATTTTGTCTTGAACCATGTACCAAATCAATTATGTACCATGCTAGTCAAAGGCAAATCTAGTTCATCTTGAACCACATACCTAACTAATTATGTACTATTCCAATGTAATTTTATACCATTCTAGTTCAAATCTAAATCGATTGCATGATAATTCAAACCATTTCTTATCTTTCCATTCAATCTCCCACACCTGTTAGTTAGGAATAACAAAGTCATATCATCCATCCTTTCTTTCATTTGAATCATATCTATGCCAATTCACCTTTTTTGGGGAAAAATCCAATCAAGACCATTTATACCAATTCTACCTTATGCCAATCTACCCTTTTTTGGGGCATTTTTTAATATGTGCTAATTCACCATATTTGGGTCCAATCAAATTAATACCATTTAAATGATTTCTAATATGTGTCAATTCACCCTATTTGGGGTTAGTAAAATCAAGTGTATTAGTCCCTTGTTTGCGCCCATTTAAATTCTATGCCAACTCACCATTCTTTGGGCATATTTTAATTTGTGCCAAGATCAAACTTTTTGGGGCCAATTTTTTCATTCATTTCCCCTTTCATGTATCCTTGCTTGGGGGAATTAGTCCAAGGTTCATCCAAGTCATGGTGTCTCATGATACTCCTATTCTATTATCACCCATATTATGTCAAAGTACAATAGATCAACTCACTAAACTTAGTTAACAACTTGAATACTCTACTTATACTTTGAAATTTTCAAAATCCAAATTGGTCTTATAGTTACAACAAAGCCAACATATCATTCTACATCAACCATACCTCCCAAATATTTCATCTAGTATAGATCATGAACAAGAACAATTTTATCAACAACTATTGACAAAAAGGATGAATATATTATTAGATTGTGGGAAATGAGTGGTTAAATTCTAGATGGATTTCCTATAGAGAACTTACACTATTTAATTAGATCTCCTAAAGATAAACCACAACAAAGCCAACAATCTAGACCTATTATGCCATTGCCCTTCCAAGGGACAATATATATTGAAAATCTAAGTGTGTCCAAGTTTAATAGTTACTCAATCAAAATATGTCATGATCCCTTTCCCAATCATGATTAGATATGTCCACTTCTAAAATAAAATCAAGATAATCAAACCATTGATGATATTTTTGTTAGATCACCCATATTTGATCAAATCTAAACCATTGATGATCTACTTGTATTTGATGAAGAACCTTTTTTTAACACAGGACCCATCTTCAATGAGCCATAATTTAAGAACCTATTATTATTGAGATAAGTTCCTTTATTCATCCATTGCCAAATATTACAAATTTCTAAACATTTCTTCATTCCAAATCCTCTATTTCCAAGGAAAATTTGAACAAGGTACTGGTGGACAACATTAAATCAAAATCAGGTTCTATTTTAGAATCAATATTAGAGTTGGGTTCCATTTTAGAACCAATATCATATTTAACATCAATAGAAGACTCGATGTCAGTCTTAACATCGAGTTCAAATCCTCTTGAGTCAGAATTAGATTTATAATCAAAAAATATTGATGCATGTTATGACATGGGCTCCCCATTTCCAACATATCCAATTGAAAGCATATATGATTCTTTCACAATTTTCAAGGATGTTTCCTTCATCATTCAATCAAGTTCTCCTCCTAGCCTCTACAATAATTGTATTTCCTTTTCCCCTTTTATTAATATTACATATGTATTTACCATTAATTGACCTAGCCATTATATTTACATTCCACATCCCACAAATATCGATTGGGACCAATAGAATCACACATAGTTAAAACTAATTTAGCAACAAATCCTAATTCAGAGGTCTTTGTAGACTCTAGCTAATGGGTGGTGGACAATTCTAAAATGAATTGTTTAAAACCACCCCAAGTACCATTTAAAACACAATTTTTTTCCATCTTCCCCAAGGGTTCCTATTTATAATGTTCCAATTACCTTGACACAACAAGTTGATGATATGTGTACAACAATAAGTTCTAAGTACTACACCTAGTCAAGTGACAACTAGTGCCCCACCTCCAAAGGGGGTAACTAATTATTCACACCAAAAAGTGCCAAACATTCCCCCACCTTAATAGATGGAGACTAATGTTTCATTACAAAAGGTGCCAACTAATACCTTACCAATGTTGTCTAATACATGACACATTCCTATTAATCAACCAAGACATGCTTCTATTTAGCAAGGGGATTCTTCAAGTCAACAATAGTTTCTTCTTATATAGTGAATTCCTATCAATCTATAGTAGGTCCATTTTCAATCCCAATAAGTAACATTGTGTGTTCATCAAAATGTACCTCTATCCAAACCTCAATTCCCTCCATATCAAAACCATTCTCAACAAACACACTGGTGCCAATAAGTCCCACATCAATAATATAACTCTAATCTAAGACTGACTATTCCTGGTAGGACCAATCATGTACCAAATTTCCAATAGTCTATGTTGCATCATTTTCATGTTCAAGGTAATCTATCTTTGACCATACAACAAAATGTGACTGTTCCATCTCATTCTATCCCTACCTTCCAAGATTTTTAAGAGATTAAAAACATAATTTCATCCATTAAATCAGGTAATTGGACTAAGAAATTCAATCTTAATTATATATGTTCTTATCCATTTGACATGAGCTACATACAAGTACCTCTCACACATCACTTTGAGATGCCCAAGTTTGATATATAGAAAAGGAAGGGTGATCCAAGGGAGCATTTAATAGAGTTTTTCATCATATGTCAAGAAGTTACTTACAGTGATATATATTTTCTTCACTTATTTCCTAACATTTTGGTAGGGAAATCATTAGAATGGTTCCTAATGCAACCTAAGAATTCTATTGATGACATGGATGACTTGTCTGATAAATTTATACAAAAATTTTCACATAATTTATAAAATGAATTAACCACATTTGATTTATATCAAGCTAAACAAAGAGGAGGAGAAAGCTTAGCTAATTATCTTCAATGGTGGTGTGCATTGGTCAATTTTATTCTACATAATCTTCTTGACAAATAATTAGCTAGAATATTCATTGCAAATCTTCAATTTGATGTGGCTCATCATATCAAACTCAACTATGTCAATACCTTTGAATAAATCATTACTAAAGGATTAAAAATTGAGCAAGCGTTCATTGACAAAGTTATTATAAAAATTTACTCTCAAAACTAACTAAAAATTAATCTCAAGCACAAGCTTCTGCAAAAGTATAAATAAATATTGCAAAGAAGCCTAAACCCTTTAAAAGGAATAAAAATGTTGTAGGAGATGGAGTGACAAAATTTAGACATATACAAATGGTGTAGCCACTACCTATTCAAACTAATCCTCCCCCTAAAAAGCTCAATTTGTAAAGGCCACCTCCAATAATGTGTCATACATGTTGTATACCTTTTAGTGATCTATGTGAGCCTATTGATATGGTCTTTTAGAAACTAGTTACTACCAACATGGTCATATGGCTAGTACCAAGACCTTTTCCCACAAATCAACCTAAGCCTGATTGGTATAGGGATAATGATTTTTGTGACTATCATAGGGTCAAATGGAATACTATTCATACTTGTGCATAGATTCATCATCTCATTCAAGACTTGCTTGAGAAGGGTTAGAGAGATTTGGATAATGCGACACCAACAACCAATCAAAATTTGGGTATATATTAGAATCCATTCCCACAACACAATAATCAAAATTAGAACCAATGATAGGCCAATAACCATAATTATAATAGGTCATTAAACAATCAACAACAATGATAAGATCAATAATAGAACTAAAATGAAATTCATGATACCCAAGTCAGTTACAATATTATCCCTTATGATTATAATGTTGTAGGTCACATTATAAGTGGGCGAGTAGCTACCATTACGATCAAACCCCCTACCAACAATACCTGTAGACATATTTTGTCCATTCTTGGATCTCCACCTTCATCATTTGGTAACCCTTTTTTGGTTTGACCAAGATTTATCATACCAAGTTCTCATATACCTTCATATAATTATAAGAACCCTCCACCAAAGTAAGGTTGCATAATCACAACCTCACGTGCTAAGGCTACTATTAAAGGTCCTATACCTCTTTCTTCCAACCATCCTATTCAAAGTCCCCTACCTCAAAAAACTAAGTCAAGTGTCCCCATTAATGATAAACCGTATGACATTATGGAATAATTATAGAAAAAGCCTACACATATTTCTATTTTAGATATCTTGCATACATTTGATGTCCACAAAAACATATTGAATATGATTTTGAGTCAGTTCAAAGTTCCAATCAACATTGCAGTTGATACGTCATTTGAGTCTTGGACAACAAGTTACCTTTGAAAAAATAGACATATCACCCTTTGAATCTTTGCACAATACCCACTATACATAGATGCCATAATTTATCATAACAAGATCAAACAGTTCCTCATAGACAATGGTTCATACCTTAACATTGTGACTTTAAGGCTAGGCAAACATTTGGAATACACAACTAAAGATATTCAGCTAGACACCATTACCATAAAAACATATGATAATAATAAGTGTGAGTCTCAAGGTACCATCTGTTTACCAATTTGTATTAAGCCTTTAACCCATGATACACTATGACATGTTATAGATCTAGAATTATCATATAAATTACTTTTATGCAACCATGAATAAATGAAGTGCATGATATGCCATCTACCCTTCATCAGTGTATTAAGTGCTCCCATTTTAGGTCTATGGTTTTATGGTGACCTTAAGCCATACCAGTTCTGTAAGCATTTAGAGGTGGAACATGAGAGATATACTATCATTTTAGCTTATAGCATGTTACCAAGAAAGGCAAAGAGGTAGTTGATCAACCACCCTAATCTAATTATGTATATCCAAGTACACTTACCTCCACTTCATCTACCTCACCCTGATAAGTACCCAATCACTTCACTATTTAGAAAATTGCCTTGGGAAATATAAAATTGGTGATGCTTTTCACATTGCCAAATTTCCTAATACACCAAAATATATAGTAGACCTAAAAAATAAGTTCCCAAAATGGAATGACATAAGAATAACACTTCCCCTCAAATAGGACCATTGCATTTTATCAAGGGTACTTCTCAAGAACAAGAAAAAATCCAAACTGATGATGATTCCTAATTGCATAATGATGACTTTGCCACCTATTACTAGAATACAAAATATCATATCCCAAACTAGATAATAGATCATCAAGCTTATAAAGGCAAATTCCTGGGGTAAATGCAACAAGGAATCATTTAACTAGTATTACCTGTCAAACACAAAGGATATTTATGTATTGGATACAAACCACCTAGGGGTGACCCCTTAGATCTCCTAAGTGACTTTGATTTATCAATTTAAAATGATAATGTCAACAATGACATAGATTCCTATCATAACATTTATGATGATTTGGCCAAAATTAACCTATTTGATCCCAACATTATTTTTACCATTACCATTATACCATCGTATTCCCTTTATTTCTCCATCACCCCCAATTAATCGATTGGGACCAATAAGATGCATGTGTACCATTGGACAATTTATAGAATGATGAGTCAGTATATGAATTCATGGGCCTTAGAGATAATGTGCCATTTAGTGATCGTAAACAAGGATTTGATATTACAATAGACCCTAATTCCTATTTTGGAGAGTAAGTGAACTTCTCTTGTCAAAAATTAAAATAGAAAAAAAAATCAAACATTGAGGTCCCAAAGTGAAAACCTCTTTGAGGAACTTTTGGACAAGGATAAAAGTAAATATAAATACTAGTCCCATGGTGAAAACCTATTCTAGGCACCGTTGGATGGGGAAGTTCACCCTCTCTCAAATGAAGCTTAGGCCTCTTCAAGTCCCAAAATTTCATGCCAATCAGGAATTAGTTCAAAATAATAACAAACATTTGATCAAATTATTCAATATTATATGCATGTCTTTACCCAATGGACTTTACCATATATTAGGGATTCAAACTCTTCCTTCTTGGGAGAACTCATGAGCTAGTCCAACTGCCAAATGAAGATAAAGATCACTGCACCACTTTACCTACTATTTTAGAGGATGGTTCCAAATTACTCATGGAAGGCACCATTGAAGTTAATATTGGAAACCCTGATACTCTTAAAGGGATCAAACTTGGAGCATCCAACACAAAAGAAGAACATTAAGGCCTTACTACTCTTCTCAAAGAATTTATATACATTTTTACATGGTAATATTCAAATATGCTAGGCTTGGACCCCACCTTGGTTATGTATCACCTTATTGTACATCTTAATGCCAAGAAAATCAAACAAAAATTGATAAATATGTACCCTCACATATCCATTCTTGTCAATAAATAATTAGATAAATTATTGGAGGTAAGATGCATTCATCCTATTGATGATTCAAAGTGGGCTTCCAACAAGTTTTAGTCAGTAAAAAGATATAGGGAATCTGATTATGTACCGAATTGAGAGACATCAATAAGGAATGCCTTAAGGATGATTTTATTTTTCCAAATATTGATATGATTGTAGATTTTTTTGTTGGGTGTGAGATCCTATCTCTTATGGATGGTTTATATAGATATAACCAGATTAAAATTTCACTTGATAACCAACATAAAATGGAATTCACCACTCTATGGGAAATGTTTTATTATCAGGTAATGCTTTCTAGCCTCAATAATGTTGGTGCCACATACCAATGTGTAATGACAATCATTTTTCATGACATGATGCATGATATTTTTTAAGATTTTATTGATGATATGCTTAGAAAATCCAAGACTAAAATATGACATCTAAATATATTGCACAAAATATTTGAACATCTCCATGATTATAACGTATGAATTAACCCTAAGAGATGTGTCTTTGGCATTACTTTAGGTAAATTGTTAGGCTTAATCATCTCTCATAGGGCATTGAAGTTGATCTAGGAAAGGTTAAAGCCATTACTAAATTTCCTCCACCTTATAATTTAAATAAGCTCCATAATTTAAATGGTAAAGTTCAATCTATCAAATGGTTCATATCTCAATTAGTAGACTGATGCCCTCCTTTCACACATATTTTAAAGAAAGGAACCATATTTTCATGGAATGCAATTTATCAAGAATACTTTGAGTAATTGAAATATTATCTAGCTAATCCACCCATTTTGGTTTCACCTACCTCAATAAAATTGTTACTTCTCTAAATTTCAGCAACTTGACATGTCTTGGGGGCACTCTTGACACAACATGATGATCAAGGGAAAGAAAGAGTAGTGTACTACTTGATGTTAACATTGGTCACATATGAACACAATTACACATATATTGAGAAAAATTATTTATCCATGTTTTTTTTAGCCTAGAAATAATGTCATTATGTGCTCAGAAACAATACCATAGTCATTACCAAAGTAAATCCTCTCAAGTACCTACTTTCCAAGGTAGCAATGACTAGTCGTGTAGCCAAATGTACAATACTATTAACTGAGTTTGAGATCAATTATGTGCATCAAAAGAGGCCATTAAGTGGAAATTTATTACTGATTGGCTTGTAGAAGCACCCCTAAAAGATACTAAACCATTTCTATTTCATTTTCCTGATAAGCCTATCATGAATCTTGAAGACACTTATAAATTGAAACACTAGACATTCTAATTTGATGGTTCCTATACTTCTACAGGATCTAGAGTTGACATTATGTCCATAACATTGCAAGGGGATCTCATTCCCAAGGTATTTCATATTAGTTTCACTTGTACCAATAACATAGCTAAATATGAGGCCCTTATTACAAGAATTCATGTAGCAGTATAATGGAACATCAAACATTTAAATATTCATGGGGATTCTTAGTTAGTTATAAATTAGGTAATAGAGTAGTACCAAAAAAAATATGACAAACATGTTCCATACAAGAAGATGGTGGATAGTCTAATATAGAACTTTGATTACATATAATTTGAAAAAATTCTAAGAAACAACAATAGGACTATCTATGCAATGGAAAATATTAGTTCATTAATGTCAATTACAAATCATGTTATTGATTACCTGTTCCTTATTGAACATCTCTTGAGGCAAGTTCATGAATATATATTGTCTAAAATGTTATGTGATGTTGTTAGTCCCAGTACACTTTGGTACACTAAAATATTTGCCTATCTCTATGATAACACTATCCCTCCTAACCTTTCACATAAAATATAAAATCATTCATTCATAGTACCTATCATTATACCATAATTGGTGCCATAATATGTCATATAAGATATAATGGAACTTTATTTCATTATTTATCTTTGATAGAGTCATGATTAGCACTTAATAAAGTACATGAAGGGACTTATAGGGCCCATACCAGTAGTGTGGTCCTTGCCAAGAAAGTCCTATGTATAGGGTATTACTAGCTCGCCAAGGATTTCAATGTAGCTACTTATGCAAAAAAGTGTGTGGCTTGTTAGAAACTTGATAATATTACTCATGCTCTAGCCAGAGAATTACAACTGCTCATTATGCCATGGCCATTTTTCACATGGCGACTTGATTCATAGGGAAAATAAATCTTACTTATTTTAATGACCATAAACATATCCTTACTACCACTAAATACTTTATTAAGTGGGTTGTATCCATTCCCCTCACCTTTGTAATAGGTAAGTAGATATCCAAGTTCATACTCAATCACCTCATTTGTCATTTTGGCATTCCTTATGCCCTCATTTATGATAATGGTGGCTAATTTTAAATTAAGGATGTCAAATCCTCTATGCCAAATACCAAACTACAAAATAATTTTCCACTATTGTTAATCCTCAAAGCAATGGCCAAGTTGAAGCATGTAACAAAACCCTCATTCAAATCCTTAGAAAGACTATTAATGATTTTGGCCATGACTGGAATTTACAATTATTTTCCACATTATAGTCCTATCGTGCGAATACCTAAACTCCAACAAGATCCATACCATACTCCATCATTTATATAACTGAATCTATTCTCCCTATCAAGATCAAGTTACCTTCCTTGTATATTTAATTGAAGAATATCATTGATGAATAGGAATACCAAGTTTCTTGACTACAAGAATTAGGTTTACTTGATGAAAAGTGAGTAAATTATTTGAACAACCTTCAAGCATATCAGAACAGGCTATATTGTAGCTATAATAAGCATGTCAAACACAAATATTTTAAACTTGGAGACCTAGTCTTGAAGAAGAATCATAAAAATACCAATGTTACTTATGAAAATAAAGGAAAGTTTGAACTTGATTAGCTAGGCCGATTCATCATCACCATAAATTATGGATTTGGAGCATACAGATTAGCCATACCATAGGGATAAGAGATAAATGAGCCCATGAATATTATGCATCTCAGGAGTTTTTATACTTGATTTTTTAAAATATTATCTAAGAGGACCATTTCTTAGGGGCATAACCATTAAACACTTTCCCTTCATCCCCATTTCATATCTGTAACAATTCCTATTTTATCTTAATCCATTTTTCTAGTACCAATCTTGACCTTGATTCTGGTTCATAAAGTAATACAAATAGATTTAGATAATAGATTTAGAGAAACTTTCTAGTAGAATATTTAGATTTGCTCATCATCAACACATCTTTGAAATTAGTCACTCAATACATGTATGCATGATTATTTTGATTAATGGTTATTTAAAGTTGTGTCTTTTTCATCCCTTGTCATGTGTCAATTTGTACCAATCCTTGCATCAATTCTTGTACCATATATATTTATATCATTCTCCCTGATGTTGATTTATAATATTTTATGCTAAGCTAGAACTACATTAACTTGAGGTCCATTTGGACTATGTAGGTAGCACTCAATTTTTGAGGTTAGCTCAGTCACCCCACTCTAACACTCTTGCCATTTTATGATCAATTTAATTAATGTCTCCCTGTTATATATCTCATAATCCTCAATTGAGTTGAGATAATTAAAATTTCCAAAAACATTCAAAATAATAAAAAAACCTAAAAATTGAAAATCCCAAAAACAACCTAAACAATAAAAATAAAAAATTATAAAATGACTTGAAACTTCCTTAAGAGATATTAAGTTACAAAAAATTCATCTTACTTTGTCCTCTTGTTCATTAGTGTTGTTATTACTTCCATTTTCCTTTTCATTGTTCCTAATTTTACTCAAAACTCTTGCAGTGTTGTGCACCCATTCCTATTTTCCTCTATGTTCACATTTCATACCTATGATTTTTATTCTATCCCATATCCATGAGAGAACTACATTTGGCCTAAATTTCATGTTGGATCCAGTACCCATGGGACTATGTTGGTAGCATCCTCTTACCTAGCATATTTGGAGTCAGCTTAACCACCCCTTATTATTCTATTCCCCCTTTCCATTTATGAACCATAATACATGTTAGACCTGGTGTCCATGAGTCAAACTTGTGCCATCAAAGGTTTAATTGTTTATGCTTACACCAAACCATAATATTAGACATGTAAATATCTACAGGTCTATGTTAAACATGGAAATATGTAAACCATTCAAAACATTCAAAAAATGTTAAAAATAATCAACACACTCTCTTTATTTTTTTAGCATTCAAGGCATCACACAATGCATATAAATAAGGATACACACCAAACACATGGTAATAAAATTACACAAATATTACCTAAGGTACATATAAACATTTTTATTAGTTAGGAAATTCACCTTCATCTGGTTGTTCCCATAGTATTGTAATGATTATCCAGTGACTCTGCACTCAAATCGAGCCATCCTCCTTGTTGGTTTCTTATTGAATGGGCATCAATGACATTCTTCCTCAGACATGTTTGGATTTCATGTCTAGTTTCCCCATAGTTTCTACACACTACTATAGGTTTTGCCAATTGATCCATGTTCCTCCTTGTATTAGTAGATATTGGTGGGCATATTCTGCTCCCATCTTCCACATGACTCACCATAAGAAACAAATCATACTCCACTCTTTGTTTTGCACCCTACTCAACCAACATAACCATTTCATCTATTTGCTCATTTAGTTGAGCTTACAAGAGTCACGTATATTTTCATCTCATTGTACATCCCCTTAGATAGTGGGGATTTCCTCTATGACAACTCATAGTTGTTAAATTTTCACCAGCCTTGGGTTGTGCTCTACTTCTCTACATCTTATGCAGAGAAACTCCCAACTTCATCACTGTAATTGAGACTGAGGCTAATGTCAAATCTCCATTAGTTATTTTCATAGTAATTCTTCTACAAGGTCCATCATTCAGTGAAAAATATGAAATATTTGTGCGTTTACCTTGTAGATCATGTCAGGAGGTGGTGACCATCGATCATCCCCACATAAGTTCCCATTATTTCTATTATGTGCCATTTTCAACCTTCACACTTCTCTACTTTTGTTGAGACCTTGTAAAAAAATGAATTCACAATACAAGTTTGATCTCAAGATGATGAATTAAGTATCCCTCATGATCACTATTCTTTGATGATGTGTTATCCACTCTACCAACTAAATGGGTCCCATGATGTCATCAATTCCATAGAATAGTCATGATACTTGAAAAGTTCATGTCTACTCACCTTTTGGTGTGGACACAGAACCCCCAGTCAAATGGTTATCTTGACAAAGCAATTATATGCAGTCATGATCTCCTTTATTTATCATGGTATGACATATCATATATGTCCATGGCATACAATCTACATATGATATTTTGTTTTATTTTTTATCTTGAGGTATTTGTGGGGCTAGTGGTTTCTTGAATAAATTTCAACTCTGATGCATCTTCTCTAGTTGTATACATATCCTAGGTCACATAGCTTCATGATAGAAATGCCCCACTTAGTAAAACCCATCAATCACTGGTACCAATGTACTAAGTTATAGGACATACATAGACACCTTTTTCCAAGACTAGATCTACACCTTTTGAATTGGGAATAATCCATCCCCTATCACTCACCATGCTAATGATTTTTTACCAAATAAGATCTATGAAACCTTCAAAGAAAATCTTTGTAGGTTTCTACTCAGTTACATCCCATAAAATTTGACTCGTAACAATGATGGCATTTTTACAAAAAGGCTTTGCAAATCTTGATAGATGCCCATATTATAAAACTTGGATCATAGTGATAGATGCTACCACTTTGTTTATGCCCTCACATAATTTAAGAAGTCATAGCCTCCTCATGAAGGGACCTCTCCTTTGAGTAAGCTCTATACCATTTGTGGTGCCTTAACCTTGTTTTAGGCTCTTATATATCCTAGATTATCCTTCGATAGTTCCTAATCTTACCAAATATGGGATTATTAAACTGGCTTATTACTATTCATTTCTCATTTGTTCCTTACTTAGGGGCACTTCCAAGTCTGTAGATTTTTATTATGCTCTTACCATTTTATGAGCATCCTAAGTCACACTCTCACTATTTTATGAGTTAAAATATTTTGCATCTTGTAATCCTCCATTGAGTTGAGATTCTAAAAAACCCTAAAATTTAGAAAATAATCAAAGGACCTGATAGTTAGAAATGTATTATAATCTCAAAATGAGATATAAATCCCCAAAATCCAAAAAATATTTGTCTTGTCCTAAATCTAGTCAAAATATTGAATCCACTATTTTTAAGTCCTAAATCATTGTTAGGATGCATCCTTCCCAAATATACTCTACTAGGGAAGCCTCATGATTAGTTATAATTATTTTAACCATTATTGAGATGTGTCCTTTCATTACATTTATCCTTATTTTTGGGCACCATCTATTTATCATTATCATTGTCCCTTAACACATGGATTTGGACTTCGTTAAACAATAAATTACTTTATGTTGATTTCAAGTTTATGTGTGTGTGTTTGCTTGTTTTTTTTTTTTTTTTTATTATTGCCTCAACTCAGTTCATTATGCTAATATGGTCATCATTATGGTGTTTCCTGTTACATATTTGTACTTTATTTCATCCATTTGTATTCATCAACATTATCATCATGGTTTTTATCATTGGTGCATTATTGTCAATTGCCTATTAGATCGAGGGTCAGTCCTTATGAACATTATAGTTCAATCATCATGGTTGTTTATATCATGGTGCATATAGTTAGGTGATATATAAAAATAAAGTGTTGGAAGTCTCATAAGTAATGTCAAAACAAAATATATCCTTGTCTATTACCTGCACTACAATCCCTTAACCGCGTGTCTAAATTATATGCTACTCATGATACATCTAAGCATATACAAATAGTCACGATCATTTTATTAAAATTATTCCAATCCAATCACATCATTCTTAAATCATTATCTTGTTCTTATAATTATCATTTATCTTTTCACTTTGAACATTCATAGGTGCATAGTTTTTTGTGGTTTCTTTATTTTTAAAAAATCATTATACCATTGTACCTACATTTGCTCACTCTTCTCATTTTCAATCTATGTGATATGTTAAATCCTTGAGTTATGCTTGCTAATCAATCAATTAACCATTTACATCATTTAATAATTAAATCCACCCTACTATGGCAAATCATTTGGACCTATCAATGTTTTCATCTGCTCTACTAGAGAAATATATTTCCATATCTGTACCATCATGTTCAGGACCCTATACATTCATTTCTCCATAATGGGACAAATTATTATAATTCCAAGCTCGTAGCTTTTTGACTTGTTTTGGGTTGGTTAAAGTGTACCACTTATTTTGGGATGAATTCTTCCCACTTACTCCCATCTTGGGGCCAATTTAATTATATTATTTTCAAACATTATTATATGCATTAAAATATGCTTGCCCTGCTAATTTTATTATAATTTAACTTAATTCCCAGATTCCCTATCTATATTAACCATTGGCCTAATATTCCTACCTTATTCCTACATCCCACACAACCTTTATTTTAACCTAATACCAATTAATCCTACCATTAAACCTCTAATAGACCCAATTACCTACTAACCTACCCCTTAAACCAACTATCCAATTTTAAATTCAAAAATATTCCAACTACCCACCTGACACCCTACACTAGCCTTTCTTAAAACCCTAAACCCTATGGGGAGATTTATAGAATTGGAGGATTGTATAAATATTCCCCAACTTGGCCCCTTCATCTAGAATTTTCCTATTCTAGAGATTTATATGGAATTTAAAATTCCATGAAAATTCCCTAACCATAGATCTTAATGGCCCAAATTTGAATTTGGACCATAGATAATCCCTCCATTTACCTATAAAAATAAACATTCCATCCAACCTCAATACTAATGAAAAATCCACTGGCATGCCATTAAGATTTCTTATCAAGCATCCATACTAGCCTTCAAGCATCCATCAAAGTTATTATCCATATCCTTTTGGAAGCCATTGGCAAGCCATCATAAGAAATCCAACAATTAAATATTTTGAATATCAATCACATAAGTTTATAATCCTGGAATGGAGGCATGAGAAGGTAAAGAGGCTATTAATCATGTTTTATTGACTCTAATTTATCTTCTCTATCCTTTCCTATTGGTGTCTATCAAAGTTTTGGATTTCATTATGATTGTGATAATATTTCTTGAATCCAAATTTTGGTACACATTTTGGTGACCAAGGTGGGACCAACCTCCATTATTTAGGCTAATAATATTATTTGAAGTGTTTTAAGTAAGTGTAGGACCAACAAGACATGGAACAAATACTAAATTTTCAATTTTTAACATGTTCTAGGCAAGTAACAAGAGTGCACTATTATTGGTGATATAGAAGTTGTGAAATCATTAGTTAGAGTAGTGATATTGTCAGATATAGCCATCAGTGGTTAGGGGTCTAGTAGGGTTTTAGGTTTCAACAATACCATGACTTTTCTAGTCACAGGATTGCCCTTGTAGTTATAACATTGATGTTTCCAGTATAGATATTATCATATCCCATAATACACCTTAGATTCTTGAGACCATTTTTACTAACTTTCTCCTATTATTTAGGTGTGTGTTTCTCTGTGTGTAGGACAAAAATTAGTTCTTCTAAAGTTAGGTTGTTTGGGTATATTTTATAGACCTCCAATTCCCTAAATAGTGAGGTTATACTGGTAACAATGATATTATAGATTCTAGTAGCGGTATTATCTAAATTAATAGTTGGGTCTATACTAAAATTTATCTTTGATAACATTCTACCTCTGTAGGTTTTTTATTTATTATTGTTGAGTCTATGTATAGGATAGGAGGAAGAATCATCTCAAAAATAGGAATAAGAACTTTTCATCTATTTGACAAACCCATGACTCCCTTAGTGGTGAGATTGACTTGGTAATAGAGGGATTTTCATTCTCAGTTGTAGTATTGCATAATCATCAAGAACTGGTAAAACACTACCCTTGTCTCCTTTAATTTTTCATTTACAAAGTTCTCAAGTACTGATTAATAGGGAGGAAGAGGTCTATAAGTGGTAAGTCTGAAAGTAACCCCTTTTTTTAATAAGTGTTCTTAAGCATTCCTCTACATAGTCAACCTTATCTCCATTTATATCTAAATAAATCTACTTATAAGGGGCGATTTCTATCTAGCAGGGTTTTGATAAAACATAGGAACAAGAATATTGTTTGAAGATTCATCCTATAGGTTAGTTTATCCCCATTTCACAATACTGCTACTCCTTTAGTCATGGGGTTACCTTACAAATAGTGATATTATCATCCTGAGTCATGGATTTTTAGTTTAGCATAATTAGGTCTAGGGTTAGACTATAATAGTATTTTCATTATAAATAATTGTATTAAAATTAAATCCCTATAATTATTATATTTGATAGGATTTTTTAATTTTAAGACATATATAGGTTATTTTGCTTTAAAACTATAATATCACTATTTAGACTTTTCTTTCAGTATTAGATTTCTTGATTAGGGTAGTAGTATTGCTTGACCATTGTGGTAACCATAATAGTTAATTTGTAAACCCACCACTAGATACTTGTGGTATTGATCTCTCATTCATGGGATTGTGCATTGGGTCATGAGATTGCCTTGTGTACTCATAGGATTATAGAACTTGAGTTGCTAACCATTTTATTACATGTTATTTGAGGATTTTGGCACCCCCAATCAGATATCTAACCTTTGTCATTGCAAGAAGGGGTGCCATTTTTTCATTTTTGATTTAGATTTCATTATATTTAAAAAATTGTTTGATTTAGATAGATCATTGGCTTCTTTAGTTTCTTGAAATATAATTATTTTATTGTTGTGTGTGTTTTGTTGTTTGTAAATAATTTATCATATCATGAAAAAGTTCACATAGGTAATTAGAGCAGTTAATTAATTGTATCATGCATTTACTTGTTTATTGGACCCTCCCTTAGGATAATACATGATGTGGATTTCATCACCACATAAGCAGATTAGTCTATAGGGTTTAGTGTCATGGATTTCACCACTAAACTATAATTAAACTCTGTATTCTAAAAAAGTATAAATATAAGGAGAGTTGTCATTACAGCTTAAGCAAAATTCCCAATAAAGAGTTTCATGGATTGAAGGGTGATCAAGCCCATATACCTAGGGTAGTCAGATAACCTCTTATAAGGACTTGGACCCCAATGTACCATTTCATATATCAAAGAATCCCATATACCCTTTTGTAAACCCTATAGTAGGGGACTATGACCATAATAGGTGTTCCACTATAGGCATCAGGAACAATGTTGAAGTGACCATCAAGTGCAATCAAGGTTGAGAGGGTTCAATTGATTATGTAATAGGATACCAACCTATAGCCTCACTTATGTAGTCATTAGATGGTGTGGGCATCATGTTACACTCCCATACAACTTAATAATTAAGATTTTATTTTGTGCATGTTTTTTTTGTGTTGTTCCTATACCCATTTTGTTTGTTAGCTGATTTGACCACACCCATAATTTTTGTGCAAACACCTTAGAAAACCTTATAAGATCACTTCTATCATCCCATCATAATTTATTCATCTCCTCCCTTCATCTCATCATTATTTCATCTTGACTATCCATATCTTATCACCACTTCATATCATTTTACCTTAGTCTACACCCTTTTCATTCCTCATCACATTCCAAATTCATTCTAATAACATCTTTCTTCCTTAGTAATTTGTATATTTTTGACCAAATTTTTTTTGGACCATCATATCCCCCCATATTCACATTATATCATTCCATCATTCTATAGTTAGCCAATAGTTCCTCTTGTGTTTACATCCATCCCATAATACTTAGTATCCATTATCTTTTGTCATATCCCTTTTGACCATCACACTTCCCCATCTCCTTTTATCCATATCATTTCTTTTATTTGTTCATTCTAGCCACACCTCATAGAATCTATCTCATTTAAAACCATCATCTTTTCACATCCTTCCTTATGCACTATAATTAGATCTTTATCATACTTTCATCCATCCTACATGTATTCTCTCACCAATATCCATTCCATAGTATTTTGATATCCACATCTTATCCATTCCATATCCTTGTCAATTTGACTACATCTTATTCATTTCATAATACTTCCTTTCCCCATTTGTATTATATTGGAAATCCTATTTATATCTCATACCATCCCACGTATAGTGTCTATCCACTTGCTAATCATTCTCTTCATCATCCATTTCCTTTATATTTACACCTCATATCTATATCCCCCTCCACTAATTCACACATATTTTATTTGATGAAGTATTTACCTACATTCATATTCTCATATAATTATCCACTTTTATATATTAGTTTAGAATACCCCCCCTTACATCATATCCAGCTTTTGCTATGTACCTAGGGATATGATATATTAATGTAAATGGGTTGATGGAGATGATGACATATGGAACACATCCCCTTAGTTAGTTATATGGGTACAATATATTAGGCTAATGGAGTAACTTATGGAATTAGTACATTGGGTAATGGTCGGCCTACATTGGGATTAGGAGGTTACCCATCCATTGGTTAGATAGATGTCTATATAAAGGAGATGATTATCATGGTAAAGATATCAAGTAAGCATTGAGTCTTCTATTCTAAGAGGATATTGGAGGTTGTCCCATCGAATAGACATTGTGGAGTTATTCCTTCATAAAGAAGTATTTTATGGTGTTTCCCTACCTTACTCATATTTTTTCATATATTGAATATTTGAATCATATCAAGTGGTATCAGAGCTTTGATTTGGGCAATTTGTGTAGAGCGAAACCCTAGTTTTTTTGAATCATCAATATATTTTTATTGGTTATGAATTTTTCCACATTTTTTTTACTTTATATGGAGAATATTTTAAATAAGTCACAATAAAAAAATCAATATTTTTTATTAGTTTTGAGGGAGTTATTACTATTTTAGGTTTTATAATAATTTATCTATATCTTTTGAAATATAGAGAATTTTTATTCTAAATGTTTACTAGAGATGTAAGAAGATATAAGAGAATCACAGTCAAAATTTTAGAATTTTGGGAGTTGTTTTGAGTGATTTGTTGGGATTTTATGGTTTTTTGTATATTCAATCTACAGGTCAA
This sequence comes from Torreya grandis, assembly GCA_037957365.1. Taxonomy (NCBI): domain Eukaryota; kingdom Viridiplantae; phylum Streptophyta; class Pinopsida; order Cupressales; family Taxaceae; genus Torreya; species Torreya grandis. The sequence continues at coordinate 48,290 of JARHVA010005586.1, forward strand.
AATTTATGACATTTTTTTCACAAAATGTTGACTGAGGTTACAATATCATAATAGGAAGTTACATTAAAAATTTGGGACTTTTTGGATTAGTTTTGTATGAGTTATTGACATTTTAGGGTTTCATGAACCCTAATTGTTTTTGTAGATCATGAAGTTGTAAAACATTTTAGGGGAAGATGATGTTGATGCTAGAGAATGGTGGATCATTTTTAAGGAGAATAAAACTAAAACAATTTTATGGAAAACATAATTATCTCTTTATTTGTTTGGGCCTCCACAACATTGGTAGTTTAATCAATTGAGCTTTGTGTAAAAGTATTTTTCATGGAGAGCAATGGAACAAATATTCCTAGATCGATGGGATATAAAAGAAAAAGAGGATGTAGAAGAGGAAGAAAATAATGTTGAAGAAGAAGAAGAAGAAGAAGAAGAAGAAGAAGAATAAGAAGAAGAAGAAGATAAGGGTTCAAATAATTTGGCTCCAAAGAAATTTGAGTCAATTTTTCAATTTCATGGATGCATTCAAAAGAATAAGGTGGTTGTGTCCATAAACCCTACCAGCAAGTATAAATTCATTAACATGAATGTGGCCAAACATCTACATGTTCAAGCAAATAATATCAAGGAGGTTAAAATAGATGGTAATAATATTTCAATGTTTGAATATTTGAAGCTCATTATGGAAAAAAATGTTTTGCATTCAGACTTTTATGCTTTGGATATGGATGATGTGGATATAGTTCTTGGATATCTATCATTAGAGACTTTGGGAACAATGAATATTAATGTTAAAAAAAAGTTCATGAAGTTTTGATATAGGAAAAATATGATCACTTTATAAGATATCATAGTGAAAAAGGCACCAATAACAATCTAAGTAGATCATGAGGATGAGATTGAAATAGGTGATGAAGATTCAGATGATATAGATAAAGACACACTACAACTAGAAATAAACACTTCATCTACTAAAGAGACAAATAAGGAAAAGGTGGAAGAAGTAGAAGCAAAGGTGAATAAGGTCAAAATATTAGAAAAAGTTGAGGTATATAGACGCCCACATCATCATGAGAGGAAACAATCATGGAACGAGGTGAGGAAGTGTCATAACAATAATCATTTTGTCTATACAAGAAATAAAATTTCTAATAATTATGGATATGCATGGAATCTAAATAAAAAATACTATGGCACATGGAATGAATGGGTAAATCACTATGATTATGCATGGAAGAATACCTACTATGGTCATGGTTGGAATCAGAGTAGCGCAGTGGAATATGGTACATGGAATAAAAAGAGGAATAATTATGCTTAGACACCAAAATAGTATAATTATGATCATGAACGAAATTAGAGGAGCACAATGGAATTTTGAAACAATCTTGGAGAGCTATCACCTACCAAGATCACATATGGATGGCTAGATGATTGATATTGGAGACAAGCGTGCAATGATTTGAAGCACACTCATTATTTGGTTTCTTCCTATGTTTCAGGGATGAAACATGTCAAGGAGGAAAGTAATGCTATGTACCTAGGGATATGATATATTAATGTATATAGGTTGAAGGAGATTCTGACATGTGGCACACATCCCCTTAGTTATATGGGTATAATATATTAGGATAATGGAGTAACTTGTGGAATTAGTACATTGGGTAAATGGGTCAGCCTACATTGGGACTAGGAGGTTACCCATCCATTAGTTAGATAGATTTCTATATAAAGGAGATGATTATCATGGTAAATATATCAAGTAAGTATTGAGTCTTCTATTGTAAGAGGATATTGGAAGTTATCCCCTCGAAGAGACATTTTGGAGTTATTCCTTCCTAAAGGAGTATTTTATGGTGTTTCCCTACCTTAAGGGTATTTCTACATATATTGAATATTTGAATCATATCAAGATCATATCACCTTTCATCATAACTTATTGTAAATATTCTACTTCCATAACCCATATTTTATATCATTCCATTCCCTCACTTCTTTTGTCCTCATATTCTATCTATCTATTTACTCTTTTATTATTGTATCATCAGATTTTGTTATAATCTAATTCTTCACATCTACTTATTCATCCCTCCACACCAAATTATCATTACATCTCCCTATCTCCTTGAAACTTCCTGGCCCACATCATCCATCTATCCTAATTTCATCCATATTATCCTCATATCATCCTATTAATCTATCATCATCATTATATCTATATAGTCCATCCCCCATGACTAGTTATTAATCCCACCTATATTATTCTTACATCATTTTATCCTCTTTGTAATTACCTTATCCACGTAGTCTATTCATCTAACCATTTGGTCATCTCTTCATCATATCCTCTTGTAATTATTATTCACTCTAAATCCATATTCTGTATCACCCTATCCATAAAATTCCACCTTTTATAACTATCATTTACATTATCTATATATTATCCTATTTCTTCATAATCCATCATAATTCACTTACTTTATCTTTGTTTTATCATACCTCATTATAAGTAATTCATTCATATAGTCATATTGCATCCATCCTAATCATGTGGTAACCCATATATTATGTAGACTAATTACCCAATGATTACCAGATTCACCAGTCTGATTAAACATTAATTTTCAACCCTGGGTGCGTAAGATTTTTAAGAGTGTCAACATTATATATGCATTACTGATTCAAAAATCAACTCAATTTTCTAGTTGTAGTACAATAAATTTATGGTGACTTTACTAGATAGATATATTATGAAATTTCTATGACATAATTACAAAACTATTCCACACTTATATATCACACATGTATCACACTTATATAATCAAACTTAATAGTAAAATCAACTTACACAACACACTAATAATTAAATAGGGTCAACATATTCATAGCAACTCATTTTGAGGGGGACCTTCCTCATTCAAAATTGAGATCCAATCCTTTTGCTATTATTTACTCAAAATTATCTAACTCCTAATCTGATCTAGGTTCTACCTTTAAATACAAAAGGTAATTTATTAACTCTTAACCAAAAACATCAAACTAGGAAAGAATACAAATACCTAGAAACTACCCCAGTCAACCTTCAATTAGGTAGTAACCAAAGTTACTTACTTTAGGTTTGACTAAGTTAGAGATAAGGCATACTATTTTGTTATTTTATTTCCTTTTGTCTTTTGTCATTATCCTTGTCTTTACCATCCTTGGCAACACATCCAATTTCTCCTTGCATATAGGGAATCCATACAAAAATTATGACTCTTCCAAATTATTCATTTGGTTTCCCAAGACAACTGGATGTGTCTACAAAGTCTCTTCAATAATTAATCTACTTTTAATAGTGGTTGCAGGAACTCTTCAATAGCTACATGTAACCTATAGGTGAAACCTTCAATTGTTACAGACATTCTACAAGGCTACAAGAAACCTCTAAGTGGAGCCTATAGTTGTTTCAGGTATTCTATAGTGGCTATAGGCAACCTATAGCTGAATCCTATAGTTGTTGTGGGCACTTTGTAGTGGATGCAAGCAACCTATAGGTAAAACCCATAGTTGCTACCGGCAACTTGTAAAAGCTATGGATTTAGCAAGAATCTATAGCTTTACATGACCCTTCAAATGCTTCTCAGATAAAGTCACATCAATATAATTCAATCAAGGAAAAGTATCAATAATTCATAACATAACACACACACACACACACACACACACACACACACACACACACACACACACACACACACACACACACACACACACACACACACACACACACACACACACACACACACACACACATTAATGAACACATAAAATCATAACTTCATTCATTCATTTGCATTAGTGACAGATAGTTATGAGATTTACATGGAAAAGGACATAGACTAAGCATGGATGAGGCTATAACATAAGCAATTGGTGGACTCATCACATTCCCTACTTAATCTCTTACTTGACCTTGAGCAAGCCTTAGTTGCATTCTAAAACCAATTTTTTTTCTAAAGTCTAGGGCCTCAAAGCAGCCTGCCCCTTCAAAGATGTAAAAACCTTTAATATTCTCAATATCATGCCATCTTTTCTTCTCTTTCTCCCTATCAACTAGAACATTTCCCTCCCAATCAGGAATTAAGAAACAAAACATAAGGGGTTGAAACATCAAACCCAACCATTGTGCTCTCCAATTTCTAACAAGTTCAATATACAAATATACCCTATGGATGGCCTCCCTAAGGTTTTGAGGGGAGTATGGTTCCTTTGTTTTCAAGGCATCCAAGAGATCTACCCATCTGTGAGAATAAGCAACCAAAATTTGCTTTCCATCTCCTTCCATAAGACCCAAATAATGTTTCTAGACTTCTACCTATTTTTTGGCAACCCATTCCTGAGGAGTGTCTTTATTTATAAAGGAGATCCATTCATCTATTACAACATCTAAATCCCTTGCTTCACTCCTGATCATTAGGGTAGCTTCTTTTTATTTTGGTTGATATCCTTCCATTTGTTTTTCTCTTCCAATTTCATTCAAAACATATGAAGAAGAGGCATTTAACAGAACATCCCCCAAATAGATGTTGGGATTCCATTCTGTATCACTAAGAATAACATATAGGTGAATGTAGAATTCACTTAGTTGGTCTTGAAGATTAGGATCAACCTATCTATACTCTTTAAATAATTATTTTAGGTTACATACCATATAAGATTAATCATTATAAATCCTATCATACCTAAATTTCAACCATTATTCTTCCAAGTACATGGTATATACCCTATAAGGTGGTCTACACTCAATTAGCATTTCAGTAGTTTCATGTAATTTGCTAATCTTTTCCTTCAGATAATTGATCCTAATTTTAGAAAATTCTAATTTTTCTTGTAATTCGTCATGTTGTTCTTTTGATTCAACATAAACCTTGAATCTCTGCACTAATTCTTTTTGGTAAGCTTCATATTAATGAATTTTTCAAATTAAAATATCATTAGTCTCTACTGGAGTAGTGGTAGACAAATCCACATCAATGACTTCTTCTGTATTAGGTGTTGGTGTAGTGGGCAAGGGAGGAAGAAATATTTGATAGAAGGGTACCAAAGCTAGAACATCCTTTGCTACAGGGGCTTCTATGACCAAGGTGGATGAGGATGATATAGGTTCCTCCATGAATGTAGCTACATGATCCTCCACTATCTTCTCTTTGTCCCTAGAGGGGTCTACAAATTTTGCTACTCCCAAAAGTGTTTCAATGCCTCATTTTCCTTTTATTTCTGTTATCTTTTTTTTGATTCTGTATATTTCCTTCATAGCTTATTCTAATGTTTATAACTTCTGATCATGATAAAATTTTGCTTGTTCTCTTCATTTTTCCATAACCTCTTCTTCAATAAATTCTTCTTCTCCTTTTTCCATAACCTTTCTCAATTCCTCCTTTGTGTATCTAATTTTTTTGAGGAGATCAATGTCCTTAGTAAATCTAGATGGAAGAGGTGACCATTCTTCTTCTTATTATTCTACTTTAGTAGATCCTTCATCAGTAGACCATTCTTCTATTTCAAATCCATCAGGGGTTTTCTTAAGCCTAGGCTCTTTCCTTGGTTCTTCATCATCACTGATATCTATGGTTAAGGAGGTTAAAGAGGTCTTTTGTTTCTTCATCCTTTGAGATATCCAAAAATGAGGTCTCCTTATTTTTAATACCATGGGTTTCTTCCCTTTTAATTTCATTTTCCTTATAGGAGGGGTGATTGATGGAATTTGTTTTTCTTGTGCATCAGTTAACAGGGGAACTTCTTCTTGTCTAATAAGAGATAGTGTCGAGGAATCAACCTAAGGTGAGAACATAATGGAGAAGGGCCATGATGCTATGGGATTTCTTCCTCTATATTAGAAGGGGATAAGACCAGTGTTCTCCTCTTCTTATTTCCCATATCAGTCCTAGATGGACCTTTAGTGGCTATTGGCTGACTAGTAATACTAGTACCTACAACATCTTCTTAAATAGTTTGTTGGGGCTCCTCCTTAGGAGATTCCCTCTCGTTAGTGCCCTCTTCTTCCTAGGGTGCAATATTTTTTAGTGCCAAAAATTGCTCCCAAGTGAGGTTAGGTCTGATAGAATCTATTCCTTATTTAATTATGAGCCATATGAGGTAGTGGTGAGATAGGGTTGTCTTAGTGTCTTTTTGATATGCTTTGGACATTCTTTTCAAGATATTTCATAAGAAATTGGGAACATTAATGACTCTATTATATCTTAAATGATTTAAAATTTTGAACTGGAGAGTTTAAATGAGGGAATACCTTCCCCCATAGATCATGTACTTGATAATATATGTTTCTATTTCTCTCCATTCTATAGGTAGAATAAGTCTTTGCACACCTCCCTTATTTAATACTAATCTTTCATCTTCTTGGTAGAACTACTGCCTGGTCTCTTGGCCATTAGGTCTATCTTTCCAAATTTCCCCCATACTTGGTATCCTAGTTGCTTGGCTCACTAAAGTCTCAGTAACTAGAAATGTGATGCCCATATAGTGGCTTGGTTTCCATCAAAAGAACCTGTAAATACCATGGCAAGAGGTTCTGAAAAATGTTGCAACCATTCGAAATAGGTAGTCCAACTAGCTCTGTGGAAGACATCCCAACTAGCTTAGTCTCCCCATAAGTGCATATGGTCTAAGCGCTCTCTTTACATGAATGACCCTCCCATTTTAACTTCTCTATCAGTCGCTTCAATCAATATTCAATTGCACACTCTTTGGACTTATGAATATCTAGCTGTCGTAGGTTTTGGGTCTAAAATGGTGAAATATGGGGTTTGCAGGTTACAGGTTTTGGTTCACAAATGGTGAGTGTGAGGTTTAACCTCTAGCATCTCCCCCCATTTGAGTTGTTATGTGTCCTTAGGTGACATGGATGGAGTAGGAAGTATGGGATGAGACAGGTCATTAGGAGGAAGAATGCAAGTTTAGTGGTGAGGTGATAGACTTTTTAATAAATGATTAAAGTCATAATTAAATATGCTTTATTAATATTATATGGCTAGATTAGAATAATGAATGACATTTTTAATGATGAAATATATGATGTACCTTGTAATAATGGTGTTTTGGATGTGATGCCTAGGTAGTTGTATATGTGTTGGCATGAAGATATTTGCATGGGAATGATTAACAGTTAATGGTTAGGTTGGTAGTTGGAGATGGAGTGAAGTGGACCCTTTAATAAGTGATTGGGAGATCACTAGTTAGTAGGCATTAATAATTCCTATAGTGCACATGCATGTGATGTAGGATAAGATACATGGAACAAGGTTCTTGGACTTAGAGTATAAATGATTACTATCATACCATAAGTTGGTAATTAAAAAATAAGTGCTCCAAGTGATGGTTGGAAGATCTAAAGTAGGTAGCTGAGGTCAATACTAGCTAGTGACCTTCATCTAGATGAAATAGCTAATAGGAGTCTAGATACTACATGTTGATGTTTAAAATTGCACTATTTCCAACACCAACATGGGAAGTTTCAGGAATGTGGGACTTGTGACCTGAAATGACCTCCAGATTTTAAAGAAGCTGGCTCTTCTTTAACTCAAATGTATTGTGTGAAAAAGGGATAAAAATTAAACAGAATCACCAATGTAATGAAATAAAATTTAACTATGGTGATGTGCCTAAGTATGATTCATTCCTTAATACTAAGCACAGTGAAGCTATCTTTAGGATTCAATTACATTAAAGAGCAAACAATGCATGATCAATGTAAAAGATGAAAACAAATAGAATTAAAGGCTCACAGCTTAGATGATTTTTCAATAACATAGAAAATATTAGTAAAGGCATAGAACTCAATCTTCTTATTAATTTTCCAATCACATAAAAGGCACTGATACATGTAAAGTTATACAAAATTTCTAAATTAATAAAATATAAAAAAGGCAAATGATATTACTGGCCACAGCAAGAAAGTCTCAAAAAACTTCTTGTAAATCTCTGATAACAATCTATATGTAGAAAATTCTCTCCCTTTTCCTTTTCCCCCCTTTTGAACCTATGATTTGAACCCATATTTATAGCATAGGACTGGCTCAAGATTGCCCGTATGATCAAATCCCAATGGTCTAACTGAACTAGAACTTAACTGGAAATGTCTAACAAAAGATATATTTTAGATCTGAAACGGTTAGCCTCTCTGCAAGTTCATTGGCTAAAATAGATACACATGGAATTTACCACTGTGAAATAGGTGAGGACACTTGGTAGTATCTGTTAGTCTTAACAAGTGACACTTGGTAGCTTCTGCTTGTCTATAGAAGCTTTAGATACCTTTTGAGAGTCCTACGAAAGATGAATGGTGACTTCTGCTAAGATTTAGAAACACTATAGAAACATTTGGGACTCATTTAGATTCACACAAATGATGACACTTGGCACGCTCTGATTACTTTAACAACTCACTCGAGGCCCACCACAGTCCTTTGTCAATAATGAAATAAAAGGAAGAAACTATGGATGTCAACACTTGGCAATCTCCACAGATATTACAAGGGACACGTGGTGATTTCCATGTAACTTAGAGAAACATATTAAAATCTTCCACAGTTTCCACTTGGTGCCTTTTGCATGCACTGAGAGAAGCTTATTGAAAGAAGCTTTTGAAACTTATAAGAAATTGAAATGTGGATGCCGATACTTGTCGGGTTCTACAGGTATATAATAAGACACATGGCATTATCCACATTACTTAGAGAAATTATAATGTGTCCCAGATGATGACACTTGGCATGTTTTGTGCCCACTCTGAGACTTAGACAAAACTTAGGAAAAATGAAAACCCGTGCCCACGCTCTGTGTCAAAACCTTCACTGCCAAAACTGAAACACATAGGGACAAAACTAGAGTGCACAACTGAAACTCAAAACAAAATGTAGAGTATTTTACTCTACACTACATATGCCCTAGAGGTTTTCTATCTAGGCTTGGTTTTAGTAGTAAATAGGGTCTTCAACATGGAACCAAAACTATAAATGAATCATGAGTTTTCCTGTAGGTAAAAGTTTTGGTCTACAATATTTTATTATGGAAAGGAAAGTTGTATGCTTTGTTGTGATTCTATAGCCTGATATTCAAGGGTAAATTTGGGCAATAGATATGACATGTGCTACCTAAATATTCATACATTCATCTACGAGGTTGTCTAATGACTTTCATGAAATGCCCAAAAGCTAATAGCCAAGCCATAGGTGAGATCTATAGGAGGATCTATCTTGTATGCTCTATAGAAAGGTGAAAATAGGCATGAGAGGGTACTTATAATAGATATAGAGGTACGTATAACAAGATACAAAGTGATGGCCAACTATGTAGAAGGTGTTTGTAGAAACTTCAAAATTACCATAACATATTCAAGAAACCTATGTGAATAGTTAGAATTTGAGGGATTGCCGTCTCTCTGATTCCATCTTCACATTTCCATTTTTAGTTATTTTTGTTTTTACCACTAAATAGCTAGCAAGCTATTTAGGCCCTTTTTAAAAATATAGGTAGCTAGCATACTAGTTTTCTACCCTAAAACTAACAACAACACTCAAAAATGGGTTTTCATTATTGGAGTTTTTTTGACTCTAATTGCTATTTGTAGTAGACTATTTATTTAGTGGCCCTGGCCAAGTCACTTGGAAATGTGATTTGTCAAGGACCAGTGAAAGGTCTTATTCATCATGATAGAGGAGGGCAAGGATGTCCTTCTCTCATTTTTTAACTGAGAGTAGACTGGTGCTCTCATTATCTAGTGGGGAAACTTGCCTAACCAAGACATCATTATATCCATCTTGTAATTGCTATCGTACGTGATTGGTAAATTCTTCTTGAGTAAGTGGATTTTTATACAACTTGAGTTTGTGGTCATTAACCAGTAGATAGAATCTTACCAGATCAATGGTTTGGATTTGAACTACTCCATTATAAAAAACATGCTCAATATAAAAAAGACCAAGCCATCTGGTCTAGAGTTTACCCATGTGGTCCTTATATTTAGAGTTAAAAAAAAGGGCCCAATCTCTAATATGGAATTTATTGGTCTTAATGTGCCTATCATGCCATCCAATCTATTGTTGTTGTACAAGTTATATGATCTATAATGCCTGTTGTCTATACCCATCTAAGGCATTCAACTATAGAAGCCTTTCTTTTTGGGTTTCAAATATATTCATCCCAAGTTCTAGTGCTATCCCTAAGATCTTATGCTCAAATTTGATGGGAAAGATAGGTTTCTTTCCATAGAAAAACTCATATGGATTGAAGCCTCTAGTATTCTTCCATGTGATTTTGTAAGCCCATATAGCTTCAAGAAGCTTACCCTCTCAATCCTTACAAGATAGACTAACAGTCTTCATCAAAATATTTTCTAACTCCTTGTTGGTGACTTCCACCTATCCATTAGACTATAGATGATATGTAGTTTATTTATTATGCCTAATCTCATATTTCTACACTAAGGTAGTAATTAAATTAGTAGTGAGTTGGGGTCCCTAATCAGTGAATATTTCATGTGGCACACCATATCAAGTAAATATTTCTTTATAGAGGAAAGCTATCACCTTCTCTTCCTTGGCATGTGTAAGAGCCTTGACTTCCACCCATTTAGTGACATAGTTAGTATAGATAAGGATATACTCTTATTGGATTTGGGATCAAAATGTCTTACAAAGTCTAGGCCCCACTTTTTAAATGGTTCAAGTGCCATATAAGGCTGCAAAGGCATTTTATCTGAATGTGTGGGTCTCCTCATACATAGACATTTATCACATTGTGCCATATATCTTATTACATTTTTACAGAGTGAGGGTCAATAGTATCCTATACTCAAAATTCTGACTATTGTACGCTTGGCTGTAAAGTGTCCTCCACAAGGTTCATCATGGCAGGATTTGAGGATATCTGGAACTTCATCTTATCTAATACATCTTTTGATGATAGAGTCAGGCCCAATATAGAAAAGGAATCTAGACAACCATGAATATCTAACACTTTTTTGAATCAATGCTCTCCTTTATTTGGGGAGGAAGTGTTATGGAAGTAACCCTATGATAAGGTATTTAGCAATATCAACATACCAGGGTGTGGTAAGGGTGGGAGAAAATAGGTGATCATCTAGAAATAAGTCATCCACTATGGTATCCTCTTTAGGGGTTTACAAGTGTGATAAAAATTCAGCCACTACATTATCCTTTCTAGGCTTATCAACAATGGTGATATCAAATTCTTGTAATAAGAGCAACCATCTTATCACTCTAGCTAGAACAACTAGTTTATTCATAGGGTACTGAATAGCTACATGGTATGAATGAATAAAGACCTGATACCCTATGATGTAGTGATGGAACTTGTTGACAACATCAATTACCACCAAGAACTATTTTAGTAACTATGTAATTTAATTCTACTTCATGTAGGTTTTTACTTATAAAATAGATGGCATAATTGAGTGCTTCCTATTTTTGGTTGAGCATAGCTCTAAGGGTAGTATCTAAATAATCTATTTGAATTTGGAAGGGAAGCTTCCAATCAATACCATGCATAACAAGGGTGGTGGTCAATAATTCATTCAATTTTTTGAAGGCTATATCACAAGCAGGAATCCAAAGAAATTCAACATCTTTAACTAGAAGGGTGAATAATGGTGCTGTTACTTTACTAAATTTATTGATGAATCTCTTGTAGTAACCAGAATGGCCTAAAAAACTCCTAACATCTTTATATTTTTTAAGAATAGATAGGTTTTTGATGATGTTGATTTTTGTAGGGTCAACATTAATTCCTACAGTACATACGTGGTGGCTCAAGACAATACCTTCTATCATAAGCATGTAGCATTTCTTGCGGCTAAGAGATAGATGTTGCTCTTGAAAACATTGCAACACTTTTTCTATGTTGTTGAAGTATTCATCAAATGTCTCTTTATAGACAGTGAAGTCATCCATATAGATTTTAATATATTCATTGGCCATATCTGCAAAGATACTAAGAATAACCCTTTAGAATGTAGCCAGAGCATTACATAGCCCAAAGGGTAATACAACATAAGCATAAGTAACCTAAGGACAAGTAAAGGTGGGCTTTTCTTGGTCCTCAAGAGCAATTCTAATCTAGTTATAACCACTGAAGTGATCCATAAAGGCAAAATATTTCTTCCCTGCTAGTGTGTCCAACACTTGGTTAATGAAGGGTAGATGAAAGTGATCCTTCCTAGTTACTATTTTGAGTTCCTTGTAACCGATGCATACATTACATTCTCTATTTTTCTTTGGTATAATTACCAAAGGTGACACTCATTCACTATCAGAGATAGGATATATAAATATAGTAGTCAAAAAAATTTGTAATTCCCTTTTGATGATTTCTCAAAGAGATGGATTCATCCTACATTGTGGCTATCTAATTGGTTGACACTCTTATTTGATGTAAATATGATGTGTGCATGTTTTTGGGATGATTCCTTGCATATCTTCATAGTCCCATGAAAAATCACGTTGTTTAGCATGTAACATGTTGACTAGACACTTTTTCTCATTTAATTCCAACTTGCTATTAATAAGTAATGTTTTCCCTGAAGAGATTTCAATTTCCTATGAGAGTGCTTTCATTTTTTTGAGATTGCTAATGGATCTAGTTTGGCTATAGATATTAGGTAGCATCTGGTGGAGTGTTTCTTATATATATGTATCAAAATTATTTAATTCTTAAAAGTTGGAAAAGGGGCACTCAATACTTTGCAAGTGGTTGAGAACTATAGAAGGAGTTTGGTAATTATGCTAAAAAAATATTGGAGAGAATGGTATCTTCTTCTTGATTAGTCAATGTGCATGCATGGTCTATGTTAAATATAGGAATCAAGTAAGGTTGATCTACCTCCTCTTATTCAACCCATAATGTAGGCTCTAGTGAAAAAATTGACTGTGTTGGGGGATAAAGAACCAACTACTTTATTTGGTAGCCATTAGATATCATCATTTTACCTATTCTATAGTTGATGAAGGCATCTGTTGTGGCAAGCCAAGGTCATCCCAAGATAAGGGGGTATCCACCCAAATTAGACTTAGGCTACAACATAAATAAATCTATGAGATACTCCCAAGAATATACAGTAATGACAAGATATTCAATGATTCTTTTTGATCTGATTGTAGATCTATCAGCCATTTGGAGCATTGTAGATGTGAGATGAATATTATTCAATTGTAGTTTTTACATAATTTTGGTTTTCATTACATTTATTGTAGCCCCCAAGATGATCAAATTGTTGGATAACTACTGGTCATGGAGTTGGACTATCACTATCGAGCATCCAAGATATGAATACTTCTTTGGTATGGTATTCCCCAGCATGATGTCTGCTAGCTGGCCAATCACATGCACAGTATTGGGATCTTTTTTCTTCCTTCCTAGTTTCCATAGACATAGGTATCTAATAACTTTGGAGTATATGCGTACATCTTTGATGTCTTGGAATAGATGTATTTTGATGTAAATGTTCTTAAGCTATCCCATGAAATCAAACTTAGGTTCAATTGTATGGTGTTTTAGTCTGAGACATTCTAGAAATGGTGGGGCTATTTTATCAATAGATTTATGTACTAATTTATAGAGTTCTTGAGGTGATGGTAGTGGGTTGGCATGTTCTTCTAGGGTTTCACCATTTGACTCCTTTATTATGGGTGGTGTTGGGGGTGGTAAAACCTTCCTTAAAAGGAGGTTAACTTCACTAATGTTCATTGCATATGTCAGGTACTAAACATGTTTGGTACTAATTGTGGATTGGACCAGATTATTTATAGGATTCTATATGGGTTAGATAGGTAGTTGGTTAGGATTAGGTGTACCCTATGTATTTGATATAAGAGTAGGAGGTTGTTGTTTCTATTGTGGAGGAAATTATCCTAGAGAGATACCCCATGGATGGTTAAGTCTCCAAGGTTATTTCCATTGGTTTGTGAAGGGTGGGCCTTGGAGTGGTTTCCAACCTTGCATCCAAGATGGGGATACATTTTATAGAGGCTACCAAGAGGTGGTGGGGTAGCTTGCTTGAGGTGGCTTCCAACTAGAATTAGGAGGTGGAATGTTCATCCAAGGGCTAGTCTAATTGGGAGTAGCATTTAAAAATTATGAATTAAAGGAGGTGGAATTTGAAAAATGTGGATTTTTTCCCATACCTTGATAAGGTGGTCATTGAACCCATGGCCTTTCTTGTGAAACATAGAAAACCTGATCACCATCTCCTTATATAATGTGTAGCTCTATTGTTTCTAGTTCTTTAGCTATTATGTGAGCTACTTTAGCCTGAACCTCATGACATCTAGAATCAACCTTTTTCTTCTTATAGTCTAGATAGAAAATGGTCAAGGATTGATCCAAAGTTGATTTATTTTATCTTGAGTGTAGGCTATCCAGTTGGGTGGCCAAATGGCTAATGATATCTTATTTCATATCTTGTAATAGGTTATTAACCTCAATTTTTGATAGACCATTTGTAGCTACCAATGGGAGCTTGTTGCCTCTGACTTTATTCTTGGTAGATCTAGAATAATTCTTGCTCAACTCTTTGATATTTAAAAATGGTAGGTGAGAAATATCCCCTCCACTCACTAGGTCTAAGGCTTCCATATAATATTCTCTGACTCCTTTCAGAAAGATGAGTCTCAAATGTTCTTCTCCAAAGGCACTTTGCTTGAATTTTTGTACACTGAATATGAACCATTCAACATAATCCTCTAAGGATTCATCCCCCTCTTGAGTCATTCTAAAGATGTCATTTATTCTATAACTTATTCCTCTTCCATATTCCTGATACTTGGCCAAAAATTTATTTTTTGTGTCCTCCCAAGTGCAGACCAAATTTCTACCAAGTCCCATAAACCAATAAAGTGCTAAGTCTTTGAGAGTGGCCAAAAAAAGTTTCAATTTTTATGCATCATGCCTATAGTCATAGCTTCTATAGAGGATATCAAATTCAAACAAGAATTTGTTTGGGTCTTTTGATAATGTACCTTTGAAATTGGGCAAGGCTAAGGATGGGATGTTTTACATGTGTGTTATGCCTATTGCATATGGAATAGGAAATTCAAAAGTAACTATGTTTGGAGTCCCATTGTCTTCCATAAAGTATCCTTCTCTGCTCATGATGGCTTTTCTTTTGATATGGATACAAAAGGTACTCAAGATCTCATCCTTAAACTCTATGTCAATTCCTTGGTCAACATGATAATAAACATTTATCTGTTGATCCTCAATATTCTTAATGGATGAAGGGTCTAAAGGTTCCCTTGAGCTTTCTTTGATTTGATCAAGAAAGCCTTGCTAAAATGTTGTAAATATGTTACTTTTTAGAGTTTTTGGGTCATGTAGTTCTTCTCATTCATTCCTTCTTACTAGCTTAGCTAATGTTTCTTCTACTTTTATTTCTTTTTTCAGAGCCAATAATGCTTCTTCTACAAGCTGCCTCCTTCAATTTGTAGTGTTCTCTTCTTAAAGAGCCTTCTGACTTATGGTATATTCTTCAACAGGTTTCTTAGTTGCTGTAGGTATTTGTGGTTCTTTCCTAGTAGCAACTTGTGGCTTGTTTGGCAAGAATCTCCCTTGATAATCTCTTTCTTTCTGTATAAATTTTATGCCACTCCTTTAGTTGTCCTATCCCTTCTTGCACAAAGTTAGTTGTTTTTCATTTTTGTGTGTTTCAAAAGGGGTTGTTTCAAACCAACTTTTAAAAAAATTAATGCAAAAATAAAAGAATGCTAAAATAAAAACAACAATAATTAAGATTTTATCTCTAGAAAGTAATAAAAATTAACTACTGAAAGTAGGAAATTTATTCTACAAAGTAGGAGAATTTATTCTAGAAAGCAAGAAAATTTATTTTAGAAAGTGGGAAAATTTAAAGCACACTTTGCCAAAAATAAATCACTTTTGTAGGAAATAAGTTCTAGAAACAAGAGGTAACTTATGCACTATTTACTTCTATAAGCTTAGACATCTGACATAAGACACCATAGTACCCTCACTCAACTTTCTTGACTAGAACTATAGGTCTAGGAACTTAGACATCTGGCATAAGACACCACAATTTCCTCACTCAAATTGCCTGGTTGGGTAGAATAGTGTATTAACCAATAATAAATTTTTAATGAATTATTTGAAAAATAATAATTGACACCCTCCCCAATAATGGTACAAAAATCTTGTGCAAACTAATTACTCAATGATTACTATATTCACCAGTCTGATTAAACATTAATTGTTAACCCTGGGTACATAAGCTTTTCAAGAGTTTCAACACTATATATGCATTACTAATTCAAAAATCAATTTGTTTTTCTAGTTGTAGTATAATAAATTTATATTAAATTTACTAGATAGATATATTATGAAATTGTTGTGATATAATTACAAAACTATTCCACACTTATGTATCACACTTAAATAATCAAACTTAACAATAAAATTAACTTACACAACACACTAATAACTAAAGAGGGTCAACATTTTCATAACAACTCATTCCAAGGGGGCCCTTCCTCATTTAGAACTAAGATCCAATGCTTTTCTGAGAAAATTCATGAACTTCTTACAAATTCAACTTTCTCATTACTCAATTATGGATACAAAGGATATAGTAAAAACTTCTGCTATTATTTCCTCAAAATTATCTAACTGCTAATCTGATCTAGGTTCTATCTTTAAATAGAAAAGGCAGTTTATTAACTCTTAACCAAAAACATCAAACTAGGAAAGAATACAAATACTCAAAAACTACCCCAATCAACCTTCAAGTAGTTAGTAATTGAAGTTACTTGTTTTAGGTTTGACTAGATTAGAGACAAGGCATACTATTTTGCTATTTTATTTCCTTGTCTTTTCTCATTATCCTTATCTTTACCATCCTTGGAAGCACATCCAATTTATCCTTGCATATAGGGAATACATAAAATAATTATGACTCTTCTCAATCATTTATTTGGTTTCCCAAGATAGCTAGATGTGTCTACAAGGTCTCCTTAATAATGACTTTTCTTTGCATAGTGGCTACAGGCACTCTTTAGTAGCTATAGGCAACCTATAGGGAATTATACAATGGCTATAGGCAACCTATAGGTGGACCTTAAAGTTTATACAAGTATTCTATAGTGGCTATAGACAACTTATAGGTGAATCTTATAGTTGCTATGGATAGTTTTCAATGGTTATAGGTAACTTGTAGGTAAAGCCCACAGTTGCTATGGGTTGCCTATAGAAGCTATGGATTTAGAAAGAATCTACAAATTTACATGAACCTTAAAATTCTTGTTAGATAAAGTTACACCAATATAATTCATTCAAGGGAAAACATCAATAATTCATAACATAACACACACACACACACACACACACACACACACACACACACACACACACACACACACACATTAATGAACATAAAAAATCATAACTTCATTCACTCATTTGAATTAGTGATGGATATTTATGATATTTACATTGGAAAGGACATAGACTAAGCATGGATGAGGCTGTAACAGTAAGCAATTGGTGGCCTCATCACCATCTTTCCTATTTAGTATCCATTCATTCTACTCATTTTGTCATTCCTTCATCCCATTTTAATTAGTCTATCCATATAGTCTATCTCTCACACATTATTACCCATTAGTTCACACCACTTGTCCATATATCATCCACATAGCCTATTTATCCCATCTTTTATATTCTCTTACATCCTTCACATTTAATTATTTTAACCACATAACCTGTCATCCACATCTACTACCTTTACCACCTTTAACACCTTTTTGACACTCCATCATTCCTATCCACTCAAATATCATCATAATACATATTCCTTCCATAAAATATCCTCATAAAATCCATCCACATTCAACAAATCAGCTTGTGTATACATTATTCCATACTAGTTTGGTTCTGAGCTTTTTGAACATTCCACATCCATCCTAATAATTCTACATCCCACATTCCTTCCTTATCACTTGTGCATGTCCATCCTTTCATAAACCATCTATAATCACCTCTCATATATTTTATCTTTTTCCATTCCCATTTGATCTAAATCCACCTCTCCCATTTAATTATCTTGAGTGGTTACTTTTGTCCAAATCCTCACATCACATTTCATACACAACACATCCCTATCATCCACATCTTCCATCTTCTTTCTAAATACTATTTTGGTCTAAAATATAGACTTTTAGTGGTTACCTATCCTTATCCAATCATTAATCCTCATCTGACCTTGACTTGAAATTATCATTATACATAGACTTATAAGATATCAACTAGAACCCATCACTATGCTCATCTCTATCAAGTATCTTTATCCCCTAATAGACATCAACTTGTCTATATACTATTTGAAAAATTTATTTGATCCCATCACCTTTTATCACACTTTCTAGATTGGTTTCTTAAAAGACTTTATTTTTTGGTAATTTTTGGTCATCTCATCTATCTACATCCTCATCCTTGACTACTATTAGTATAACTTTTAGCCCAAAGAAAGAATTTAAAAACTCCTAGCTTAATATATCACATCTCATCATCTTAACCTTTTACCATGGTTATCCAAACCTGATCTCAACTCCACCTTGGTCAAGGCTCTAGTCAATATAATAATACCATGGGACAAGTGATGGATCCTAATCAGGAATATGACAATAACCATAATGACATTCATACACCTTAGGCAGAGAATAAAAGATACAATCCCCTCCACAATGATGATGGTTTGAATCTCATAGACTTATATCTATAAGAAAATTGTGATCAAGTTCTAGCATGATCCATATAAATAGGGGTACCTTACTACCTACCTTTAACCATACCCTCTTAAATAATATATTTTGCCCATCAAGAGCAGACTCACCTTGTCAACATGCTTATCATAATTATCAAGAAGAAATATAAGTGGACCATGGATTCATGGATAAATAAGAACACCAACCACCCATTATTACCAACCATACTAAGGCTAGTAGGAGATAGGCTACCATCGAAGATCGCCTAAATCAACTCACATAACAAATTAACCTCCTACTTCACAATCAATGCTCACCATCACCAAGATGTAATAATCATAATAATACTTATACCACCAATAATGATAATAATCTCAATAATTCCAATAACACCAATAACCTTAGCCATACCCATAACATCACTAATAATACTCACCACACTCATATCCCACAAGATAATCAAAATTAGATTATCAACCCTCTTGGTGATCCCACCTTTGCCCAAGAATGGAAGATGATAAAATAAACCATTCAATAGATGGATCCTTAATCCCAAACCCTAAAATATAGATATGAGGATTTTTTATCATCACCCATATATATTAACATCTTGTAAATTCCCTTCCCCTCACACTTTGAGGTGCCAAATTTTGAGAAATATCGAGGAAAGGGAGATCCAAGAGACCATGTACAAGAGTTATGTGTAGCTTGCCATGAAGTAGCCTATGAAGATGCTTATCTATTGAGGCTATTCTCTAGGAGTCTAACAAGGCCAACATTGGAATGGTTTATACATCTTCCCAAAGGGTCAATCTCAAGCTTTGGTGAATCAATTGAGCAATTTGTCAGACTTTTCTCTTTCAATATATAACATGGCATTTCTATCATTTATCTTTATAACACAAAACAAAGTAATGCATAAAGCCTTGTCTACTTTTTGTAAAGATGTCATGGTTTGGCAAGCCAGTTGAGGTACAGTGTACTTGAAAAGGAACTAGCCAAAATCCTTGTGGACAATCTTAACATAGAGTTAAAATACCAATTAAAACTATAGTGTGTTAAAACTTTTGACAAGATCATAGAAAATGGGATGCAAATTCAAAATGCCCTTATCAAAAAGGGAACCATCAAATTGTTCTTTTGTAATGAACACACTTTCAATATAGAGAAATCTTTTTCAAGAAAACACAAGGTCTTTCATAAGAATAAGAATGTTGTAGGTGATGGAATGATTGATCCCAAGGTATAACATGTATATAAAATCCAAAGGAAGGGCCCCAAACAATACTGTAATGTCTCTACCATCAAATTTACATGAAGTAAGCCTAAGCCTCACATAGGTAAAAGGCCACTAACAAGTTTAGGCATTCCACTAGATATGGGTTTTAAATAATTAGTTGCTACCAACATGATTAATCTACCTGAAATTAGATCGATGGACAATCATCAACCTAAAACTGACTGGTACCATGAAGATGAGTTTTACAAATATCATTAGGTAAAATGACATAATAAAGAGTAGTGTATGTAGTTAAATCACTATATCCAAGACCTAATAGAAAGAGGTGATATTGAGATTGAAGGAGAAGTTCCATCAAATCAATTAACAAACCAACATCTTGACATTTGTAAATATCCTCTCCCAAAGCATGAGCAAAGGAATCAAAGGCCCCAATAGGAATAGGGTTAGGCATCATCTTCCAATTGCACTAATTATCATAATTTTCCCTATCATTACATTAATACCATAAAAATTTACAAACTCCAAGAGCCCATTCCACCTCCATCTCCCATCATAAAAATAAATAGGGCTACAATCGATTGCATTGTCACTATGCGACATAATAAGATTGTGATCCCTATGGCACCCCCTTAAGATCCCTCTACCTCATTTGGTGTACCTAGGGAGAATACTTATCAAAAAACCTCAAATGGGTCTGATAAAACCTATGATATTATTCAATAATTAGAAAAGACACCTACTCAAATATCTTTAATGGAGCTCCTTAGGACATCTACCTTACATAAGAAAATATTAAATAAAGTACTCAATGATTTAAAATTATCTAGTGACCTAGATACAAATTAGTTTCAGTCACCAGTGGCACATCTATCCCCCTCTCAACAAATTACTTTCAATGCCTAGGATCTACCTCCAATTGGCTTGCATCACAACTATTCATTGTATATTTAAGTCACTATCACCCATCACCATATTTCCCACATCTTAATAGATGGAGTATTTGTACTTAATTTGTGCAAAATATATTTCTTAAAGAAATTGGGATATTCTAAAACATCATTCGGGCCCACCCTAATAATGATAAAGGTATATGATGAAAATGAAAGGCCATCTTTAGGATCTATCTATCTTCCTATCACTATGGGGCTTATAGTTCATCAGACCTTGGTACATGTTGTTAATGTAGACTTACCATATAATATGTTTCTCAGGAGGCCATGGATTCATGAAATGTAAGCTGTACCATCCACCCTTCACTAGTGCTTGAAATTACCTCATTCAAGAATAAAGGTCACCATTCCTAGAGATATTGATCATCATATTTGTCAAATAGATTAGTCCATATCATTATCATCATATCTTGGCACTAAAAACTCTATTCTTAGTCCAACAACAACCAAATATATCTCTCTTGACCAATTAGAGTCCACATCTACTCCAACACCTAACCTCACAAAGCTAAAATTCACACCCACTAGATGTGAAGAATATGAATATAAAACCTTTTGTATTGGAAATATCCCCTTATCCCCACACAACTATGGGTCTACAAGTATGAAGAAGAACAATCCCATCAAATATCAATTTAGGCCAATAGCCTTCAAAAGCATAGGGTTTTTGTCCAAAGAGTATATTGAAGATAGGGATGATTCTTGGCTCGTAAAATGTGATGAGGTATTCATCTTGCCTAAACAAAATTATCCCAAAGTTCAATGAATGATGGAAACTATGAACTACAAAGGAAGAAGACTAGGAAAATAAGAACATAGATGACTAGACCCTATCATTATTTAATATAATTCATCAAACTTTGGGTTAGGGTATAAACTATATGATGATGATCTGACCAATATCATTGTGAATTCTCTTTTGACTAATGAGTTGTTTCTACCCAAATAAAAAACCAAATATGATCTATTTATATCCACTTCAAAGAGTTTACTACCACAAACCTATTCCCCGATACCATTATTTCCACCATCAATATCTCCCTTTGTCATCCTTCCCTCATAGACTGAGAATCAAAGTAGGAACTTGCCTTTGATACATTTCAAAATGATGAGGACATTTTAGAATTAATGGGAGTTCGAGATTTTATGCCCTCTAAAGATCACAAAAAGGGATTTTTTTATCAATCTTTGCCAATCAACATATTTTGGAGAACAACAAACATCCCACATTCAAAAAAAGGAAGAATATTCTAAAGATGAAGGAAAAACTGCAAAAGAATTGGATGAACTTCCATATATCTCCTTCACACTAGAAGACTATTTTGAAATTTAAAATGAACTACCAAGTTGCTTTGCTTTTGATAATCCGAAAATCTCATTGCCCCCTTCTTTACAAGATCAATCACCCTCTCTTATTGAGGAGGTGATTGAAGTTAATATTGGAACTTATAAACTTTCTAAGATAGTGAAATTAGGGGTATATCTTACAACTAAAGAATGTGAAGACCTTATTGAGTAGTTAAAGGAGTATATTGACATGTTCACATGGAGCTACTCAGACATGCTAAGATTAGATCCTTCTCTAATGGTACACCACCTAGTTGTTCATCCCAATGCAAACCCATTAAATAGAAACTATGCAAAATACATCCTAAGGTGGCACTTCTAGTCAAGGAGGAATTAAAGAATTTCTTAGAATTTGAATTCATCTTCCCCATCAATTATTTAGATTGGATCTCCAATATTTTCCTCATGACAAAACCACAAGGCAAAATCCATATATGTACCAAATTTTAGGATATGAAAAAGGCATGTCCCAAGGATGACTTCCCTCTCCTTAACATTGATATGATTGTAGATTCAATAGCTGGGTATGACATGCTTTCCTTCATGGATGACTTATCTAGGTACAATTAGATCAAAATAGCCCCTTAAAATCAACATAAAATAACATTTATTACTCAATGGGGGATGTTTTGCTATCAAGTCATGTCATTCAACCTCAAGAATATAGGAGCCACTTATCAAAGGGCAATGATTGTTATCTTTCATGATATAATGCATGACATCATAGAATATTATGTCTATGACATTCTAAGGAAGTATCACCTTAGATCAGAGCACTATGTGGTTCTCCATAGAATCTTTGAGAGATTATGAGAATACAAAATAAGGCTAAATCCCAAAATGTGTCTTTGGAGTAACATCTAGAAATTTTTTGGGATTTATAGTCTCAAGAAGGGGCAATGAGGTAGACCCAACACAAGTTATATTAATTACAAAAATTCCCCTCCCTCATAAACTCAAGAAGCTACATAGTCTTTAGGGAAAACTTCAATCCATTAGGAATTTTATCTCTTAGCTAGCTAATAAGTGTCATCCCTTCACTCATATATTAAAGAAGGAAATAGCCTTTCATTGGAATGAATAATGCCAATAATATTTTGATAGATTAAAACATTAATTAGAAAATTCACTTGTTTTATCACCACCAAATTTGGGAAAGCCCTTGCTCCTTTACATTTCAGCAATGCCATGTGCCATCGATACTCTTCTTGTACAACATAATGTTCAAGGCAAGGAGCATGCCATCTATTACCTTAGTCACACATTGATATCATAAAATCTAAACTATACTCCTATTGAGAAAGCATGTTTAGACATAGTTTTTACATCACAAAAGCTCTGACATTATATGTTGAATATTCATGTATAACTTATTGCAAAATTTGATCCTTTAAAGTATTTATTTTATAAAACAACACTTATAGGTTGAGTAGAAAAATGGATAATGCTACTCAGTGAATTTGACATAGAATATACAAATCAAAAAGCTATAAAAGGATAGGTCAATGTATATCAGCTAGCAGAGGCACCTTTAAAAGTGATTAAGCCTATTACAAAAAAATTCCCAAATGAGTCCATCCTAAATACCTCACAAGTAAAGAGATGGAAGTTATGCTTTTATGACTCATTTACTACTCATGGATCTAGGGTATGCATCCTCTTGGTCACCCCTTAGGGTTATCTCATTCCAAAGGAATTTTTCCTTGCCTTCCCTTGAACTAAAAATATTTTAGAATATGAAGCTTTAATAGCTGGACTCCAACTAGCTATTCAATGGGATATCTAGTAATTACAAGTATTCAGGGACTCACAATTAATTATCAAATAGGTTAATGGCAACTTCCAAATGAAGGATGAAAAGTTATTTCCCTAAAAATAATTGGTAGATTAGGTAAAGACAAATTTTTAGTTTATTACATGTGAATAGGTACCATGAGGAGGAAATAAGGCAGCTAATTTTATGGCCACTTTAGGTTTGCTCATTGACCTCCCTAAAGATGTTCTAGAAGGCAATTTCTTGATCAAGCATTTAGTTATTCTGGCTTATCAGTCAGTCGATCCACTCCAAATCTATGCAATAAATGATCCCAATCTACCTTGGTACCATGATATTTATATGTACTTTCATGACAATATCCTTCCCCTAGCCTTAACTACCATCAATGCAAATCCTTCATTTATTGCACCCCCTAATATACCATTCTCAGTAGCATACTCTATCAACATGGCTATGATGGTACCTTATTGAGATGTTTAACATCAAAAGAGGTGGCCCACGTAATCAAAGAGGTTCATGATGGTGTCTATGTAAGGCACATCAGTGGAATGGCCCTAGTCAAGAGTCTCACTCAAATAGGATATTACTGGCCAACCATGGAACAAGATACTTATCAGTATGTGTGTAAATGTGTGGCCTACCAAAAACATGGGAATATTATCCACACACTGGCATAGGAATTAAAACCCATCATGAATCTATGTCCTTTATCCATATGGGGCCTTGATTTGATTGGTAAAATTAATCATACTTCCTTTGATGGTCATAAGTTTATAATCATTACCACAAAGTACTTCACCAAGTGGGTAGAAGCAATGCTACTAATTTATACCAAAGGACTCCAAATATCTAAATTCATACTTAATTAGATCATTTACCATTTTGGTATCCCTATTAACATAATTATGATAATATCAAATCATTCAAGAATTAATGAATCAAGGCCTTATGTCATAAATACCATAACACATAGCATTTCTCCTCCCCATATTATCCCCAAGGTAATAGACAGGCAGAAGAAATAAACAATACTCTTGTCAAGATTTTCAAGAGGATTTTTAATCAAGCTAGATGCAATTATCATAGTTATCTATATCCAACATTATGGT
This sequence comes from Torreya grandis, assembly GCA_037957365.1. Lineage (NCBI taxonomy): Eukaryota > Viridiplantae > Streptophyta > Pinopsida > Cupressales > Taxaceae > Torreya > Torreya grandis. The sequence goes on from JARHVA010005586.1 coordinate 73,498, forward strand.
CTTATCAAACCAGTGTCTACACACCAACAGGGGATACTCTATATGTTTTGGTCTATGGTGCTAAATCCATCTTACCAGTGGAACTAAAACTCCCTTTTCTTTGACTCTTGTTATGAGGAATCATCATTGATCATAACCTCATACAAGAATGATTGAAAGATTTGTAACTCCTAGATGAAAAGAGATAAAAGGCCTTGAATCACCTCTAAGCATATCAAAATAAGCTCAAAAATTAATATCACAAGAAGATTCAGGTCCAAGAGTTTAAAGTGGGTGACTTGGTCCTCAAAGAGAATCAAAAGATCTCTAATGTAGAGAGATATAAGAAGGGAAAATTTGAAGCAAATTGGTTAGGCCCCTATGTCATTATAGCTAGGTTTGGATTAGGAGCATACAAGTTGGCCATGTTAGAAGGAAAAGAGCTGCATGATCCCATGAATATCATGCATCTCAAATAATTTTACACCTAGTCCTGATATCCTTATCCTCTATCTATAAGACATCCTCCATCCACTCTATCCATTCACCACTCCTTCTAATTAGTAAAAAAAATACATCCAATGGTGAAAACCAACTTGTTGGCACCTTGGGCACATACCATGATGAAAACTAATTTTTGACATCATAGTAAAAGCACCCTAACCCTGGTCTCAATGGAGAGAACCTATCAATACTTACATGAGTAGCAAGGCAATATCATTACTTCAACAAGTGGAGAAGATAGGGTTAGATGAGAGTAATTTGTTGGAGGGATCCTCTTGAGTCATTTATCCATACTTGGAGTGTGTGTGTATATATATATATATATATATATATATATATATATATATATCCCCAAGTCTTATCTATAACCACATCATCCCCATTATATCTCTCCAAGTCTTATTTAATAGACATGTCTCCTTTTAGCCTTATCTAGACAAAAACATACTTTCTCATTCCTTGCTATCACTAAGCTTTGATTCTATCCATTCACACTATCCATTGTCATTATGGAGGGTCATCATAAACTAAAATCATTCTCTATCTAATATCCCTAATAATCACTATGTTACCATTTATATAAGGGTCATTATAACCCCTATCATTTTAACCTAGATATATTTTTCATTATGTAAAAACTATTGGGTGTTATAAATTTTGTATATAATTCTTACATCTTTTGACCCCTTATACATAGTTAATCTTACTCATGTCATCCTCATATTCATCATCACCCTCATTTCCTACTCACTACTAAGTCTTATTATCCATATCATCATCATTTCCTAATCATCACTTTCTAATCACTCTAGTTATCCTCATCATTATCAATTTCTAATCATCATCATCATCATCATCATCTCATAATCAAAACTACATTGCCCTGAGGTCTTTTTTGACTATATAGGTAGCACTTGGCCACATTTTTATGTTTAAGGATAGCTTAGCCACTATCCCCATCATCCTATCCCCTCATCCCTCTAGCATATCTCATTCCCATTTCATTATCATCATAATTACTATCTTATACCTCTTTTTATGTGATTATGTGTGTATGTACTACATGTGTATATATATATAATCAATGTATTTTATCTGTTTTAGTCTATATATACTTTATTTTTATTTTGATATTTCTTAATGGGAATGAGGATGGCTTGGATGACCCTTGGAAGTTCATTTCTAAAAGGGGCATCCATTCAAATGGAGTTTCCCCATGCATCTTCGCTATAATGCCTAGGCCCTATCATGACCTTGGCACATCACATAAAGAGGAAACATCAAAAATTATTTTATAAATGTATGTCTTGAAAATATTCTAAAAAGGGCCAATCCTATCCTAAATTAACCCCTTTCATATCTACCCTTATCTTATACTATTATCTAACCTATCCACCTACCCACCCTACCTCTATGGTGCAAGAGGATTTCTATTTTAGGAACAAACTAAGCTAAATAAGGGATTAATCTATCTTTAACCATAAAAATGAAAATGACATAAACATATAATAATCAATCACATCCCATAATCACATATAAATTATCCATGAAAATATACATAAATAAAAAAATACATCCATCATCAGATCCATCTAACATGAACATCACTAACATTTACCATACCTCATGATAAAGCAATAATCTATGGCATCTAAAAAGCTAACCATCACATGTCAATAACATCATCATATAAATAAAAATCAAATCATAGTATATCCATAAAATAATAAATACATCCACATGTATATGAAACCCTAAATCATCATCATATATATGAATAATCATTAAAATATACAAGATAAAATGTCTACATGGGATCCATGCCAAAGATATATACACTTACATGAGCCCATGCAAAAAGAATGAGCTATAATAGAAAAATCCCTTATACATATACAAAATAATGACCAAAATCATGGTTGTGTCCCTGGTGGTGGCCTCGATGTTCTACCACCACCTCTCGATAGTTATCAAACATATGACTAGCTCTGACAGACAAATCCTACACACTAACAGACAAATCCTACACACTGACCCTCAGTCACAACAGCCTCATAATGTGTCCTATAATACTAGGCATCCTAATTAAGCTTCATGATTTCATCCATCATACCCATCATCCCATACCCTCTCAACCCCTCATCCACTGCATCTCTAACTCTCTCTAATACTACCGACAGATCCATCAACATCTTAATGCAAGCTTGAAACTATGCAATATACCCTAAGAATCCATCAACCTAGCTCTATAAAGCTACTATTTGTGTTTTTGCATGGCCTATTTGTGTATCCCTATAAATAATCTATGATTAAAGGTCAGTAATTAGGGTATCTCACTACATCACCTACACCTACAATGTTGTAACATATGACTATAATTGTACCACCTCCTGATCTTTCTATATAATCTATGCCTGTAATGCCATAGTCTACCATTATGTCAAACTTTGAAGATGGGCATGTAATTGGTCTCACTCTTATGTGATACCAAAAATATCTATCAAGTGAGCTTGGATATCTATCTATAATCATGATAACAATGCCTTATCCTTAGCTGATCTCACTAGTTGAGAGGGACCCACACCACCACTACCACCTACCTATATTTGTGGTCCCTATGCTTGGGACCCCACCTGTGCTTGGGATCTCACCTATGATAATTATATATATTAACCCTACCCATGGGGTCCTCCCTACACTCTCATTACATCCTAGCCACTATCACCATCCACATCTATTGTATCTACCCCCCTCCTCCATCTCACTTCATCTATGTTTGCCTCTACCTCCTCCATCTAACTAGCCTTTAAATCCTTGCTTGGGCCTGAAGCACTCACCTCACCACAACTGTATTGACCACCACATAAGTTCAGGTCAAACAAATAGGAAGTTATGCCTACCACCATATACTATATGCCAATATAACCCCCAAATCTAGCATGGTTGTGTAGAAATCCCATTGCCTTGATGTAACTCGATCATAATCAAAGATAACATCTATCCTAACCATAAGTCTCCCCCAATGTGATTTATCTCACTCACTATGAGAAAATAGGTTCTCTAGGGCTGGTATGTCTTGCATAAAGCCAAACTAGCATTGCACTCGATTAGATGTGTATGTCTTAATAATATAATCTCTTTGACTAGTCATGTAATATGGTGTCAACATAAACTGGGTACACACCTCATCTACCTAGATAAATATAATCCCTCTATAGGGAATCCATGTGATGTGATCAAGGTGTAAAATTTCAAATTCCTCCCTATAATAATGCATGTCCCCTACATAACCTAGTAATACACCTAGCACCACCCACCATCTAAAAACAATCAGCTACCCTAGCTCCCATCTTGCTAGAGTGCCTAATGACCACTAGATCATAATGTGCTCCTATCTCTATATCTACAATAATAGTGATGATGTAATACTATATGCCCTATTATATGCCCCCAAATATAACTCTCTATATATGTGTGCCAAAACTATAGGACCCTAGGAAAATACTCAATGGTCATGAACCATGTGTGCAATCACATCTCCTAGACCCAAATGAAATCATCACCCACTCTTGTATAATAATAGAATACAAGAAATGATAGCCATCATCACCAATATCAAACTATCTAGAGTCCCCTCCTACTGACATAAATCCAAATCCTCATAACCATCCCATAATCCTATCTATAAACTACCACCCAGTCACTGCAACGTTTGCATTAGTATCTATGATCTTTAATAGATCCTATCACCTATCATAACTAAATTGAATATCTTGTAAATTTCCTCAAGGGTCACTCTCATCTCTCCAATAGCAAAATTTAAGGAACTCATCTCTGAGTGCCACCTCTCCACTAGTGATATAATCAACACTCGATCAATCCAGATTGATAACATCATCGCCACATCATGAAAGCTAACCAAATATAGAACACCATACTCCTATAGTGCCATACACCACATATCATGTAAAATATATGGGTGTTGTGATCATGATGCTAATGTTCCTAAATGATTTTGCACCAAACATACCAACTATCTATCATTTACCCATCACCCAAACACTTTATCCTCCCCACTCACCTACTCTATCATCTTAAGTCTAAATTCCCCAACCTATCTAACTATCCCCCTCACTCAATCCTAAGAAACTATACCTCCCCCTTAACCCTCTCATCCAATCCCATAACCTATTAACTACATAATCCATAGCTTACCACTAACCACAATCCCACTATTTTTAAATTGTGGGATTATAATCCTGCTATTCCCAAATTATGGAATTGTAATCTTGCTATTCCCAACTCATGGGATGGAAATATTGAAATTCCTTAGTATTAATATTGTAATCCTACCATTACCTCATCATGGGACTGTAATCCCTCCACTAACCTTGACAACCCCACAAATGGTGGCATTTGTGTCAACAACCCCATGACTGTGGGCATAATTTCCAGTTGTGGGATTGCCAAACCACAATGGATGGCATTTTTATCTACAAAAATCCATTTTAACATCTACCAAATCTAGCTAAAAATCATAAAAATACAAATCTATGGTCTTGTTACTTACTAGAGGCCCAACCTTAGCATCCCTTTGGTGCTCTTGAACCCTTTCATTGTGATGGCAAGCTCATGGAATCCTATCCATATTTTTTATCTAGAGCACTATTCATAATAGATAATAGGTGAAAATGACCCCACACCTAGATACTTTGTCCCATAAGACCCCCCACACCCCAACTCCCATTAGCACCCCCTATCCATTTACCTATAACAATTATTTCCATCATCATACAAACCTATTACAAATAATCAAGGAACTGCCATGCTCATCATCATTAAATTTTTTGATATCCTATGTCTCAAATTATATTGACATAGGCACTCTTTAGACCCCATCAACATCATTGGGCTCCATTATTAGTACCCCTATGATCACTTGACCATCATTTATCCTTTATCACCATCCCATCAATAAATTTATCATTAATCATTTTAAAGCCTTAAATCATTATGAAAAGTGGCTCTTTATCATCAAATATCAACTGATCCCCTTTTATCCCTTTTCAAGCTTCTTGTATCATGCATCCTTTCTACTAGACCCATCATCAACTTAAACCCATCATATTTTTAAAAAATCAACTTTAATCTTATCACTTAATCACCTTCTAGACAAATGGTCCGGTATCTAGACCCATCACTTGATCCACTTCCTTATCAATACTAGGGAATCTATTCAATCAACTTTGGGTCATCTTAAACCTTATCTAGATTCCCACCCTAGGATTCCTAATCAAGTTGGATCTTCTCCCTGCATGCTCCATTGAGGGGGCATCATATCCTACTAACATCTAACATCATCCACATCACATTTTTTTCTTTGAAAGACCATTAGTCCTATTATTCACAACACTCTTTCAAAGAGGGGGAAAATGTATGCATTAAAATATGCTCACCCCTCTAATTTTATTAATTTATACTAGTTTAACTTAATTCCCACCATATCTATATTAACCATTGGCCTTATATCCATACCTTATTCTTACATCCCACACAACTTTTATCCTATCCTAATACCAATTAATCCTACCCCTAAATTTATAATAGACCTCATTACCTACTAACATATCACCTAAACCCACTAGTAAATTTTAAATTTAAAAATATTCCAACTACCCACCCACCACCCTACAATAGCCTTTCCTAAACCCCTAAACCCTATGGGGAGATTTTTAGAATTAGAGGATTCTAGAAATCTTCCCCAACTTGGTCTCTTCCTCTAGAATTTTCCTATTTTAGAGATTTCCATGGAATTAAAAATTCCATGAAAATTCCCTAACTATAGATCTAAATGGCCAAAATTTGATTTTGGACCATAGATCTTCCCTCCATTTACCTATAAAAATAAACCTTACCTCCACCCTCAAGACCAATGAAAAATACACTAGCAAACCATTAAGCTTTCTTATCAAGCATCCATACTAGCCTTCAAGCATTCATCAAAGCTATTATCTATATCCTTTTGGAATCCATTGTCAAGCCATCATAAGCAATCCAAAAATCAATATTGTCAAGATCAATCACATAAATTTCTAATCTTGGAATGGAGGCATGAGAAGGTCAAGAGGATGGTAAGCAGATTTATCTTCTCTATCCTTTCCTATTGGTGTCCATAAAATTTTTGGATTTAATTGCCATTGTGATAATATTTCTTGAATCTAAGTTTTGGTAGACAATTATAAATCAAAGAGTGCAAACATTAGCTTAAGTTGCTTAATTTTGTCCATGGGTTAATCTCTTCTCCCATTCTAGCTTCTTCCTCTCTTTTTTGAGAGCCCATCCACGTCCTACATTCCCTCTCGAGGGGGAATCATGGGTCAATAATTATTTATTTATCTAATATTTTAATGACTTTTTCATTATTTAAAAAGTCATTACTTTAGTTGTGTCTCATAATGACTTCTCAAAGAGGGGAAAAATGTAGTCACTTAAAATCAGACACTTTGTATTGATTCTAATCATCCTTAATTTTCTCTAATTATAGTTCATCATTACTATTCTTCATCATTATTCATGGTTTAGTATTCACATCTTTATTAAGTTAATTAATCTAAATTAATTAAATAATCCTTATTTAATCATAAATTATATGGATTTTGAATATTCATAATTTCTATAAATCCAAAAATCTAATATATCTTCACCTCATAAGGTCATTTTCCACTCCATTTCTATTTTCAAATTTCAAAGATGGCCTAGGATTTTCCTATCCGTCATCATTAGAATTTTATAATATTATCTTCCTCATCTTTCTAATTTAATAATCTACCTCATATTCCCCTCAATACCACTTACCAATTTTATATTATATCTTCCTCCCAAATGAATTTTATATTCATTTGTGAGTCATGTATGCTCTGTACTCCAATTTTTAATTCAAGATTCCTATTTTGAACTAAAAATTGTCTTTAATTCTCATCCCTTGATTCTCATCTCAATATGGATGGTTCACATTCATTTTAAAAATCTATAAATTATAGGTTCTTCCTCCAATTTATCCAAGCTTCTTCATGCAAAATAACCTCTGCTAAATAATACAAGAAGTTTTCTCACTCTCTCATTCCAAGACACAAAAAATCAAGCTAAAAAGGAGAGATGTTGCCCATAAGGAACTAACATTTCCAAAGACTTCTAAGTTATAATCTAAGCTCAACATATACAAATCAATTTTCAAGCATTTCTTCAAGGGAGGTAAGATTGTTTTTTTATCTTTTCAATTGTATTTCATGTTTGATTATCAAAGCTCAACCTAAGGATTAGACTTTAGAAGTAATATATTTAATTTTTTTAATTTATTCATTAACAATTGAATAATTCTCTCTTAGATTTTTGATCTATAATTTTTACTATGATCTAGGAATTTGACTCAAGAGAGGATGGTTAGTATCGTGTTAGTTTCAAAATGAAAACAAAATGAAAGAATTACACTAACTAGCATAACATCTCTAGGCCTAGCCACTAAGGAGAACTTAGTTTAAAAAAATGAATAAAACACAACTAAAATGCAAAAGAAACCCTATTTTACCTTTTTTGGATTCTCTAAAACGCTTTTTGTAGTGGTTTCTTAGCTTGTGCTGATGAAGTCTTCATCAAAGGAGGCTTGGCTATCTCCTCTTCTCTTTGACACCTTGTGGCTTTGGCTTGGCTTGGCTTAGAATCAATTTGGCATGGTAACACTATATGTAATAAATTTTAGAATAATTTGTGCATTAAAAATTTTCATTATCAAGACTTTTGAAGATATTTGAACACAATAACTTTGCACCAAAATAACTTACAAATGATGTTCATGGCCTCTCTATTTATAGATTTTTGAGATTGATCAGAATCAACTTGAACCATCCATCTGAAGATTGAGATGTGTGGCCAAGGATTAATCCAATTTTGTAATTAAAATTAATAAATAGGCTCGTCAATATTTGGGATAGAGGAAAAATTAAGAGGCATGAAGGGTTTTGATGAGGCATGGAAGGCATGAATCCTGATATTTGTGGTATTTATGGCCTAGGGATGTCTTATCAAGAAATGAGGTCCCCTGATGATGCAAATATTCAATATTTATTTATAAAAATAAGTATTCAACAAGTTTCCTTATAATTATTAATTAGGCTCTAATTTAGTTTAATTATCTCTTAAGCATGATTAAGAACTTTGTGCACAAATTACTTAAATTGATCAGAATGCCTTGTTATTAGTTCAAATTTTGACTGGATTAGAATTAGAAGTTAATGTCAGATGTATTATATTTGTTATCCCATTTAGGATTTTACCAACATAAAATAACAAAGACACACATCTCATACAATAAATTTGATAGAAAAGAGCAATCCAGAGCACCCAAGTGCAAAATTGGAATTTTGACTCGAAATGATACAATCAAAGTTAGCTGGCCCATAAATTGCATTTCCCCATTTAATGATACTCTAGAAAAAATTGACACTTGAATATGTCAACTTCAAAGCTTTTAATGTGATTTAGTGTTTTTAGGCCAAATTATGCACTTCAGGTGGAAATTGGTCAAATGCATAGTTAGAGGTCATTGGTGGCTAGATTTAGGTGTCTACAATTTGCCCTTATTTGAGAAGGCTTTGAAAGCTATAAGCATAGCAATGCCTTCTCAAATAATTAGAGATAGCCTGTATACCAAAAAGAAGATGATGGTTAAAGAACAAAGCTCCAAATCATTTTGGTAAGCCTATGATGATGACTCTTTGAAGGAGTGGTCGTCACATTTGTTGATGGGTGGTCCTTCAAAAATAAACAAGAAGAAAGGTGGAATTAACCCATGGTTGATATTAATCCAAATAAGAAAATGCTTACACACATTAATTTAAAAAGGATGCTGATTTGCCTAAAAGTGATTATAATCAAGAATAAAAGTCAAAATAATGATTTTTCCATAGGTGGTTATAATCATTAAGTAGACCTAGATTGGCTAAAACTGACGGTACCCTAGTTAGGGATGATTAGTAAGCATAACTCAAGGATATAACCTAGAATATAGATTAAAGATGAAAAAGTGAAAAGTGATGAAATATATGAATAGAAGAATAAGATTGATTAGTGTGAATGATTTAGTTATACTTGACAATGAGGAGATGCTCATCTTGATTAACAATGATATAAATAGAATGGTCAATGAGTTGATTTGATCAAGGGTGGGTTGGAAGGATTTTTCAAGGTTCCAAGGAGAATCTTTTATGGATCCATTGATTATAGACCTTCTTGAAGCTAATTTTTGTTGTAACATGTGATAGTAGGCTTTATGATAGAACACCATGAAGACTATCCCAAAATATGCATAAGGACTGACTCCCAATCTAATAAACACTAAAAAATAATACACTAATGATTAAAAACATGATGATAATATTGATGGATGAATATATATATATATATATATATATATATATATATATATATATATATAGACTCAAGAATAATGTGCTTGAGGAATCACCCATGAATGCATATAGATTGAGTCAAGGCAACCGTGCTGAAAGCAAACAAACAGGCAAGTGAATAAACAAATAAAAAAATAGAAAAACAAACAAACAAATAAACAACCTAAAATAAATAAATAAATAAAAATCCTAAAAACAAAAGTAAAAGAAAGCATCCTAACAATGACAATGCTCTAATAAGGCGGATCAAGGATAACTAACTAGGCTTAGATAGGATAAATATTTTTGAATTTTGTGAAATGTTATGAATGTTTTTAGAATTTTGAGGTATCTTAACTTGATCAAGAATGATAAGATACTTGCTCATAAAATAGATAGAGCATTTGGATTAGGTTGTTCATAAAATGATGAGATCATATGGAAAGGGGGATTAAGGTGACCTCAACATAAATTGAGCATGACCCACATAGTCCTAAAATGACCTCAAGTCATGGTAATTGCATCCACATAAAAGATAGGGAAAAACCAACTAAGTCCCAATAAGTTCTAAAATCTAGGAATTGGCCAGTCAAATAAAAATAGTAATGGCAAGGTGATGTGACAATACATGATAAATAATTGTTGCCCCTAGTTTTCCCATAGATGGTTATAACTAAGATACAATGGTATAGGTCAATGATACTAATTTTCTCATAAGCAGTTATAATTAGTAGTAAGATTGGTGAGACACTAATTTACTTATACGTGGTTATATCAGGCTCTCATAAATAAACTTGATAAGATGAAAGATATCTTGCTAGATCAACTATCATTATAAACATGAATTGGATTGATTATTGAAACTTGATTGGAATCCTCTCAAAAAAGGTACAAGAAGAACCAAATAAACCAAGATCAAAATAAGATTAGGTAAGATGACTAAAAATAGGCTTTTGTTTAGATAGGAATGGCATGAGAAGATGGATAAAATGGTAGGAGGGTTTGCCTCCAAGTGATAGGGTGAATGGTTGAGATATGTGACAATGGTAAATAGGCATAGGTAAAAATTGCAATGGCATGGTAATGAAATGGCATGGTACATGTTTTTGGCCTAGGTATGGTAAATGACATATGATTCTATTATTCTTATTGATGGGGAGATGCATGTCCTAATCAACAAATGATACAAACAAAATATTTGATCATGTTAATTTATATCCCACACCTCATCTAAATAACTATTCTATTAAGAACTCAATACAAATTTAGATTTTGAGAATGTTGTTGTGATCTTCGTTGGTTGTTGATTTTGATTCCTTCAAACATCAATATAAGGTATCTTTGTAGCCTCTATAAAGGAAAGTGTGATCATGGATGGTAGGTTTTATTGTGAAATAGAATGGTAGATGATAATGGAATGTATAATGGTTGGGAAACAAATAAAGATTAGGACTTTCAGTCATACATAATGTTGTTGATGCCAGATTCAACATAGTTTTAGTTGTGGTGGGGATGAAGACTTTTTCTCTCGATATGACCAAAATATTTTTCTATTGTTTGATCTTGAGATTAGTTACCATCTGATTAGGCTATAGATTTCAAGCTATATTGATTTAATATTTGATTTTGTCTTCATCAAGTAGTGAATAACTTTTGTGCTCATCTATTGGTACCTCAAAGAGGTTTTCACCACTGAAGTTGTCTTGATTGTCCATAGTGCCTTTGAGAAGGTTTCACTAAGGAATGTTGACTTTTGACTTTGATTATATTTTAGTGCTTCTAAAAAAGTTTCACTAGAAGATGTTGAGTTATTAATCTGATTTACCCTTAGCACCTCCAAAAAGGTTTCACTAGGAGAGTGTTCTTTTGCTATATGAATGTGGTGTTGGCCTCCTTGCTCTTCTTCAATTGCTATGTCACCATGGATGCAATTCAATAAAGTGTGATTCTATTGATCCCAAACAACACTTATGGGAGATAGAATGCCAATGATATGGCTATTTTAGTTGATGGTAATAGATTGTGGAATGGTAATGGAATGGGGAGAGGCTACACAATCCTCATAGAAGATACTAGGATAACTTATATCAAAGCTAAATTACTCATCCTCAAAAACCATAAAAGGATCATAAATGTATTCAAGCTGATTTGAAAGGAATGCATAACCAATATTGTAATATCCATGAACATATTCTTCTTTTCAATCTTATTCTAACTCAAGGGACTCTAAATCCAATATTGAGATTGATGTTGATTCAGATTCTGATGGTAAATTTGATGTCAATCCAAGAATAAAACTTGACTCTAACTATGATTCTTTATTGATAGGTACTCTATTATAATGATGTCTTGTTGAATATTTGGTTTTGGACAAGTAATAGCCTGTGATGGCATAATAAGCTCAACAAAAAATGGTTTGTCAGAGTGGGACTCCTCTAGGATGGGAAAAATTTCAAGAGACAACTCCTTAGAGACTAGCTTGTCAATAGGAGGATTTTGAAAAATAGACACATGGTTAAGGTAATGATTTTCCCAAAAGTGGTTATAATCATTAAGAAGTGACTTAACAAAGACTAGCTCATCAATGTGAGACTCCTCGATAACTAGGATAGGATCAATAGGTGATTCATCATAGGCTAACTTATCACAAGTGGTTGGTTTAACAAAAACATCTTGGATTGGTTGGTTTTCTTGGCTTTGGTTTCTAATGAACTAGAAAATACTAGTTTTGAACATAACTTGGTCTTCAAATGATTGGATCGATTGAGGTTTAGTTAGGATTGGTACTAGATGTAAAATAAGTTGTGGTTGGATAATGGTAGGGCATTTGGGAGCATAATTGCTCACATGAGCCAAATGATGAAGTCCTAAAATGGGAATGATAGGGCATTATGGGGCTTGATTTCTCACACAAGCCAAAGGACTAGGTCTTAGAATGATGAATGGGCATTGTGGAGCTTGATTGCTCACACAAGCCAAAGGATAAGGTCCTAGTATAGAAATAGTTTGTCATTGTGGAACTTGATTGCTCACACAAATTAAAGGATGAGGTCTTGGTATGGGAATAGTGTGATATTGTGGTCCTAGAATAGAAATGGTATGATATGGTGGAGCCTAATTACTTGCATTAGCCAAAACATCGAAGTCTTCCTCATAAACCATATCATCTCAACTATGAGTTGGCTCATAAGCTAGTTATTGACTGTGTTCCATGCACTGATTATTGTAAATAGGTTAGGGATCCATATCTCAAATAATATTATCAATAATTGGGTCTTCAAATTCCTCCTCACAAGCCTCTTCATGCCAATCAATGTCTTGATTTGGATTTTATGGATTTTGACTATGTTCCCCATATGGAGTATTATAGGGAGAATAATAAAAATCCTTAGAAAATCTTTCTCTATAGGGGTTCCTAATGGGATTTTGTGTATCCATTCTATCATAATTTGGATTATACATGACTCCACCATAAGTGTAGTTAGAAATATCTACATAAATGATGAAAGCTCCAAAATAAAAAGGCTTAGAGTTCTACAAACTCCAAAAACTGTCCAAAGGACATATGGTTCAAACTTGGTCTAACTTAGTCAAAGGGGTGGAGCTGTATCTCCAATATGGTCTAAAAGTGGAGCCATATCTCTAAAATTATTTATGCTAAGACTTGGCATAAAACAATCTAACATCAAATGTCTAATGTCAAATGTCATATGCACAAAAGGTCAAGCATCTGAATAAAAACTAGCATGTCAAAGGTCTAGGTCAAAGTGTTCTAAACAAGGTCTAAACTAGGAAAGGGAAAAGTTGAGTTATTAGGTATTTTATCCAAATGCAGAGTCAAAAGCTAGGCTCAAACAAATAGGCATGCATAGAAATATTGGCCAAATAATGTCAAAATATATATTTAAAACAAAGGTTGATGTGATTTGATTTAATATAACAAGTCTAGAAACAACTTTGACATAAACCTGACACATGGATTCAAACATAAACATGATCATTTAGTATAAGGCATAAGATAAAAGGCTCTTTGAATAAAGACTATGTTTTTCCAAATAAAGGCACAAATAATGATGAGGATAGGCATTAAACAAATAAACCATTAATATTTTTCAAATTTAGGTAATATATTAACTGAAGGTATGCAACCCAAAAGAGAAATATATATATATATATATATATATATATATATATATATATATATATATATATATATATATATCAACCTCATGAATTAAGGCTTAAATAGAAATCAATCAATGTTTGGATCCAAACTTAACAAGGTTAATTGAAAACTCAACTTTGAAAACTATTATTTGACCAAACAAGCTAGACAAGATTGGACATCACGACGGCACAAGATAAAGGTCCAAATGGTATACATGACATGGTTTGAAATAATGATTTCTAAGACAGGGTAAACTAGTCGTGAAACAAATTGAGTAGTCTAACAATGTAAGCATGCTCGAATGATGTGATCTATGTTATGCTTCAAAATACTTAAAGGTAAAATGGTTTTAACATGTTTTGGGTAGCATAACACTACCCTCCTCAACTCAAATGACATATACACAAACAAGTTTAGCAAAAATTTTAAGGCACAAGTGTGGTGTAAAATGACCATCATAATGCCTCTTTAGACAAAAGATTGATGTATAAACAAATTTATTTTGACATGGCTTATGAACAAATAAATAATTTTTAGTCTCAAAACATACCAAGCAAAAATGACCAAAATACACTAAGTATAATCATCCAAATCCTAGCAAGGGTTAGAAATGTGGGGTTGACTAAACTATCAAGTTTCGAACATTTCTAGGGGAATCAATTGTAGAATGACTTTCACGTCAAACAATAAAAAATACAAGCATAAAAATTGGGTGAAAACAACATTGGCTAGTTTTAAAAAGCTCTAGTCCTTTTTACATCCACTACATCCTATTGTTCGGTTAGTGTAGTGTGATGTCCAAGTGTAGATACATCTCGTGTGCAATTTTGAAGGAGTAAGTGAAGTCAATGTTAGGAGATGAAACCCTTGGTCAAATCTTCCCTAAATAACTCATGGGAGGTAATGGCATGCCCTCGCAAGCTAAGATGTAATTAAATGAAATAAATAATAAAATATAAATACTTGAGGGTCATATCAAGGTCACCCAATACTTTTGTGAGTTTTTGGGGAGTACTTTAGATGACATTCTTTCTATGCTTTGGACTATGCAATTTACAATAGGAATGGTGCTTTTGATTCCAAGGGTTCCATAAAGGGGACAAATAGAAGAGAATAAATGTAACACCCCTCTATTTTATAAACAAAATGATATCAAACAACTATTAAATACCAAAAACTTTTAGAAAGATGAGTTCATTTTTAAGCACCAAATTTGAAAGATTGGATGATGTTCATTTGACCCCTTGGTCTTAAGATTGTGAACTTTGAAAGCCTAAATTTTGAAAAAAATCACTTAAGCACCTAAATGTTTCATTAAAAACCAAAGACAAGATTCCTAATTCATTTTAAAATCATGCCAAAGATGTCTTAATATCATGTTTTAACAAGTTCCAAGTCTGCTGGTTACCTGTCTACCCTTAAGGCATCACCCCAAAATTGAATATGAACATTTTAAATAGATTTTCAAAAATTTGTGA
Organism: Torreya grandis; assembly: GCA_037957365.1. Classification (NCBI taxonomy): domain Eukaryota; kingdom Viridiplantae; phylum Streptophyta; class Pinopsida; order Cupressales; family Taxaceae; genus Torreya; species Torreya grandis. The sequence goes on from JARHVA010005586.1 coordinate 89,070, forward strand.
AAAATATATGAAACTTGAATCTAAACTAATGTCAAATTCTGAAAATTTAGGAGAAAACATGTGGTTTTAAAAAAATCATCCAAAATGGAGTTCGTATGACCCCAAACCAAGCATTTTAAAATGGCTTATTAGCTCTTGGGTTTGTGTTTTTAAGAAAAACACAGTGATTGACATCAGTTATATAACTGATGATGGTTACACTTACTAATTGATGATGGTTATACTAACTGAAAATGGTTATACCAATAATGCCCAATGATGGCTATGCCAAGCAATGATATTTTTACTAACTGATGATGGTTACTGTGTAAACTTGTGACCAAAAAATGGCAAAAAAAAGTTATAAAATCAAATTGTAAGAGTTTTAATGATCCAAATGAAGATTTTAAAGTTACATAATGATATTCTTCATGTATGGGATGCATCTAGTCCCACCAGGCATGCCATTATGTGATCTAGGAATTTGACTCAAGAGAGGATGGTTAGTATCATGTTAGTTTCAAAATGAAAAAAAAATGAAAGAAACACACTAACTAGCATAACATCTCTAGGCCTATACACTAGGGAGATCTTAGTTTAAAAACATGAATAAAACACACAAGTAAAATGTAAAAAAAACCCTCTTCTCTTTGACACCTTGTGGCTTTGGCTTAGAATAAATTTAGCACGGTAACACTAATTGCAATAGCTTTTGGAATCATTTGTGCATTATAACTTTGCATTATCAAGACTTTTCAAGATATTTGAGCATAATAACTTTGCACCAAAATAGCTTAGAAATGATGTTCATGACCTCTCTATTTATAGATTTTTGAGATTGATCAGAATCAACCTGAACCATCCATCTCAAGATTGAGATGTGTGGTTAAGGATTAATTCAATTTTGAAATTAAAATTGATAAATAGGCTCATCAATATTTTGGATAGAGGAGAAATTAAGAGGCATGGAGGGATTTAATGAGGCATGGGAGGCATAAATCTTGATATTTGTGGCATTTATGACCTAGGGATGTCTTTCCAAGAAATAAGGTCACCTGATGATGCAGATATTTAATATTTATTTCCAAAAATAAGTATTCAACAAGTTTCCATGGAATTATTAATTAGGCTCTAATTTGGTTGAATTAGCTCTTAAGCATGATTAAACACTTTGTGCACAAATTACTCAAATTGATCAGTATGACTTGTTATTGGTCTAAAATTCAATTAGATTAGAATTGGAAGTCAATGTTAGATGCATTGGATCCATTATCCCATTTAGCATGTTACCAACACAAAATAACAAAGACACACATCTTGTACAATAAATTTGATAGAAAAGAGCAATCTAGAGCACCTAAGTGCAAAATTAGCATTTTTAACTCAGAATAATCTAATCAAAGTTAGCTAGCCCATAAATTGTATTGCCCCATTTAATGATACTCTAGCCAAAATCAACACTTGAATATGTCAAGTTCAAATATTTTAATGTGATTTAATATTTTTAGGCCAAATCATGCACTTTAGGTGGAAATTGGTCAAATGCCTGGTTGGAGGTCATTGGTGGCCAAATTTAGGTGTCTACATTTACACATACACCTACACCATCATTTTCCCCTTTACCATGATTAGCCTCAAACAAAATCCAAAAATGTTGAACCCCATTCTTCTTATGAATCCTACTTAACCAATAAAACATTCAAGAATTATTAAACTATTCTACATAATTATCTGACCAAATTTAGTGTGTATTTAACAAGATTTCTCTTGTATTCATATTTCTATAAAATAACTCAAAACAACCTTAATAAACTCTAGAGAATGTGATTTGTCATCACTCATATAATAGTGGTACTCCGTCAAAATATTTATGTTATCATCCATACTATCGATGCATGTATTAATGTAATATGCATGAAAATTCTAACTTGAATTGAATTATATTATTATGTTTAAACCTCATTCTATGGTTATAGTTTGTAGTTTTCAACAAAGTCAACAACCAAAACAATGGTGCCAACTAAGAAGTTGTCATTGCATACCTTAAATTGATTATCTAACCATTTATATTTGTGTTTGTGTCTTGTATATTGGTATATAAAATTCTTATTTAGTTCATATATGGAATCATATACATATACTTGGGTTGTAACCAAATCATACCTTATTGACTCTTTTCTATCTTTTAAAACATATTTTATAGATTTACACTTCTTTTAAAATCAACTAGTTACTTTCCAAATTCATGTGAAATTTATTCAAGTATACAACTGCTCAAATTTTGTAATCCACCAAAAGTGTTGCATATTCCATCTAAACATTATTTGGCAAAAAAAAACTATCCCTCATGTCTTTGATAGAAAAGACTAGGCACTAACTCTCTTCATGTTTTAGATGGGGAAGCCACCATACATTCCTACATAATCTTGTCAGTATGTAGAGTATAATGTATATGATAAAAAATATCAAATGTATATCAAATTCAACATGGATCCTACAATAACATGTCATGCATACTTTATTGATTTTAACATAAAAAGGCTTGCAAATTTGAAATGAGCTTTGGTTAATTATCAACTACGCATTAAATTATTTAATAATTTTTTTATAAAATTCTATTTGGGTCATGTCCAAGAAATGTTTTGTATGTGGCTCATAGTTTTTTTTAACCTTTTCTTCTTTTAACAACATCTTTTACATTAGATTAGACCCTTGTGTTGTCATGCCAGAAAAATTCAATCAAATGTCTTGTTCATTCAGCTAATAACTTATCTTCTCATGGGAGTATACCACTAAAAGTACCATACTCTATGTGTGAAGGGATATCAAGTCTTGTTCTTAATTTAATGGAATTGATTATATTTTTCATATTCAAGTTCAAGTATGTACTTGTTTAACTAAGAAATCAAGCTTTAGATGTTGACTTACTATAGATTATGTTATTACTCTTATTGCCACATCACTATCTTTTTTTCAAGTTTTATTATTTATTGAATTAAATATATTAAATAGATTTTTTAATAATGCATTATTTATTCCCTCATATTTCTTGGTTTTAACCTTAAAGTATGCATCACATGGCACATTTTATACATTTTCATTAACTGAATGAATAATTGACATTATTTTGTATGCCTTTTATTCTTAAATGCATAGTCTCATACATGTTGAGCATGACATTGAATTGATCTTTTTAACATTTTAACTTCCATAAGTTATAGTATTTTCTAATCTATTTCAATAAAATACCTTATTGTTCATCACATTATCCTTGGAGGTGTGGGTCTAGGATCAATATTTTGTATTAAATTACATGGTATATGGTATATTAGAGTCTTAGATAGGTACATTAGACCCTATAGGTGAAGTGAATTCTTATTCATTAAGAGAGAGATGAATTGGTGTCATTAATTGACATTGATTGATATCATGATAAAAAACTTTGTTATGGATGGATGTTTCATCATATTATGTTTTTTCATGTGTTTCATCAATCAATGCAAATTCATTATTTACATGTTCTACATTTTGAATTTCATCATTAAAAAAGGACTGATTATGTTCTCTTATCTCATTTGAAGACATATCTAAATCAAATTACATCAAATCATACATGTTATTTTCATTTGAAATATTAACTGGTATGGAGGAAGTAACTTCACCTTACCCATAAGCTCTTATGGATGCTCTCCAATTATTTTATGATTTTAAGAGATTTTCATGGAAATCACACAAACTAATAAACTATTTGAATGGAGTGATAATTTTTAGATTTACACTAAAGTGGAGCCAATGATACACATTTTATTAATTTAACATGTGTAATAAATACAATAATTAATAGGTAGCCATGGGATAAGAGAGATCGTATCTTATTTTAGGTTTTATTCTAAGGCATGATAGTGATTAGGAGTCATCATACTACTGCATCATGTTTTGACCTTATTCATTTTACATTTTGAATTTTTTTTCCCATTATATGGTTTTTTTGAATAGGGATAGTAACATCAATATAGGTGTTTACCTCTAAAATAAATGACCAGCTAGATATACACACAAAAATGGACCCAAATTTCCATAAAACCTACACTATCACTTGTGTAACTACCCTGTGCCTCAAATTATACATGTTTGTGTTCCAAAATGATCTAATGATCAAAACACTAGTTATTTTATGTTAGACCTCTTATAAATTGGTAAAAAGGGATTAACATGTGAGTTGAGCTAACCCTATAAACCTGTTTTGTTGTTAAGTGTTGCCTACATAGCCAATACTCCAAAAAGAGCATTAGACTCACATGTAGTTCTCCCTCCTAGTTATGTGCGTGGAATTGTAACTATGAAAATATATGCTCTTTCTCATAGTAACCCTTGGTACAAGTAATGCAATAGTATATTTGACCTTTTGAATTCTTTAAGTATTTAATTCAGTATTATAATGTAGTTTGATAACATTAAATATATTATACTTTCTAATTTTGTGATTGCTAATTCAAATTCATAGGTAGGTGTAATTAGGCTAAAAAAAATTATATATGGGGACCTCTTGATTTTGAATTAGGTGTTTCTCTTAATTTTTGATCATTTCTTAATTATTAAAGAAGGTAAGAAACTAGTAATAAGGGTGTGCTAGAAGAACCTAGTTATTATGCGTATGTGATTCAGATGAGTGTGGAGAGATCCTTTTTATCTTGGAAGGATGACCTATAGTTAAGAAAGTACTAATAAAAGGGGTTGTTATATATATAGTAAGGTGGATTGCCTAGTATGAGCTAGATCAAAGAAGCAAGTTCTTGTTAGGAGGCTGTCAATCCACTCTTCAATAAAAATTAAGTTGAAAGAGATCAAATGAAAGTACTTACATCAAATAATATAAAGAAACTAAAATGAAATAAAATAAGAAATGAATGATTTTTATAGAAAATAACTAAATATAGTAATAGCAGGTCAATACTAGGGCTAAAATAGCTTAGATCAAGTTTAAAAAATTAGGTAGGGGTATTTGAATAGGCAAGGACATAAAAGGTTAGATTTAGTTCAGGGTAAGGGGTTAGAAATAACTTAATATTATTTCTTACCATAGTGATCATCGATGGTTAGGGTGACTATCGATGGTTATGATGACCTTCGATGGTTGAGTAATTGTCAATGGTTAGAGGTGACCATTGGTGGTTATGTTAATCATTGATAGTTACCTATGGATTCTAAATTTGCTCAAAAGGGAGTTATAGAGTTGATTAATGATTAGTAAGGGTTTGTTAATGATCTAGTTAGAGATAGGGAACTTAGAAGATAGGTGTAGGAGGTCTGATTTAGGCTTAGAATTTAGAAACTAAATAAACAAAGTTGAAATAAAAAATGTACCTATTGTTTACTAAATGGTTGATGGTTGATTGATGGAAAAATTTTGGCAGAGTAATGGTACTTTACCTTAAGACCAATTTTGGTAGAGGTTTGGGTCTCTATTGTAGGTATGGAATTAATAGAAGGAAAACTGATTGGAAATCTTGAATACTTGTGTCTTAGAATTCTTGTGATTATAGATGGATCCAGTTCACCTCCTACTCCCCTTATTTTATAGGTAAAGAGAGATAGAGGATAAAAGGTTCCTTAAGAGGTTAGGCTACTAGTTGCAATGCTTTATATGTCATTAACACTAAGAAAGGTAGACATAATAAATTATGCCATGTTAGCTTACACACAACTAGTATTTGTGTAAGAATGAGGAAGACCTAACCATCGATGGTCAACCTAACCATTGGTAGTTGAGTGTTTAGAGGAAAAATGGTCAAGGTGAGTTAAAAAGGGTTGGGTAATGATTAAGTTAATAAGCTAGTGAGTTAATTAGATTATTAGCTAACTAGAACCAACATCTAATGGGTTGGTTAGTGGGTTAAAAAGGGTTAGGTGGTCCCTAAGGTATCCTGAAGTATTTCAATACCTAAAACCATCATGTGTAATTTTTTAGTCTCTACATTTTTCCCCTTTTTATTATGTGGCTTTGAATCAACAAGATGTAAAATAAAAAATGGATTTTTGGTCGAAGGTTGGTTTTCTTGAGTATGGGAGGATGTATTCCCCCTAAAACTAGGAGTCAATGAAGTGAAACCAAAATTAGGTTGAGGTTTAACAAATAGTTGATGGCGAGTTGGTGATAAGGGTGGTTAGACATTTGAAGTGGAAATATGTGCACAAAATGTGACTAAGTGAGATAACCAAGATCTCACAAAGACTAAGGTTGTCATATTTAGCAAAAATAAGGTCTATTTTAGAAGGACTGATGATAGGGTAACCATGCCACATCATTAGGCATAGTTGACCAGGTCATTCTAATCAATGTCTCCTAGATAGGGTCGATGGTTTTGTAGGTATCCAAGGTAGGAAGTATTCCTTTAAAAAACACAAATGGTTTAGTGTACACTATGTGGTGTAACTTCAAATGTTTAACATGGCAAGGTTGGTCGATGTGGTTGAAAAGAACCAAGGCAAGGTCATCACCAAAAAATGTGATAGTTTGGGCCAAAAATGGCCAACATCAAGGTGGACATGATTTGTTGGTTGGTTAGATAAGGTCAATATCCAATGGATTAATTTTGGTTTGGTGGAAAAGGTCATCTTAAAAAATGTGGCACTAAGGGTTGGTGCCTAAAAATTTTGAAATGTGGTTTTCCTAACCATTGATGGTCAGTGGTACAATAATCAACCATCGAAGGTCACCTTGACTATCGATGGTCAAGGGGACACCTAAAACCATGAAACATTAAAAGTGAAAATGATAATTCATTTTCACTATTTACAATTTGACTTCTTATGACTTCCATGTATTTGGTGATTTGGTGCTTTATGAGTGGCTATACTGATGAGGTGGGGTCAAGGTACTGACTAGGTGATTGTTAATTGGAGGTTATATTGACTATATGGTTGAGTGTAATTGACTATTGGATTGATGATGCAAGGTGGATAAAGATGTGGCTAAGTAGTAGGATGTAGTATTCATCCTTGATAATAGTTGAAGAATGAGGTAGGTGGTGTTTTAAATTGTTAGATTAGTTTATTAGGTTAGTTGAATTTAGATATTTTATGTTTATTTTGGTATGGTTTTAGAGGGTTTACCCTATTTATATGTTTTGGTTTGATTTGGTAAAATGAGTAAGTGAAAATCAAAACAAAGGGGATAGTTGGGTTGGGGGTAGAGTAGAGGGTAGAGGGAGGGTGTTTATTTGTTCTTGGGTAGTTTTGGTAGTTTTAGGTATGTAGGGTTGGGTGTTTCAGCACCATCAGTCACACATAATGACTGTTGATGATCATACCTGACCATCGACAGTCAGACTTGACCATCGATATTCAACTACCAAAGCCAAATGGTCACTTGACCATTAGTGGTCATAATGACCATTAGTATTCGAGAGAATGATCAAGTGTTTAATAAAGAATAAAATAAATCGGTGGGTTTTTAAAATTATTTTAGAATTTTTAAATGTTAAGGGTTGGTTTGTTTAGGGTAGTTGTCAAGTAAGAGTGGTGTGTTGAAATGTTTATGGGTTAGGGTAGGTATTTTTTGATAAAAGAGTTAAGGCTAGAGGTAAGTAAAAAATGTTGTATCATTATAAGGGTAACATTTGGAATAAGTTGATGTAGGTGGGATTAGGTTGATAAATAAGTTGATTGAGGTAGAATGAATGAATTAAAAGAACATGAGTAATAGTAATGGAAAACCAAGTGTGTGTGCTAACTTTAAATTTTGCAAACATAAGATCAGATCTAGATGAAGGATCAAGTTCCTCAAATATTTATGAAGATCCATGAAGGGATGATTGAGAATGATTGGACATACATGGAGGAGGTTAGCCTTAGAGCTATGAGACAATATCAACACATGTTGTAAGATGCAGTGATGATCATGGCCCTCATTGAGAGATGGCATCTGGCCATGAACACTTTCCTCTTATCAATATGAGAGATGACCATCCTACTAGAATATGTTCATAGGATTACAAGGATACCCATTTAGGGGGAGTCGATATACCATATTAAGAGTGAGAAGAGGGATGACTAGATAAAACTTATGTATGGTGAAGATCAAGCCCTTTATAGTTAGCATACTAATGGCTTTAGCTATAAGACATTATAATAGAGGGATTAAGATGAGAGGTATTTAATGATGATGATGTAAGTCTCTTATTTTTCATTTCTTGATTTGAGTAGTGGGTTGTTTCATTATCTACTACTAGGAGTCTTGGTGGAGATATTGCTTGGTAGGATAGTGTTTGGGTGGGCATCAGTTTTGTTAGTTTAGATATATAGGGAGATTTTATGATTTAAATCTCACCAATAATATGGGATAAATGTAGGATTTATCCTCCATTATTATTCCTATGATCATATTAGGTTTTTGAGGCTGATGGGACTACCATGGGAGGGTTATGCCTAGATGGAATTTAGAGTGGATTTCATGTGTAGGAGGGATGACTATGCACTCACAAGAGTTGGAGGAGGTGTGAGGGATATTGACTAGTTTAGGGATGAACTATATGGATTGGTTATGAGGGATGTGGTGTTGAGGTCATATGTTAGCTTCCCAAGGTGGGCCCACTACACTTGACATACATTATCATTATAGAGTTGAAGATATATTTACAAGAGGAGAGAGGGTGAGACTGATCTCATCTCATTTGATAAAGTTTGGAGGTAATTCAGCCTAGTGTAAGGGATTTAAGGTCCATTTCCAAAATACAAAAGGGAGGATGCTGAGTTTTTACTTCCCAAGCCAAAACTATAAGAGGTGGTCCTAGATCATGAGGAGCTACCCATTAGAATAGGGGTTGATGATGTTAGTTTTGTCAATGGATATGTAGCATGGTATCAAGACTTTTATGTAGTGGTTTATTTTGGGTGGGATGATGGGGGTTGATAGGTCATGGACATGGATCTAGCTAGTGGGGGTCCATAGGTATAGGTATAGGGAAGTAGCCCTAATGGATAGGCAAGAGTAGCACTAGTTATTGCACAAGCATAAATTAAAATGTTATAAGGGTAGGTGTCCACATTGTTAGTCTATATTGTGACATTATAAGGTTAGGTTGTCACTATGATAGGTGAGAGGGATCAGGCCAGGACCTCACTAGGCTTGATGACCTAAGAGAGGGACACCTTGAGACATAGGGGAGGGGAAGTGGCAACACTAGTAAGACCACCAAGTACCATCCTTATAGCATGATATTTAGCCATAGTGGAGGAGTTAAGGTATTATGAGGCTATAGTTTTGACATAGTGTCTTGAGCACCCTTGATGGGGTAAGTATAGAGCCAACTTAGTAGGTGGTACAATTGTGATGAATCCAAGTCAGTGGGCCACTTCGGTGGGTGGACAGGTAGGCATCCCAATCAAACTGACACCAGATGGTAGTGGTAATGTAGGTGGGGCTAGTGTTAGTGGTACCCCAAGGGCATGATATGTGATATGATATGATGTATAGATATATATGTACATGATTTTGATACTAGCCTACGTGCTGATGTAATGAGATATACATGTTTTGTGAGAGAGATTATATATTATTACATGTATTATTTATTTTGATGACATGATGTATATCATGTTTGATGTTCATGATGATATAAAAATGTGATGAATGTTTCATGGTTCATGGTTTACATGTTTTTATGTTTAAGCTTTATGAGATGTAGACTAAGTAGCTTAAGCATGTGAGGATTTTGGATGATGTTTGGTTTTGTTCATGGATATGATGTTGATGATTATGGATGGATTGATTATGGTAATGATCTATTATGATTATGATCATGGTTTTGATGATGCCTTTGATTATGGTGATGATGTTAATGATAGTTCATAAATGAATTTAGATAACAAACTAGATATGAGAAAAGAGATAAGTATCAGAAGATATATGTCTACATAAACCAATGCTGAGAGGATAAGGAAAAAGCATGATGCTTTTTCATTGGTAAGAATACAACCAAAACCAAATTTAGACTGGATTAAGGAACATAATACTTTAAAATGCTTTGCATTATCATGCTTTGATTAATAAAAAGGTGTCATGATCACATTATGTCAAGTAAGTTCATAATCCCTTGATTTGTAGATGGTATAAAGGGGAGATGGGTGGTAGGTGAAGGATAAATGGGTGATAGGTAAGGTAACCTTTTGTGGGTTAGTTTTCCCCTTCTATAAGTGACCTAAGAACCATATTAGACAAGTCCATGTCTTCATGCAAGGTGTACACTGATCGATGTAGGAAGTCTACTAATGCTAGATATGAAAGTTGATTGTAGATTTATTGGGATAGATTGTTTTGATTTTGATATGGGGTCTTTTGTTATTACTATTGTTTTGATAATTTTGTAAAGATAATCAATGTAGGAAACTTCAAATGATTGATTTGGACAAATTTTACTTAACCATCCTTTAAGGGAGTGGTCTGAGTTTGGATTTGTTTATTTGTTAGCTATCCTTCAAGGGAGTAGTCTATCTTTTAAGAAATTTAGTTTTTGGATAGCTATCCTTCAAAGGAGTAGTCTGTAATGCTAAAGATATGTGACCCAAGTGATATTTTGGTATCCAAAATTGTTTTGATTCTAGGCTTAGACATGGACAAGTCTATATAGGCTTAGAGGTTTATCTTTATGAGGGCAAGGATTTAGCACAAAAAGGTAATGATAGGTGAATGAGGTGGTTTTGAGAGAAAATGACCATGGGATTCCATCTAATTAGAGATGAAAAGTATCCATGATAACCATGTTATGGGTAGAGCTATGATACCCATATTTAGGATTAGGCTTTGACTGTGACAGTTAATCACATAGTTCTTTGTTGTAATTGGTTATCCTCAAAGGGATAGGGATAGGTAAGTGAAGGTGAAAATATCATAAATCAAGGGATGATCTTAAATTATACAAGAAGGTGAGTTTTATCCTTATTTAACAAAAGAAAGGATGTAGATGCGAAGTATTGAGAGGCTTAGGTTCTATTTGCCTTCAAGAGAGGATAAATGATAAGCTCTTGATCCATACTTATGGGTTATGATGTAGGGTCCAAGCTAATTAAAATTAAACTTGCCTATTTTTATTTTCTCCATATTGATTACATGTTTGTTTTCCTTTAGGATGAGGTCTCTGATATTGAATTCTCATTCTTTTAGGTGATTTTTATAGGTGTGCTTGGTTACATGAAGATGGTTAAGTGTTGCTAGGTGATGTACATCAATTAGCTTAAGTCATGATAGATGTTATTGATGATAGTCTCTCTTATAAATTATGTCTTGTAAATATATATGAATAGAGGGAGTATGGACTTTGAGAGGCAAAATTTCCTCTACTCTAAAGACTAGAGAGAAAGGGGTAGCACCTATAGAGGCTCAAATGCTAGTGCGATAAGCCCATAAAGTGAAAGGGATGTGCAAGTGCCAATCCTGACTTGAAGTACTAAATAATTTGGTTAACATCTTGTTGAGTGTTTTATTAGAGGATTCCACCTATCCATTTGCATATGGATGATAAGGTGAGGAAAAGCTTAACTTGATGCCAAATGCATCAAAAAAACCTTAGACTTACTTATTTTTGAAATATTTTCCATTATTGATGATGATCTTATGGGGAACACTAAAACAATAGATGATATGATGATTGATGAAGTCAATTATCTTGTCAGCTTTAAATTAAAATGAGAGGAATGGCCTCCACCCATTTTTTGAAATACTCAGTGGTAGTGATGATTAATTGGTGTTACTATGAAGAATGAGGATTGATTTCCCCAATGAGATCGAGGCCCCATTGTGAGAAAGGCCAAAATTTCTTGGATACTTAAAGACCATGGGCAAGTGCATGATTTAAATTGGCATGTTTTTGACATTTAACACACTTCTTTACATAATCATAACAGTATTGGTTAAGGGTGGGCCAATAGTAGCCAAAATAGAGGATACATTTAGTGATAGCTAAACCACTAAATTATCCCCCATAGATTCTATCATACATTTCCTTGATAGCATGGGAAGCTTCATGACTATGTAGACAATGGAGAAGGAAGCTGTCACAACCACATTTGTAAAGGATTCCCCCTAGTATGGTGTAACAAGAGGTATTCTAAACAAAAATATTTGGGTATTCCTAGAGAGGTTAGGAGGAATGATGTTGAGGTTGAGGTAGTTATAGGTTTTCTCATATCATATGTCTGATGGATATGCTTCCACACTACAAATGGTAGGAAGGTTATAATGGATATAAAAGGGTGTGATAAAGTGGTGGATGATGACAAATATCTTAGAATTAGGAGGTGAAGATGGGATTTGGGATGCAAGGGAATCCATTGTATCCACAAACATGCTGGTAGATCATGGAACATATTGGATAATGTAATGATCAAGTGATGCTAAGAGTACATCTACTAAATATTTGTACTTTTGCAAGATATCATTCTTATATTGGTAGGATCCATTGACCTAGTTGACCACAAGCTGAGAATCACCAAAGAGATAGAACATCTAAATTCCTAAGGCTAGATCAGTTTATACATCTATTACTAGGGCTTCATACTCAATCCTTTGATTCACTCAAATATTACCTATTCTTATCCCTCCTAAAGAGGACCAACCGACCAAAGAGGATAATGAATATTGATTTCCACATTATCCTTCATGACTATCTCATCTTTTTCAAGGACTTAATCACCTTAATCTTACTTACCAACATGTAAATTCATATTTATCTCTTTTTAATCATGATTATATAAATAATTATTGATTTTCTTGCATTGCATCTTCTTTTTCTTTTTTTTGTCTCTCATGACAATCTTTCTCTCTTATCCATAATTAACCTTATATGCCAGTTAACTCTTTTTTATCTCTATGCAAAATCATTGGTTCTATTTTTATTCATTTCCCTTTATTATTAAATTCACCATTACCATCCTCTCTTTCAACTCATTTATCTCTTTTTGAATGTTTGCCTTGATCATCACTATGTCTTCTTCCTTTTTGTGGCACACTCTTTTGATATACCCTTGCATCTTACTTTCTCAATATCATGTTCTCTTCAGGACCTTTTCTTCTCTATCTCAAGCCTCAATGTATCTTATAAATTCTATTTCACCTTATATATACCTTACCCAAGGATTCAATTGGTCTTTTTTCAAATATTCATTCTTCTTTCAGCCTCACCCAAGTCTTTTTCACCTTGATCTATTGACTCTACATCCAAGTCTATCTCACCTTGGAATTCCTTAAGATTTAATGAACTCTTTCTTGTCCTTTATATTTACTACTCAGGTATACCTATGCCATAAAATTATTTCATTCTTTACCAAATAGATTATGATTTTTGATACCATCTAATGTAAGCAGACCTCTTCTAGGTCTCTTACACTAGGTCTTCTAGGTCTTTTTGAGACTTTTCAACCTTCTTATCTATGAGTTTAGACCTTCTTAACAACAATTTTAACTAAATAAAGGATTTTATTTTTCTTCAAATTTTATCATATTATTTTTATAGTGTCTCAACTTACTATACTAAATTATTCCTTTGATCAAACTTTAAATGCAACCAAATGATCAATAACAGGGTTTTAGGCCTAGAACCTATAACTTCAAGTATGAGTTTTGTCAATAAATCCCTCACTAGGTGACTATAAATGTTGAAGTCATTTTAATTACCTCAAATTAATCTACATTTAACTACCCATAAAATTTCATAAAATTTTAAAATGTGTTTTCCATGTTATGCTACTTTTAGTATTGTTAAACCCCTCTAAAATCCTCACTTATAGGTTTAATGACTATGTTTTGGGCATAAATATTTATATAGGTTTTAAAAATAAGTGAAACAACTTTAAAATCCTCTATGACATAATATTTTATGTATTTACAATATTTTGTGCATATTGAACAATGTTTTTAAAGATATTGAATATTTAGTGACTGATTTTTCTAGACCTTGTGTGTAAGTTTGATTCATGAGTTATCTCAACATCTTTTCGTCTAGGAATCTAAAAACTCTAAAATAAATTTTTAAACATCATATTATACCATTATACAAAGTTTCATAAAAAAATTATGGTTAGTTTATGAATTATAAATGCTTTTAATATTGGTAAAAGTGGGTTTTATATGGGGACCCTACCCCTTATAATGATATAGCAAAAAGGTTTTGAAACCAGGTAGGATAGTGTTCTATTTAGAAGATAGAAAAATAAGTAGATATGAGAAAGCAAGGAAAAATTATAAAAAAGACAACAAACTAAATTATTGGGCCCATCCAATATTTATAGGCTTTGGACTAGTTTTGGGAGAGAATCTCTCGAGGAATATTTTAAATTCTATTGGGAGGGAGCTCGAGCTTCTCATTAACAATACCCTTTAGTTTAATATCCTTTATGTGGGATTCAAAATTTATTATTTTATATTGGAAAGAGAATTTAGTGTTTCCATTCTTTCCAGACTCTTCATCACTATGAGTCTACTATATTCAATGAAGGTGCTGATATTCTCATTTAAAGAGACATTTTGATTTTCTAGATTATGTAGTCTTTCCTTTATTTGGTATAATTTAGTGATAGTTTTAATGAAATTATATTTGGTATAATAAATGCCATCATTAACACTTAACTTTTTGAGTTCATCCTTAACTCATTTTTGGTCCTTCACACACCATCGAAGGATGGATTTGTGTAATTCAACCTCATCCTTGATCTTACTTATTTTGGTTTGGTATTTTTGGTCTTCCATAATCTCCCTAAATTTAGGTAGAGGATTATAATGGATGGGTAAGGGATTATTATGATGGTGCATGGGAGGATCAATCACAACAATAGAAGGGAGGCTCTTCTTGAGTATATGTAGGCTATTGGTAATGTCATCCAATTTACTATTATCATCTAGTTTAGGGGGATTGCGGCGTGAGCAAGGGTAGATGGAGTATGGAGGGAAGTGATTTTTAATGGGATTAATGGAGGGTAGATGATGAGGGTTAGGATTTGTAATAGGGGAAGAGGGAGTAGGGGAAGAAAAGGGATATTTTTTAATATATTTCATTTTTTTAGTAGGGGTTGAAGGAACATTCATATGGTGGGCAATGTTTTACCATTTTTTTATTTTATAAGGAGGGAGGCAATCCTAGTCATTGTTATCTATTGGATATTTTTCAATGTTGTAACCAAGGTGACCATGGGTGTTTATGAGGTGTCATGTGTGCTATAATGACAATGATAAAGTGTGCTTTAATGATCTTCAATTTTTTTGAATGGTCCTTTGATGTTTAACTTAGTGAGGAAATTTATGGATGATATTTATGGTATGTACATGTTTAAAATACCTTATGTGGTGTTATGAGTGCTTATAGTACTTATGGAAGTGAAATAAATTCAGTAGAGTAGTCATATTAGTGTCTAGGTTCAAGTAGTCATCTTGGTAGACAAAGCTAAGTAAGCAATTTGATGATGTCATATTTTACACATGTTAAGGTTTTAGGAGTATTTTTATACATGGATAGATTCCCATATGAGATTTGATCATGTGGTTCAATTTTAGGTTTGGACATTAAGCGTATTAAAAGTTATAATAGTGCAAAGTTGGCCTCTTAGACAGAGTTCACAAAGTTTCTATACTTAGCCAAATTTATAAGACATATCTAATGGTGAACATTCAAAAAATTAATGGCACATTGGAATTCCTAGTGGAAAAATAGTGGGGACTGATAGTAATGTGCTTAAAAGGCACACAAGGGTTCCAAGTGTCACATTCATGAAGTTTTAAAAATTAATTTAACTAAATAAGGAATCTCACATAGTGCATGAAATTGTTAGATAATGATCCAATAGTTCATATTAATTCAATATATCAAAGGATGATCAGAAGGCACATAGTGATGCCAAGTGGTAAAATTTCATTGGAGGCTAACTACAGGGTATGTAGAAGGCACATGGGGTTCCAAGTAGCACGATCCTGGAAGTGAGGATCAAACATCAATAACGAGTAATGAGAGTTAAAGCTATGAAAATCTTAAGGAGATTGAAGGAGTGTATTTGATCAATATTGAGGGGAGCATGAGATGAAGACACATGTTTGTAATGTTTTCATTACATAATTACTATTTGCATTTGAATTAGCAAAGGGAAAAACTAGTCTACAATATTTTTCTAATATCTTTTGATATAGGATGAATTTATTAATGGTGTAAGAATCAAAGTTGAAAAGGACTTCAAGGTGAATCCAAAAAAGTTTATTATAAGGTCTGATTTTTTTAAAAGTTTTATATATTTATCATAAAATTTAAATATTTATTTGTTCATGGTGTTATAGTGTACAAGACTATTATTTGAGTAAATTATGCTTTAGCAGAAGAGTGTTTTGGTAGATGTATTTATTTGAAGATGTCTTAGAGGTCATATGGAGTGGACCCATGTATTTGAAGGTGATATTATGTTATTTTATTTCTTGATGAAGTTCTAAAGGGGTAATAGGTATTCATGTGACCTATAATAGATACTAAGGCCTAATTGAAAGATGTAGCTACTTAAGTGTGACCCATGGATGCTATGGCTAACATGTGATAATGAATATAAGTTATGTGTTAGCATAATGGATGTATTAAGGGTTAATATAAGTTTTATGGTTAACCTAGATGTTAATATTTTTAAATATTCTTTAAAATGCTAAGGTAATGGATTTTAGACTTGATGTGGATGTGTTGAGAGATCAAAGATAGAGGTGAAGGAAAGAGATCAGAGGGAGTGTGATCAGTGGATGAACTAAAGTACAGAGTATATTGAGGATGAGAAAACAAACTTAGAGTGATCTAAATGGGGTGTTTAGATGCATTTTTTGTATGATCAAGTTTGATTATGTGTGATGAGCTTAAAGAGAGGTGTTATACATTGTTTCTTCTATCAAATTGAAATGCAATACGAGTTTTGGATTTATTTATTTCATAGGTGTTATTTGGGTTCTCAACATATAGAACAAGTGGTTTATTTTTCATACTTAAGGGTGGGTGATCCTTGTGAATTAGGTGCTTCAATAAAATGTATCATGTTTTTATCATCTTATAAGACAAATATTCCATGTATTTGTAGGCTTAAGAGTGAGTTTTATTTCCCAAGAGGGTTTCCCATGTAGATCTTGTGTTATGTGTGTGATCTTGCTCATATTTCTAGTTCATTTCTATAAATTATGTGTATGCTTCATGAATGATAATGTTATTTGGTTAAGGGATTGAAAGAGTTGGACTTATAATTTGGATTATCTATCATCACTGATTCATACCCCATCTTAATGAGTGTACCTTTAATAATTAGTATCAGAGCAAAACCTTCATTACAAGTTTAATCACTTGAAGGTGATATAAGGTACAATATAAAAAGTCAATAGAAGAAAGGTTTCTCTATAAATCAAGCACAATTTTTCAATGAGTCAATTTATGCTTTCTAGAGTGAAAGAATGAGGACATACATCACGTCTCTAGGGTTTAATAAGAAAAAATATATCATAAATAGTTATACTACACTAGCTACTCTTTTAACTAGTGTTTCTGACAAGAAGTTGAGTGAGAATAATTATAAATACATAAATGCTATCATTTGTGGTCTATCAAAAGCTGAGTTTACCAAAGTGATCTATTGCAAGTTTTCCAAGTAAATTTGGGACAAATTATAGACTATCTATGAAGGAGACTCAAAGGTAAAAATAGCTAAATTTTATACCTATTAAAGGAAATTTGAAGGTCTCAAAATGAATGAAGAAGATACTATGGCATCCTATCTTCTCAGGATTGATAAGCTTGTAAATATTATTAGAGGTCTTAGAGAGGTAATTGATGAATCTACTATAGTACAAATGGTATTGAGTACTCTTACACCCAAGTTTCGTTCAAAAGTTTTTACTGTATAAAAAACTCATGATCTCAATTAGTTGAATATGGATAAATGGCATGACATCCTTACTGACTATGAGATGAGAGTTGATGAGGATAGACCTCTTAAGAAGGAAGCATCCTTCAAGGTGATCAAGGAAATAAAAGCTAAAATGAACAAGTTAAGTCTTGAATATTTTGATCTTAATGAAGATCAACTCGAATCCATGATTTTAAGAATATTAAATGTAATATTAGGTAAGTATGAAGGAAAAATTCATTTTAAATGTTTTTCATGTGGTAAAGTTGGTCATTTTGTAGCTAAATATCTAGACAAGTTTGAACTCAAAGAAACTTATAAGGAATATAATGACGACCAACACAAAAAAATTGATAGTCCCATCATGTACATAAAGTTATTTAGTAATAAAAATGGAAAGAAGGAATCATACAAAGGCAATAAGAGCCTTTACCATGAAGAAGATAGGAAATCATCTATAGAAGAAGTAAACACATCTAACAGTGATGATTCTATTCATAATGAGGACACATTGTTCATGGCTTTTAGTGATGATTAAGGTGAATATTCTTTAATCAAAGATTTATTTAGCAAAGATAGCTTTAAGGAATAAGATGAGAAAGTAACTCTTGAAGATAAATATATAGATATTATGGAAGAAATGAAGATACTACAAAGAAAGAACATAAAACAAGATTTCTTGATCAAATGATATGAGGAACAAATTGGATTTTTTGAAGGAATGATGAGTAATGAAGTCAAGTATCATGATGAGATCACACAATAGATTGAAACTCAATTTTTTACTCTTAATTAATAATTAAAGAGTAAGGATGAAGAGTGTATCATGTATCAATCAGAGATAGAGTTTTTTTAGATGAAACTAAATAAAGATATGAGAAAAGATACAACTAATGATTTAGATAATAAGGATGAATTAATGAATGATATTTAATATCTAAATATTGAGAAGAAAAATAACAAGAATATGATGTCAAAAAATAAGGACTATGAAGATAAATTTAGTGTGTTTAAGGTAAGAATGAATGATGACACCAGGGAACATGAAGACACTATCAAACATCTTAATAATCAATCAAAAATTGTGTCTACAATCCTAAAATCAAAATAAGATGATTGATTAAGGTATGTGATTAAAATTGATTCATTAAAATCTAAGTTAGATAAGACATGTTGTAAGGTGAATTCATTTGTGAAGTATGAAAAGAGCTCAAATGATCTTGACATAATTTAAAGTAGTCAAAATAATGCTAGTGATAGATATGGTCTTGGATATAAAGAAGAACAAAAGCATGTAACTCAATACAATATAAAGGATTTTAAGATCAATCATCAGTAAAGGAATGAAAGTATTGATAAAATGAAGACAAATCAAATCAGACAACCACATGTTATGAGGTATGTAAATTTCAATGGTTATTGTTACTATTGCAATCAATTTGGTCATATGTCAAAAGATTGTAAAAGATCCCCAAGGAATGAATTTTCATGGAATTATGAGAAAGATAATGGAAATCATGGAGAACATCATCACTCAAGATAGTCAATGGGTTCACAAGAAAACGATGACATCTTTTGATACAAGTGTCAAGGTTTTGGTCATTTTGCAAAGTTTTGTAATATCTTCATCATGAGACCAAATGATTAGGTTCATTAAGTAATTCATGAAAATTCAAGGAATCATATTATATCTCAATCAAAAGGTATGTATAATCTGAGAAACATCATTTGTTTCAAATTTCATGAGAGAGGTCACATAATAAGGTTCTACAAGAATAATCAGTATTCTACTTCAAAAAAATTAAATCCTATCATGAAGAGAAGGGTCATAAAGAATGGAGGCCTAAAAAGGTAAATAAAACATAGGCTCAAAGTGAATTACTTGCTATGATAGAATAGGGAACAAGTTCAAGTATCAAGAAACAAGCCTAATCTGCCCAAATAGACAAGGAAATCAAGCAGGATCCTAAGATAAAAGAAAAGAAAGAGGTTGAGAACTATTCAAAGTCAACCTGAAGATGAAGGACTGCAAGTCAAGTAAGATCATGGAGATATGGGAGTATCCTATGTTTTGAGGTATTTAGTCCCTCTATGACAAGTGGGTGTATCTACCTATGCTTTTTAGGAGGCATATATCAAGTATGGAAGCAAGTGTGTATGTTCTAGGTAATGATCAAAATGTCAAATTAGTACAAAGTTATGTTCTCTCCAATTTGATAATATGCAAGGTGTGCATGATGTGAGGGGGATCATATGTGATATGTTCCATTTATGGTGGAAATATGAAAAATTATACTATATATGTGAACTCAAGAATGTTGATATGATGACTTGATCAAACCAAGTCAAGTGATTTTAAAATGTATTGAATCCTCATACATAAACAAAAGGGGAGATTTGTAAATGGCTAGGTCTTAGGATTAGAGGACTACATAGTTAAATATGAGAGAGAAGGTATGGAAGAAATTGTGTTGTCTCTTCATGGTTGGAGATGGTTTGAAGGTGCTCAAAGTGTGCCTAAGCTCAGGTCAATTATGGGGATCCCCTCTTAATATTTTCAAGTCTTTTTACGTCCTCAGGATAAGAAGATGAGCTCACTTTGTCATTATGTCAAAGGGGGAGAAAGTACTTGAAAAGAGATAGGTTCTGAGCATAATATTTGTATTAGTGTTGACATCAATGACAAAGGGTGATATTGTTGGAGATTTATTAATGATGTCTCCAAGGTTACCAAGGTGACGAAGGCTATTGATGAGGTGTCATGTGTGCTAAAATGATAATGACAAAGTGTGATTTAATGAGCTTTAGTGTTCCTATAGGTTCCTTCAGTGTTTGACTTAGTGATTTATTTGATGGATGATATTGATGGTATGGACATTTTTTAGATACCCTATAGGGTGTTATGAGTGCTTAAAGTGATTATGGAAGTGAAAGGAATTCGTGAGAATAGTCATATGAGTGTTTAGGTTCAAGTAGTCATCTTGGAAGATAAGGCTGAGTAAGTAGTTTGATGACATAATATTTAATATGTGTGAAAGTTTCAAGATAATTTTGATACATGGATGGATTATCCTATGAGAGGTGATCACATGGTTTAATTTTAGGTCTAAACATTGAGCATAACAAAAGTTATACCAATGCAAATTTGGCCTCTCAGACAGAATTCACTAATTTTCTATACTAAGACAAATTTACAAGATAGATATAATGGTGAGTGTTCATAAGATCAATATCACATAGGAATGCCAAGTGGTAAAAGAAAGGGGGCTGAAAACAATGTGCTCAGAAGGCACATGAGGGTGCCAAGTGTTACAATCACAGAGTTTGAGTAATTAATCTGACCAACAGAGCACATGATCTTGTGAGATAGTGATCCAATGGTGTGTATTAAGTAAATATGTCAAAGTATTCTTAGAAGTCATGAAATTATGCCAAGTGGTATAATTTCATTAGATACTGACTATAAGGTACATAAAAGGCACATGATGATACCAAGTGGCATGATCTGAGAAGTGAAGATCAAAGATCAACGGTGAGCAATGTGAATTAAATATAGGAAACTCTCAAGGAGATCAACATAGCATATTTGATCAAGATTTTAGGGAGAATGAGATGAAGACACATATCTATAATGTTTGTATTACATAGTGACCTTTGGCATTTGAATTAACAAAGGGAAAAACTAGTCTACAATATTTTGCTTGTATCTTTTTATCTAAGATGAATTTATTGATGGTGTAAAAATTAAAATTGAAAAGGACTTCAAAGCACATCCAAAAAAGTTTATTATAATGTTTGAATGTTTTTAAATTTTTATAAATTGATATTTAAAGTTTATTGTTAGTTCGTTAATAGTGTTACTATGCACAAGACTATTGTTTGAGTAAATTGTGATTTAGCAGAAGAGTGTTTTGGTAGATGTATTAATTTTAAGATGTCTTAGAGGTCATGTGGAGTGGAACCATGTATTTTAAAGTGGTATTGTGTTTTTATGTTTCTCAATGAAGTTCTCAATGGATAATAAGTCTCCATGAGACCTATAAGGGATACTAAGGCTTAATTGAAAGGTGTAGCTACTTAAGTATGACTCATGGATGCTATGGATGACCTATGACAATGAATTTGAGCTATGTGTTATCATAATATAAGTCTTAAGGGTTAAGACAAGTTTTATGGTCAACCTAGAAATTGATATTCATAAAGACTCTATAAAGAGTGAAGGCTAAAGTAATGGTTTCTAGACTTGATGTGGATGTGTTGAGAGAGTAGAAGATAGAGGTGAAGGAAAGAGATCAGAGGGAGTGTGCTCAGTGGATGGACTAAAGTACATAAAAATTTAAGGATGAGAGAATAAACCTAGAGTGATCCAAAAGGTGTGTTTGGAAGCATTACTTGTATGATCAAGTTTGAGTATGTGTGATGAGTTGAAAGAGAGGTGTTATACATTGTTTTTCCAATCATATTGAAATGAAATAAGAGTTTTGAATTTGTTTATTTTAAAGGTGTTGTGTGGGTGCTCAACATATAGAACAAGTGGGTGCTTATTCATACTTAGGGGTGGGTGTTCCTTGTGAAGTGGGTACTTCACTAAAAGGTCTCATGTTTGTGATCATATTATAGGAAAAGTAGTCCATGTGTTTGTAGGCTTGAGAGTGGGTTTTATTCCTTAAGAGGTTTTCCCACATAGATCTTGTGTTATGTGTGCGATCTTGCTCATATTTTTAGTTCATTGCTATAAAAGATGTGTATGCTAAATGAATGTTAATGTTATTTAGTTAAGGGATTGAAAATTTTGGACCTATACTTTGGATTATCTAACATCATTGATTCACCCCCTTCTCAATGAATATACCTATAATATTATCACTTTATATTTCAATGGGTTGTTTGGAAAGCTTGGAGGTAATCTCAGTAGATATTATTAGATTTTTCCACATGATTATGATCTCAATTTTGACATTATTAATGGTTACCACATTATCCTCCAATTATTCTATAAATTTAAAATAAAGGTGTTTGTCATACCCATATATATTGGAGATGAAATTGGTCAAGCCACCAATTTTTAAGATATCCCAAAAAAAATTATCCTTATTTAAGTGCTCATAAATAATTGGTTCAATTAGGTTTAAGTCCCCTCCCATGGTGGTTTAAGTGTGGGTGTTGTGGAGAAAATAATGGTGACTATGGAAATTGGAAATACAAATGGAAAAAATAGTAGGTTTCCTTATAGGCAAATGATGAATCTATAAATTTTCAATTTGGGTCTCACATGTTAGGAGGCCAACAGTGCTACAAATATGATTAGCATTCTTCATTAGGGTGTGAAAAGAGAAGTGAATATCACAATCATTATTATGATGTAGGAGATCTTTCTCTTTTAATGATTTCATCACAATAATGAGGGAGTATATCATCCTTATTCCAAAATTTTAAAGTTACTGCCAAAGCCCCTCTATTGACAAGGAAATTGGATAAATGGTTACCTTCAAGGTAAGTGTGTTGGTATTTGACCTCTTAGAAACGCTTGCCTATCTCTAGGCTCTATTTAATGTAGTCTATGTTCCAAGAGGATTTATTTAAGTTGTTGAGACAATTGATAATATTGATGGAGTGACCCTAAACTATCTTATTTTATATACATGCACCTTAATTTTCTTAACAACTTTAACACTTATTCCAACATAGACAACATTTTGACAAGTCACTTGATTAAGCCCTTTGTTTATATTTAAACATGTTTATTATTGATTAAGCATAAGATAAAGTTATAGAACATGTAATTATAACATAAGTGATCCTTGTAAATGATATCATGGCCAAAAACTTGTTTTTATACATGAAATGTCATGTCCAAATGCATTAATAAGTTTAAATTTTTGAATTTCTTAGTTTTGGAGGGAAATGGAAAATAAAGACTAAGCAAATCATGCAATTTTAAGGACTAAAAATTACATGGAAACACCCTCCATACCTCAAAAACATATAAAATCCACAATTTTACATATTTACAGACTAAAAATTACATGGAAACACCCTCCATACCTCACAAACATATAAGATCCACAATTTTACATGATTAAAATTGATTACATCATGATGCTCCTTCATCATACTCCCTAGGTGGAAAATTTTGAGCTCTTCTCAAATGAATATTTGATTTATTTTTCCTTTTCTATTGGTTATGTTGTAATTTTACACTTATTATTTCCTTTTATTCACTCTTCTCTTATTGATTTATTTTTTTCCATATTCTTAGATGAAGATATCAACTGGGACATTCTTTACTTAATTTATTTCAAGAGCTTCTCTCTCTATGGTTCTTAGCTCCTTAATTAATGAGCCTATATATACATAACTCAAAAAAGCATCAAATATAAAATATAGATACCTTTGAGTCTCATCAAGTGTCTTTTGCAACCACACTTGTCCCTCCAACTTTAAAATTGACTTCTTAACTGTTTCATCTTCTTTTTACTATTCACTTTATATCCTTCTATGCAATGATTTATGTGTATCTCCATCATACTCTAGTGCTCCTCTATTCAAATAATATTATAATTCTTATATTTAAACCTCTACCTACTTTTCACTCACATAGACAAAAAAATATTAATATTTTAAACTTTTATTCTTTCCATGGATATTTCTTTCTTCAAATATTCCTTTATCTACTACACTTATTATTCTTCATCATTATTATCTTTAGCCTCAAATTTAATACATTATTTATTTAGCTACATTGAATGATTTTTTAATCTTTCATGATATTCTTATTCATCATGTGCCAAATAAGACACTTCCACAATAATTTCCTTAGGTGCTTCATCTCTTTTTCAAATAAGCTTGCTCACTAACCCTAATACTTCATTATTCAAGGCACTTTATAGTTCCTTTATTTCATCAACTTTTATTCATGCTTGCACACAATAAAAAGGAACAAATAAAATAAAATATTGAAGCTACATAACCCCTTAGATTATTTCTTGATCTAGCACTACTCCCTCTTTAGGATAATGAATATTGATTTCCACATTATCCTTCATGACTATCTCTTCTTTTTCAAGGTCTTGATCACCTTAATCTTACTTACCAACATGTAAATTCATATGATCTCTTTTTACTCAAGATTATATACATCATTTTGGAGTTTCTTGCATTGAAACTTATTTTTCTTTTTCTTGTCTCTCATGACAATCCTTCTCTCTTCTCCATAATTAACCTTATATGCCAGTTAACTATTTTTTATCTCTATGCCAAATCCTTGGTTATATATTTTTTAATTTCCATATATTATTAAATTCACCATTACCATCCTCTTTTTCAAATCATTTATCTCTTTTTGAATGTTTGCCTTGATCATCACTATGTCTTCTTCCTTTTTGTGGCACACTCTTTTACTATACCCTTGTTTCTCAATATCATGTTCTCTTCAGGACCTTTTCTTATCTATCTCAGGCCCAAATGTATCCTATAAATTATATTTCACCTTCTATATAACTCACCCAAATATTCAATTTGTCTTTTTTCAAATATTCATTCTTCTTTCAGCCTCACCCAAGTCTTTTTCACCTTGATCTATTGACTCTACATCAAAGTCTATCTCACCTTGGAATTCCTTAAGAATCAATGAAATATTTCTTGTCCTTTATATTTACTACTCAGGTATACCTATGCCACAAACTTATTTCATTCTTTACCAAATAGATTATGATTTTTGATACCATCTAATGTAAATAGACCTCTTCTAGGTCTCTTACACTAGGTCTTCTAGGTCTTTTTGAGACTTTTCAACCTTCTTATCTATGAGTTCAGACCTTAACAACAATTTTAACTAAATAAAGGATCTTATTTTTCTTAAAATTTTATCATATTATTTTTATAGTGTCTCAACTTACTATACTAAATTATTCCTTTGATCAAACTTTAAATGCAACCAAATGATCAATAATAGGGTTTTAGGCCTAGAACCTATAACTTCAAGTATGAGTTTTGTCAATAAATCCCTCACTAGGTGCCTATAAATGTTCAATTCATTTATTACTTCAAATGAATCTACATTTAACTACCCATAAAATTACATATAATTTTAAAATGTGTTTTCCATGTTATGCTACTTTTAATATTGTTAAACCCCTCTAGAATCCTCACTTATAGGTTTAATAAATATTTATATAGGTTTTAAAAATAAGTGAAACAACTTTAAAATCCTCTATGACGTAATATTTTATATTTTTACAATATTTTGTGCATATTGAACAATGTTTTTAAAGATATTGAATATTTAGTGATTGATTTTTCTAGACCTTGTGTGTAAGTTTGATTCATGAGTTATCTCAATATCTTTTCGTATAGGAATCTAAAAACTCTAAAATAAATTTTTAAACTTCATAAACATCATATTATACCATTATACAAAGTTTCATAAAAAATTGATGGTTAGTTTCTTAATTATAAATGTTTTTAATATTGGTAAAAGTGGGTTTTATATGGGGACCCTACCCCTTATAATGATATAGAAAAAAGGTTTTGAAACCAGATAGACAGTGTTCTAGTTAGAAGATATAAAAATAAGCAGATATGAGAAATCAAGGAAAAATTAGAAAAAAGACAACAAATTAAATTATTGGGCCCATCCAATATTTATAGGCTTTAGACCAGTTTTGAGAGAGAATCTCTCGAGGAATATTTTGAATTCTACTGGGATAAAGCTCAAGCTTCTCATAAACAATACCCTTCAGTTTATTATCCTTTATGTGGTATTAAAATCTTTCTTATCTTATTTTGGAAAGAGAATTTAGTGTTTCCATACTTTGCAGACTCTTCATCACTGTGAGTCTACTATATTCAACCAAGGTGATGATATTTTCATTTAAAGAGACATTTTGATTTTCTAGATTATGTAGTCTTTCCTTTATTTGGTATAATGTAGTGATAGTTTTAATGAAATTATATTTGGTACAATAAATGCCATCATTGACACTTAACTTGTTGAGTTCATCCTTAAATCTTTTTTGGTCCTTCACACACCATCGAAGTATGAATTTGTGTAATTCAACCACATCCTTGATCTTATTTATTTTGGATTGGTATTTTTGGTCTTCCATAATCTCCCTAAATTTAGGTAGAGGATTAGAATGGATGGGGAAGGGAGTATTATGATGGTTCATGGGAGGATCAATCACAATAATAGAAGGGAGTCTCTTCTTAAGTATATGCAGGCTATTGGTAATGTCATCCAATTTACTATTATCATCTGGTTTAGGGGTATTGGGAGGTGAGCAAGGGTAGATGGAGTCTGGAGGGGAGTGATTTTTAATGGGATTTTGGGAGGGTGGAGGATGGGGATTAGGATTTGGAATAGGGGAAGAGGGAGTAGGGGAAGAAAAGGGAGATTTTTTAATATATTTCCTTTTTTTAGTAGGGGTTGAAGGAACATTCATACGATGGGAAATGTTTTACCATTTTTTTATTTTGGAAGGAGGGATGTAATCCTAGTCATTTTTATCTATTGGAGATTTTTCAAATATGTAACCAAGGTGACCATGGGTGTTTATGAGGTGTCATGTGTGCTATAATGACAATGATAAAGTGTGCTTCAATGATCTTCAGTGTTTTTGAATGGTCCTTCAATGTTTAACTTAGTGAGGTAATTTATGGATGATTTTATGGTATGGACATGTTAAAAAGACCCTATGGGGTGTTATGAGTGCTTATAGTGCTTATGGAAGTGAAATGAATTCAGTAGAGTAGTCATATTAGTGTTTAGGTTCAAGTAGTCATCTTGGTAGACAAAGCTAAGTAAGCAATTTTATGATGTCATATTTCACACATGTGAAGGTTTTATGAGTAGTTTGATACATGGATAGATTCCCATATGAGAGGTGATGATGTGGTTCAATTTTTAGGTTTGGACATTAAGCATAGTAAAAGTTATAATAGTGCAAAGTTGGCCTCTTAGACAGAGTTCACTAAGTTTCTATACTTAGACAAATTTACAAGACATATCTAATGGTGAAAATTCAAAATAGCAATGGCACATGGGAATTCCTAGTGGAAAAATAGTGGGGACTGATAGTAATGTGCTTAAAAGGCACACAAGGGTTACAAGTGTCACATTCATGGAGTTTTAGAAATTAATTTAACTAAATAAGGAATCTAACAGAGTGCGAGAAATTGTTAGATAATGATCCAATAGTTCATATTAATTCAATATGTCAAAGGATGATTAGAAGGAACGTAGTGATGCCAAGTGGTAAAATTTCATTGGAGGCTAACTACAGGGTACAAAGAAGGCACATGGGGTTCCAAGTAACATGATCCTAGAAGTGAGGATCAAACATCAATAACGAGTAATGAGAGTTAAAGCTATGAAACTCTTAAGGAGATCAAAAGAGTGTATTTGATCAATATTTATGGGAGCATGAGATGAAGACACATGTTTTTAATGTTTTCATTACACAATTACTATTTTTATTTGAATTAGCAAAGGGAAAAACTAGTCTACAGTATGTTTCTAATATCTTTTGATATAGGATGAATTTATTAATGGTGTAAGAATCAAAATTGAAAAAGACTTCAAGGTGCATCCAAAAATGTTTATTATAAGGTCTGAATGTTTTTAAAGTTGTATATATTTATCTTAAAATTTAACTATTTATTTGTTCATGGTGTTACTATGTACAAGACTATTATTTGAGTAAATTATGCTTTAGCAGAAGAGTGTTTTGGTAGATGTATTTATTTGAAGATGTCTTAGAGGTCATATGGAGTGGACCCATGTATTTGAAGGTGATATTATGTTCTTCTATTTCTTGATGAAGTGATAAAGGGGTAATAGGTCTTCATGTGACCTATAATAGATACTAAGGCCTAATTGAAAGATGTAGGTGCTTAAGTGTTACCCATGGATGTTATGGCTAACCTGTGATAATGAATATAAGCTATGTGTTAGCATAATATATGTATTAAGGGTTAATATAAGTTTTATGGTTGACCTAGATGTTTATATTTTTAAATATTCTATAAATATTAAAGGCTAAGGTAATGGATTTTAAGCTTGATGTGGATGTGTTGAGAGATCAAAAGATAAAGGTGAAGGAAAGAGATCACAGGGAGTGTGATCAGTGGATGAACTGAAGTATAGAGCAGATTGAGGATTAGAAAACAAACTTAGAGTGATCTAAAAGGGGTGTTTAGATGCATTATTTGTATGATCAAGCTTTAGTGTGTGTGATGAGTTTAAAGAAAGGTTTTATACATTATTTATTAAATCAAATTGAAATTCAATCAGAGTCTTGGAGTTATTTATTGCATAGGTGTTATTTGGGTTCTCAACATATAGAATAAGTGGTTTCTTATTCATACTTAATGGTGGGTGATCCTTGTGAAGTGGGTGCTTCAATAAAATGTATCATGTTTTTTATCATCTTATAAGACAAATAGTCTATGTATTTGCAAGCTTAAGAGTGAGTTTTATTCCCCAAGAGGGTTTCCCATGTAGATCTTGTGTTATGTGTGTGATCTTGCTCATATTTATAGTTCATCTCTATAAATTATGTGTATTCTTCATGAATGATAATGTTATTTGGTTAAGGGATTGAAAGATTTGGACTTATAATTTGGATTATCTAGCATCATTGATTCACACCCCCTCTCAATGAGTGTACCTCTAATAATTAGTGTCATAGCAGAACCTTCATTGCAAGTTTAACCACTTGAAGGTGATCTAAGGTACAATATAGAAAGTAAATAGAACAAAGTTTTCTCTATAAATCAAGCACAATTTTTCAATGAGTCAAATTATGCTTTCTAGAGTGAAATAATGAGGACATACATCATGTCTCTAGGATTTGATACTTGGAAATATATAATAAATGGTTATACTATACTGGCTACTCTTCTAACTAGTGTTTCTAACAAGAAGTTGAGTGAGAATAATTATAAAGCTATAAATTCTATCATTTGTGGTCTATCCAAGGCTGAGTTTACCAAAGTGATCAAAAATATTGCAAGTTTTCCAAGTAAATTTGGGACAAATTATCGACTATCTATGAAGGAGACTCAAAGGTAAAAATAGATAAATTTTAAATGTATTAAAGGCAATTTGAAGGTCTCAAAATTAATGAAGAAGATACTATGGCATCCTATCTTCTAAGGTTTGATAAGGTATTAAACATGATTCGAGGTTTTAGAGAGATAATTGATGAAGCTACTATAGTACAAAAGGTATTTAGGACTCTTACACTCAATTTTAATTCAAAAGTTTATACTGTATAAAAAATTCATGATCTCACTCAATTGAAGATGGATGAATGGCATGACATCCTTACTGACTATGAGATGAGAGTTGATGAGGATAGACCTCCTAAGAAGGAACCATCCTTCAAGGTGATCAAGTAAACAAAAGCTAAAATGAATAAGTTAAGTCTTGAATATTTTTGATCTTAATGAATATCAACTCGAATACGTGATTTTAAGAATATTAAATGTATGAAGGAAAACTTCCTTTTAAATGTTTTTCATGTGGTAAATTTGGTCATTTTGTAGCTAAATATCTAGACAAGTTTGAACTCAAAGAAGCTTATAAGGAATATAATGAGGATGAACACAAAAAATTTGATAGTCCCATCATGTACATAAAGTTATTTAGTAATAAAAATGGAATGAAGGAATCATACAAAGGAAATAAGAGCCTTTACCATGAAGCAGATAGGAAATCATCTATAGAAGAAGTAAACACATCTGACAGTGATGATTGTTTTCATAATGAGGACACATTGTTCATGGCTTTTAGTGATGATTAAGGTGAATATTCTTTAATCATAGATTTATTTTGAAAAGATAGCTCTGATAAAAAATATGAGAAAGTCACTCTTGAAGATAAATATATATATATACTATGGAAGAAATGAAGATACTACAAAGAAAGAACATAAAACAAGATTTTTTGATCAAATCATATGAGGAACAAATTGGATTATTTGAAGGAATGATGAGTAATGAAGTCAATGATCATGATGAGATCACACAATAGATTTAAACTCAATTTTGTACTCTTAATGAATAAGTAAAGAGTAAATATGAAGAGTGTATCATGCATCAATCAGATATAAAGTCTTTGTAGATGAAACTAAATCAAGATATGAGAAAAGATACAACTAATGATTTAGATAATAAGGATGAATTAATGAATGATCTTGAAGATATAAAAATTGAGAAGAAAAATAACAAGAATATGATGTCAAAAAATAAGGACTATAAAGAGAAATCTAGTGTGTTTAAAGTAAGTGTTGATGATTTAAAATTGCACTTTGTAATAAACACCAACAATGGGAAGTTTCAAGATGTGGGACCTTGCGACTCGAAATAACCTCTAGATTTTTAAGAAGCTGGTTCTTCTCTATATCAAGTAGATACTGGGAAAAGGGATAGAAATACAAATACAAGAAATAAAATATAATCTATGGTGATGCGGCTTAATGTAAGTTGACCTTAATCCTGAGCACAATGAGACTATATGTAAGATTCATTTAAATTTAAGAGCAAACAAGTGCGTGATCAATGTAAAAGATGGAAACAATAGAAACAGAGGCTCACAGCATAGACTACTTTTGTAGTGATATAGAAAATGTCAACAAATTCATAGGGTTCAATATTATTATTTGAATTTTCTAGTCACATAAGAGGCACAGAAACACGCACAATTATATAAACTTTTCAACTCAAGAAAATGAGACAAAAGCAAATGACATTCCTAATCATAGCTCTAGAAAGTCTACAGCCTAGACTACTTTTGCAAATGACACAAAAAATATCAATGAAGGCATATGATTCAATCTTCTCATTAATTCTCCAGTCACATAAGAGGCATAGAAACACGCACAGTTACATAAACCTTCCAACTTAAGAAGATAGAATAAAAGCAAATGATATTACTAGTCACAACTCTAGAAAGTCTAAACTCTTTACAATAATTCTCTCTCAAAATTCTCTCTGATATCTCCTCCTCTGGTGATCTATGCACCATTATTTATAGCCTTGGATTCACTCTAGATTGTCTGCTTGTTCCCAATATAATGGCCCAACTAAAATCTAACCAAACTGGAAGTGTTTAATAGAAGATATTTTATAGATTCTAGAATGCTTTGTCTTCTAGTAGTTCATTGGCTGAAATAGATTACAGGACGCTCCCTTCTCTAAATGCTAGGTAACACTTAGCCATTTTCTTGAAAACATTCTTATTACTTTAGGAGACACCAGAGGATGACATTTGGTGTGTTCTGCAACACCTATAAAAGACACGTGGCACTTTTTGCATAACTTATACTCTTTTGTGTCTTTGCTCAGGAATGTTTTGTCTTTGACACTTGTCGCTATTCACTTCCTCAAAACTTTAACAACTTAAAAGAAAATAAGACCCACAACATTTCTTATGCAAGTAACTTTAAAAGGGACACAAGGACAGGTGTCAATCTCCTTTGCTTTTATTAAAGGACACATGGTAATCTCCACTTTACTTATATGGGGTTACGTGGTGATCCCCAATGCTTTTAGCTACCCTTTTAAAAACCTATGGAAGATAACACGTGGTGGTCTCCACTTTACTCTATTTATACCATAGAAATAATTGGGTCTCATTTCACATTTACCTAGATAGCAACACCTGGCAGCTTCTACTTGCTTAAGAAACAAAACTTGGGACCCACCATAGTCTTTGTTATATTAGTGAAGCAAAATGAAGATAATTCAGATTGTGACACGTGGTGGCTTCCACTCTCTTTTACTAGGGTACGTGGCATCTTCCATCGCTTTTAGAAAAAAAATTGAGACCTTCTATGACTGCCACTTGGCACTTTCCACTTGATCCTAATACTTAGCTTGTTAAAACCTTTTGCTAAAAAGAGATGAAACACGGGTGTCGATATGAAACTATAGATGATGACACTTGGCGCATTTTGCTGAGTCACTATGAGATATGTGGCCCATTCCAACCAACTCATAGAAAATATGAAAGGTGCCTCAGACAATGACACTTGGTAGTTTTCTCTTGAGAAAAGGTGCCTCAGACAATGACACTTGGTAGTTTTCTCTTGAGAAAAGATGCCTCAGATGATGACACTTGTCAGCTTCCACTTGATCCTGACACTTAGACAAAAAATGAATCAAAAAGGAAAATAGAGCCCATGCTCTATTTCAAAACTCTGCCATCTCAGACCAAAGTATGCGAAGACAAAATTTCATAGTGCATGACTAAAAAAATAGAATGAAACATAGAGTAAATTTTTACTCTATAGCTATTGGTGACCCCAAGGACTTTTAAGCCTGCTAAAAAAAAAACCACAACTCCTACTAGATCAAAATTTCAAAATCATAGCTTCTGCAATGCTGTCTAGTAGGCAGACCACTCATCATCAGATAACCCTTGCTTACTCTACAATTCATTTAAGGCTAAATCAAGGTTAATAATATCCTTGTGTGAAAAATGTTATAAAATTTGAATCATAGACTTCAATTTGAATTTGAGCTGGGAAACAGGAACCGAGACAACTTTTACTTTAGGGACTGATGAATCATCCCTTAGATCTTGGAAAATTGTTTGATCATTCTATTTGGCTAATAGTAAAGGTTAAATTTATTCTACCATTAGCATAGTGTTGTCATCAAGAAATAGAGAAGGAAAACCTAATTGTACTAGATCTTCAACATGATGTTTCATTTCATTGATTCCTTCCTTCATGACATCTAGAAGCTCTCTGCAACTGGTGGCTATGGAATTGCAATTGATAACCTCATTTACTCACTTGGCAGTGACCATTCTATCATTGATTCCTACTTCTAACAACATTGCATCCGTGGCATCATAAAGTTTTTGCAACAACATTTGCAAGTCCATTACTCTCCCAGAGACTAGAACTCTCCACCTTTTTGTACAATTTCTATACATTTAGCAAGAAGGTCAGAGATGGCCTGAGCTAAATAATCTTTGAAGAGATTCTCTTCCACATGGATTCATATAGCTCCTTTACCAGACTTAATACTTTGACATTCCTTGGCCTATTGGCCAACTCTAGTGTCAATTGTGCTATTCTCTATTGATCTACTTGAAATTGGGCTTGTATGACCGCAGTATTATTTTATTCAGCTAGTAGCTTTTGTTGCAATTAGGTAACTTGTAATAGGTTTTCCTCACATTTTCCTTGCAATGTTGCCTTTTCGTACCTTAAGGTTGTCATCACATCTTTTACCTATGTGAGCCCTGCTTTTAAAGAATCATTTTGGGCTTGAACTGCCTGGTGAGTCTAAAGAGAAATAGTATTTTGCAATTATTTATTTAGATTCTCTATTTCATTGATTTAGTTTGCCTTTTCCTTGGCTATCTTGGCTTCCATCTTCTATAGCCTTCTTGATATCTTCAAGTAGTCTTTAGTAACTGCAAAAGTGGATTCAGTCAACAACTCAATTTTGTCTTATGGCTTGAAGAGGTACATGTTGATGGCCACAACATTCATCATGTAATCTTCCAGCTGCATCTGCTCCATTGGATTTATTACATTTGGTGACAAATGAGTCACCATCAATTGTTGTTGGATGGGGTCAAATTGTGACCGCAAATGGGGTGTAGCCAATGCTTTATTTTCCTTAATCTTATTTTTCTCTCTTCGGGCTTCCCTTGCCTTCCTAGCAGCATCTACTTGGGTCTAGAAGGTAGAAGGAGAGGCAATGTGCCCACTCACAAAAGGATGTCCTTGTGGTAGACCATATTGAATAGCCAATTTTTGGTTATGGGTAATCTGAGGTGAAAATTTCTTGGGAACAGAGGGGGAGAAATGAGGTAATGTTAAGGCTTGAGGTGGCACAAATGGGGCAAAGTGAGAAATGGGAATGGTAGAAGTGGCAGGAGATGTCATCTGGCTAGATGAAATCATCATGCCAATAGGAGAAGAAATAGACTGAGAAGGAAAGGGAGGAATAATATTTACCTAAGGAGCAATTACAGTACCCTATAATTGGCACTGTGAGGTGTCTATCTCCTCTTCTAAACCAAATTAAAATTGCACCCTCTTTCATTTCTTGGGTGTCTCCTCTTTTGGTTGCATCCTTTTTCCTTCCACATCTAATTTATGTGGAGAACTAGGAATATCTATAACCGCTATTGATGGGGAAGCTTGTGGTGGTGTAGGCACCACACTCTTTTGCTTTTCCACGATGCTAAGAGATTGGGGCCAAATTGATACAGTTACTATAGCTACAGCTTGCTCTGAGGCTTATGACTCTTGGCTTGACCCAGCCCTAACTTCTTGCTCTTCACCCGGTGTCTACAAATTACTTTTTTTTGGGCTAGATACAAGGGAGAGATGGCACTCATCCCATAGTTCTTCCCATCTCTCATCTGTGTCTACATTCCCAAAAGAATGGGTTGTTTGAAAAATTTCTTGCCTATATTTCTAATAGGCCTCTATCTTCTCAGTATCCTAATATTTATTCTTTAATGTCTTCCTTAAGCCAGAAGTCATTTTGACTTTAGGATCATAATCTATCTACTTAAAATAGAATGTTTCCCAGGGTCTATTTTGTGGAAGGGGCAAGTCTGTTAACTCAACATAAAATCCAGGAGTGTCTTCCCTAGGATTTTTCCTAGTTTCCCAAAAAGGACGGCCCTCATGTGCAATTTTGATTGCGACTCTATTAGTTCTTATCCAAGAAGCTATGAAATCATTTGGGTCATAAACCCATTTGTCCTTTATTAAAAAGAAACCTAAAAAGGATAGCTTTCTGAGCAACACAACTTCAGCGTCTCTGGTTTCCAAAACCATGTTGGTTGTCATCGATGGTAGATTATACATTTTTATTTTCCTCTTCCCAGAGCCAAATTCATTGTCAACTATAGATACCTGCCTGGTGACCTCTAGGAATGCTAACTTAAGAGTCAAAATATTAGGTAGCAATACTGGTTCCCCATAAAAACCATGGACTCTTGTAATGGTATGGTGGGATCCAAAATAGAAATTGCAAGGAATTGGGCAACTAGCTAGAAGATTTGAAACACTTGGGAATAATCTATTCATAACTGATTCAAGACTGATGTGGCAAAAAGTAGGGGTAAAAAATAATTCCCAAAATTTATATGGGTCACTAGTCTTTGACAAAATGTGTGTCCATGCAGACACAAGAATGGTCCTTTGGAGATCAAAATCTGGGTCATACATATTAAGATACATATGTGGGACAAAGCGATCAGAGTTCTGAAAAAGCATGAGGTGGAACAAATAGGAGGAATACCTAAACACTCCTTTTGATTTGAAATGGGCCAGTTGTTCTACCATTGAGAAAGTAAATTGTTCAAAAAAGTTGAGCCGATACTCCTGAGTTTTGTAACGGTCTTCAGCCTAAAAAGGATAGCCATTTATTCTTCATACACTACCATATCGTCTTTCATGCCAAAGATGAAAGCCATCATAGACAATGTGTCTTGGCTAGCCTGTGCGAATTGGGATCTTGGTGTAGGGAGTGTGGGCACCATAGTGTCATCATCACCCATTTGTAATTCAAATCTCAAGAACCTTGACTGAGTGTCGATGTTTGCCCATGTTCTTTGCATTTTAGCAATAGTGGGAAATGTAGCTATACTATCATGATACAGGGCTAACATATCCTTGATAGCTTGCGGTGTGATTTACACTGTGAATGGACCTCATTGAATGGTGCATGAGGGTGCATGGAACAAGTCTGCACATATTTTGACCAGGTCAGGGCATGGATGCATAGCTGGGATAATGAATTATGCTAACTGTGAAGTCCATATCTTCATGGCAAATGTTTCATATTGCCCTACTTTGGCCCTCTGTAGACACCTTTGATGTGCCCCTTCTCTAAGAGTTTTTATACTAGCTCTCTGAAGAATTGGGTCCATGATGCCATTTGCATAATCTTTTATTTTCGCTAGATCACTTGCTTAACCAACTTCAGGAAACTTAGTCCATGGATAGGTCTTCAATGGTTGTGTGGGAACTGAAGCATACGACTTACTTGCAAGAAACTTATAAGGGGATTCATACATCCCAGCTCCTTATTGTGAAGATTGTGCCCGCTCCATCTCTATGTCTTTTCTGTGATAATTTGTATAAACTTTTACAAAATAGAAACACATTTGCAAAAGCAAGTTTACTAAGCACTAAAAATGCAAGTAGTAGGATATTTTCATAGATGCAAGAATGTTTGAGAACTTGTAAGCTTTAACTCTTGCTAAGAGATATTTATTGACCTATCAAGTCTCAAAATGGCATTAAACTTAGATAACTGTTAGCAGATCATACTCAATCTTTATGGAACAATGAGATAGACACGTTATGCAAGTGGCAGTGCAAGGTACCTTGTGGATTTCTAAAGATTTGGGAGAAATTCAATGTATTGGAGAATTTTGAAAAAATTGAAAATTTTGAGCTGTCGACTACGTGTTCAAAGAACAATTATTTAAAAGAAAAGTAGGAAAACAAAAGCAATAAGGAAAGGGGAAACTATCTAACTACATTAATCAAGCATCTTTATATCCCTCCTAGATCAAAAGAAGAATTCCTAAAGTCTCTTTCATAACAAGCCAACTTATATTGCCATACAAGTGATTGAATTCGATATAGCTCTGATGACTTTCTTTCTTTGTATGCCATGGTGTCTGACCTACATTTGGGTGAGTCTGAGTCAAACCTACCTCCAATAGAAGCCTTTTGACATATATCATTTATTGACTTAACTCCTACTACAAACTTTGGTTCTATTGCATGATCATCCTCTTTCATGACTTCAAAATTATGAACCTCTTGAAAGGATAATTTTGAAAGAGTGAAATAATCTTGCATATGTAATTGAGTCTCAATACTATCTTGTTCCTCTGCAACTGGCTCATAGCTTCCCTAAAAAATAGTATATCTTGATCCAATAATTTCAAACAAATCATTTAAATCATGATCAAGGAAATGTCCATGCTCTTCTTCATCATCTTGCAAAGTAAGAAGAAAGTCAGAAATTATTTCTTCTTCATCATAGATTAAGGCATATGCTTGTGACTTCTCACTTAGAATGTTGAATTCATGTTGAGAGACCTGAGGATTGATAGAAGAGATATCTTTTGACTTTTCTTCCTCTAGAACATTTGGGATTTTATGATCTTCATCAAGTATAACATAAGTGCCCAGACCAACAGAATCATAATTTCCATATGGGTCACTTTGCATCATAGCTAATAAGTGATCATTTTCTTCTTCGTGATTATATCCAGTCCATTCACCTAGCTCCTCGACAAAAACCCTTTCTTCTTTATTCATCATAGCATGGGTTGCCTCTAACTTTGTAGTTGGTTCATTGGTGATATGATCCTTATATAATGGTTCAAAAATATCTTCATCTTTGAACCATATTTAGTTCTTAAGATGAGATGAGACCAATCAAGGGACATATATCCTCCTATCTTGGCTGTAAAGTCGGTTGATAAACATAAGCCAAAAATAGGAGGTATATCTATCACTACTACATCCTAATTTACAATTATATTAAGACAAGCATATAATTGTAATTGGAGTTGTTTAATTCTCCCTATGGTTTGTATTGCTTTGCCATCTAGCTATATGACTCCTTTAGTGAGTGGTTCATACTTAATTTCTAAAGCATCAGATATCTGCTTGGGAATTACTATAGTACTAGCCCCTAAATCAACCATTGCATTATGCAGTAGTTTCTTACCCACTATCAAAGTTAAATAGAAGGGATCTGGTTTAGATTTGCTTACATCTATTGTATTATTCACTAGGGCTATTGTCTACAGATGAACTATATCTTTGAGCTTTTCTTTTTTAGTAGATTTTTCTTTGATAATAGTACCTTTAGGAACTTCTTGGCCTTGTAAATCTTCTTGTAGTAGTGTCTTCTGTTCAAGAATAGCCAATATATCCCATATTGATACTTGTGCTGGAGTCTTATTCAATTGATCCACCACATTTATTGGTCCCAAAGTCTAAGTTCTTTGAAAATAAGGATATCTTTTTTTCTTAAATTTGTGCAGGAATCCCTTGATTTTGCATCAGTTGAGGCACTTCTTGTCTGACAGTTGTGTTTCTTTGTCCTTGAAATGGATAATTCTCCATTACTTGACTATTTATAACCTCAAGCTGTTCCACCATCCTTCTCTTTGATCTGGTGTAGTAATCAGATTGCACCACTAGTTTTTTGGAGGTAGATGATTCATTCAAGAAAATTGACTCTTCATCTTCAACCCATGAGAACAAAGCATGTTTCAGGGCTATTTCTTCCTCTTGTTGCAAATACATCCCTTGCATCTAAGCCACTAGGACTAAATTTTGCATACTAGAAGACTGGTAGGCTTGATTGTCTCTGGAGCTTGCAAACTGACCATCCATTCTTCTTTTCTCTGCCAAGTTTTATTGTAGATTACCCAAGGTGTATGAGCATTATTTCAAGGGAAACACCAGGAATTTGTGTTATACACATAGTTATTTTACCCTGGAATAATCTCCCTATTTGAATTGGGAGGAATAGTATGTGAGGGTGTGGGGACTGTAACCAATTGGTTTGCTGGCTGATGGTTAGTTTGTCTTGGAAGACCCTGATATTGGTTTGGTTGAGATGAAAATATGTTTCCTTGATAGCCTTGATATGGAGGCTTAGGGAAAGTATTTTGCTATCTTTTTATATTGATTAGCTCATTAGAAAATGTCCTTAGGATATTCTTGATATCATTCAGCTTACATGGCTGAGTGGGGACAATTTCTTTAGCAGATGGTTGAGGATAGGTGTACATAGACACAGGTGGGGCTATAGATTTAGGGGATTCTTGAGATAATGGTAAGGAAATTTCTGGGAACATGGTTATGGGAGGCCTTGAGGGTAACTTTCCAGCATCTATCAAATTATTCTCAGCTCTGACCGCATAGTCATAAGCCTCAAGCAAAGTGTGTCCTCCAAGTGACTAAATCATAATAGATATATCTGAATTCAAAGCCTTAAGATAAAATAATATATCCATACCTAGTAATGGTCTAGCTATATCAAGGATTCTTTCCCAAGTCTTTTGAAATCTAGAATTGAAGTTAGTCATGGCTTCTTGTGGTGCCCTTTGAATGGTAATTAATTGTTGTAATAAAGAAGACTTGTCACCCTTCTCTTAAAATCTTTTAAAGAAAAGATCTCTGAGCTGATCCCATGTAGATATGGTATTTGGGGTCAAAGACTGATACCATTGTAGAGCCTTCCCCTTAAAAGAAGTTGCTAATAATCTTATGGCCACATTTTTTTGTGTGACATCATGTATAGCATAGACATCTGATACATCTTGAAGATGTTCCTCAGGTGTTTTAAAGTCTTGCCTACTGAATTTGGGTAGAGATTTTAGGTCATTCACTGGGATAGGGTCCCAAGTGGCTAGTGGTATTGGGAGAATCAAGGGACTACCAGTGTTTCAGCTTGCATAATTTCTTGGTGGTATAAGGGCTCCCATATTTTCTCTTGGTATTGGTACAAACTGGTTGGCTCTTCTTCTTGGAATTGTTACCAAAAGTGGCAAAAGAATACCTAGATTTGTAGTAGATTGTGATCTGGTTACTGGTCCATAGCTATGACTCCTTGTAGCTCTTTGGTTCATACGATATTGAAAGAAACTTCAAGATTGGTCCCACCAGGCATGCCAAAAATTGTTGATGATTTAAAATTTCACTTTGTAATAAACACCAACAATGGGAAGTTTCAAGATGTGGGACCTTGCGACTTGAAACAACCTCTAGATTTTTAAGAAGCTGGTTCTTCTCTATATCAATTAGATACTAGGAAAAGGGATAGAAATACAAATGCAAGAAAGAAAATCTAATCTATGGTGATGCACTTGAATGTAAGTCAACCTTAATAATGAGCATAATGAGACTATATGTAAGATTCATTTACATTTAAGAGCAAACAAGTGCATGATCAATGTAAAAGATGGAAATAATAAAAGCAGAGGCTCACAACATAGACTACTTTTGTAGTGATACAAAAAATGTCAACAAAGGCATAGGGTTCAATCTTCTTATTTGAATTTTCTAGTCACATAAGAGGCATAGAAACACACACAGTTATATAAACTTTTCAACTCAAGAAAATGAGACAAAAGCAAATGACATTCCTAATCACAGTGCTAGAAAGTCTACAGCCTACACTACTTTTGCAAATGACACAAAAAATATCAACAAAGGCATAGGATTCAATCTTCTCATTAATTCTCCAGTCACATAAGAGGTACACAAACACGCACAGTTACATAAATCTTCCAACTTAAGAAGATAGAATAAAAGCAAATGATATTACTAGTCATAGCTCTAGAAAGTCTAAACTCTTTACAATAATTCTCTCTCAAAATTATCTCTGATATCTCCTCCTCTGGTGATCTCTACACCCTTATTTATAGCCTTGGATTCACTCTAAATTATCTGCTTGTTCCCAATCTAATGGCCCAACTGAAATCTAACCAAACTGGAAGTGTCTAATAGAAGATATTTTATAGATTCTAGAATGCTTTGTCTTCTGGTAGTTCATTGGCTAAAATAGATTACAGGACACTCCCTTCTCCTAAACACTAGGTAACACTTAGCCATTTTCTTGAAAACCTTCTTATTACTTTAGGAGACACTAGAGGATGACACTTGGCATGTTCTGCAGCACCTATAGAAGACACGCGACACTTTTCACATAACTTATACTCTTTTGTGTCTTTGCTCAAGAATGTTTTGCCTTTAACACTTTTCGCTATCCACTTCCTCAAAAATTCAATAGATTAAAAGAAAATAAGACCCACAACATTTCTTACCTGAGTAACTTTAAAAGGGACATAGGGACAGGTGTCAATCTCTGCTGATTTTATTAAAGGACACATGGCAATCTCTACTTTACTTATCTAGGGTTATGTGGTGATCTCCGCTACTTTTAACTAACCTTTTAGAAACCTATGGAAGATAACACATGGCAGTCTCTACTTTACTCTATTTATACCATAGAAACAATTGGGTCTCATTTCACATTTACACGGATAGTGACACCTGGTGGCTTTCGCTTGCTTAAGAAACAAAACTTGGGACCCACCACAATCTTTGCTATATCAGTGAAGCAAAATGAAGATAATTTAGATCATGAAACATGGTGGCTTCCACTCTCTTTTGCTTAGGTATGTGGCATCTTTCTTCACTTTTAGAAAAACAAAATTGAGACCTTATGCGACTGCCACTTGGCACTTTTTGCTTGATCCTAATACTTAGCTTGTTAAAACCTTTTGCTAAAAAGAGATGAAATGCAGGTGCCGATATGAAACTGTGGATGATGACACTTGGTGCATTTCACTGAGTCACTATGAGATACATGGCCCATTTTGACCAACTCATAAAAAATATGAATGGTGCCTGAGACAATGACACTTGGCAGTTTTTGCTTGAGAAAAGATGCCTCAGACGATGACACTTGTCAGCTTTCACTTGATCCTGACACTTAGACAAAAAATGAATTAAAAAGGAAAATAGAGCCTATGCTCTATTTCAAAACTCTGCCATCTTGGACCAAATTATGCAAAGACAAAATTTCATGGTGCGTGACTAAAAAAGTAGAATGAATCATAGAGTAAATTTTTACTCTATAGTAAGAATGAATGATGACACTAGGGAACATGAAGACACTATCAAACATCTTAATAATCAATAAAAAACTATGTCTATAATCCTTAAAGACAAATAAGATGATTGATTAAGGTATGTGATTAAAGTTTATTCATTAAAATCTAATTTAGATAAGACATGTTGTAAGGTGAAGTCATTTGTGAAGTATGAAAAGAGCTCAAATGATCTTGACAATATCTAAAGTATTCAAAATAATGCTAGTGATAGATCTAGTGTTGGATATAAAGAAAAAAAATCATGAAACTCAATACAAGATAAAGGATTTTAAGATCAATCATTAGTTAAGGAATGAATGTATTGATAAAATGAAGATAAATCAAATCAGACAACCACATGTTATGAGGTATGCAAATTTCAATGGTTATTGTTACTATTGCAATCAATTTGGTCATATGTCAAAAGATTGTAAAAGATCCTCAAGGAATGAATTTTCATGGAATTATGAGAAAGATAATGGAAAGCATGAAGAAAATCATCACTCAAGATAGTCAATGGGTTCACAAGAAAATGATGACATCTTTTGATACAAGTGTCAAGGTTTTGGTCATTTTGTAAAGTTTTGTAATATCTTCATCATGAGACCAAATGATCAGGTTCATTAACTAATTCATGAAAATTCAAGGAATCATATTATATCTCAATCACAAGGTATGTATAATTTTAGAAACATCATTTGTTTCAAATTTCATGAGAGAGGTCACATAATAAGGTTCTACAAGAATAATCAGTATTCTACTTCAAAAAATTTCAATCCTATCATGAAGAGAAGGAGCCATAGAGAATGGAGGCCTAAAAAGGTAAATAAAAAATAGGATCAAAGTGAATTAATTGCCATGATATAATAGGGAACAAGTTCAACTATCAAGAAATAAGCCTAATCTGCCCAAATAGACAAGGAAATCAAGCAAGATCCTAAGATAAAAGAAAAGAAAGAGGTTGAGAACTATTCAAAGTCAACTTGAAGATGAAGAAGGACTACAAGTCAAGTAAGAGCATAGAGATATGGGAGTATCCTAAGTTTTGTGGTAATTATTCCCTCTATGACAAGTGGGTATCTCTACCTATGCTTTTTAGGAGGCATATATCAGGTATGGAAGCAAGTGTGTATGTTCTAGGTA
Organism: Torreya grandis; assembly: GCA_037957365.1. Classification (NCBI taxonomy): domain Eukaryota; kingdom Viridiplantae; phylum Streptophyta; class Pinopsida; order Cupressales; family Taxaceae; genus Torreya; species Torreya grandis. Next base: position 132,772 of record JARHVA010005586.1, read on the forward strand.
ATGATCAAAATGTCAAATTAGTACAAAGTTATGTTCTCTCCAATTTGATAATATGAAAGGTGTGCATGATGTGAGGGGGAACATATGTGAGATGTTCTATTTATGGTGGAAATATGAAAAAGTATACTATATATGTGAACTCAAGCATGTTGATATGATGACTTGATCAAACCAAGTCAGGTGATTTGAAAATGTATTGAATCCTCATACATAAACAAAGGGGGAGCTTTGTAAATGGCCAGGTCCTAGGATTAGAGGATGTACCAACATGTAAATTTATATTGATCTCTTTTTACTCAAAATTATATACATCATTATTTAGTTTCTCGCATTGCAACTTCTTTTTCTTTTTCTTGTCTCTCATGACAATCCTTCTCTCTTCTCCATAATTAACCTTATATGCCAGTTAACTCTTTTTTATCTCTATACCAAATCCTTGGTTCTATTTTTCTTCATTTCCATATATTATTAAATTCACCATTACCATCCTCTATTTCAACTAATTTATCTCTTTTTGAATGTCTGCCTTGATCATCACTATGTCATTTTTTTTGTGGCACACTCTTTTGCTATACCCTTGCATATTACTTTCTCAATATCATGTTCTCTTTAGTACCTTTTCTTCTCTATCCTAGGCCCCAATGTATCTTATAAATTCTATTTCACCTTCTCTATACCTCACCCAAATATTCAATTGGTCTTTTTTCAAATATTCATTTTTCTTTTAGCCTCATCCAAGTCTTTTTCATCTTGATCTATTGACTCTACATCCAAGTCTATCTCACCTTGGAATTCCTTAAGATTCAATGAAATCTTTCTTGTCCTTTATATTTACTACTCAGGTATACCTATGCCATAAAATTATTTCATTCTTTACCAAATATATTATAATTTTTGATACCATCTAATGTAAGGAGACCTCTTCTAGGTCTCTTACACTAGGTCTTCTAGGTATTTTTGAGACTTTTCAACCTTCTTATCTATGAGTTCTTACATTTTTAACAATAATTTTAACTAAATAAAGGATTTTATTTTTCTTAAAAATTTATCATATTATTTTTATAGTGTCTCAACTTACTATACTAAATTATTCCTTTGATCAAACTTTAAATGCAACCAAATGATCAATAACAGGGTTTTAGGCCTAGAACCTATAACTTCAAGTATGAGTTTTGTCAATAAATACCTCACTAGGTGCCTATAAATGTTGAAGTCATTTTAATTACCTCAAATGAATCTACATTTAACTACCCATAAAATTTCATATAATTTTTAAATGTGTTTTCCATGTTATGCTACTTTTAGTGATGTTAAACCCCTCTAGAATCCTCACTTATAGGTTTAATGACTATGTTTTGGGCATAAATTTTTATATAGGTTTTAAAAAAGAGTGAAACAACTTTAAAATCCTCTATGGCATAATATTTTATATTTTTACAATATTATGTGCATATTGAACAATGTTTTTAAAGATATTGAATATTTAGTGACTAATTTTTCCAGACCTTGTGTGTAGGTTTGATTCATGAGTTATCTCAATATCTTTCTATATATGAATCTAAAAACTCTAAAATAACTTTTTAAACTTCATAAACATCATATTATACTTTTATACAAAGTTTCATTAAAAATGTATGGTTAGTTTATGAATTATAATTTTTTTTAATATTGGTAAAAGTGGGTTTTATATGAGGACCCTACCCCTTACAATGATATAGCAAAAAGGTTTTGAAACTAGATATGACAGTGTTTTAGTTAGAAGATAGAAAAATAAGGAGATATGAGAAAGTAGGGAAAAAGTAGAAAAAGACAAAAAACTAAATTATTGGGCCCATCCAATATTTATAGGCTTTGGACCAGTTTTGAGAGAGAATCTCTTGAGGAATATTTTGAATTCTACTGGGATGGAGCTTGATCTTCTCATCAAAAATACCCTTTAGTTTAATATCCTTTATGTGGGATTCAAAATTTTCTTATTTTCTTTTGGAAAGATAATTTAGTGTTTCCATGATTTGTAGAGTCTTCATCACTATGAGTCTACTATATTCAACCAAGGTGCTAATATTTTCATTTAAAGAGACATTTTGCTTTTCTAGATTATGTAGTCTTTCCTTGATTTGGTATAATTTAGTGATAGTTTTAATGAAATTATATTTGGTACAATAAATGACATCATTGACACTTAACTTGTTGAGTTCATCCTTAAATCTTTTTTGGTCCTTCACACAACATCAAAGGATGGATTTGTTTAATTCAACCTCATCCTTGATCTTACTTATTCTGGATTGGTATTTTTGGTCTTCCATAGTCTCCTTAAATTTATGTATAGGATTAGAATGGATGGGGAAGGGAGTATTATGATGGTGAATGAGAGGATCAATCATTACAATACAAGGGAGGCTCTTCTTGAGTATATGTAGGCTATTGGTAATGTCATCCAATTTACTATTATCATCTGGTTTATGGGGATTGGGGGATGAGCAAGGGTAGATGGAGTGTAGAGGGGAGTGATTTTTAATGGGATTATGTGAGGGTAGAGATTGAGGGTTAGGAGGATTTGGAATAGGGGAAGAGGGAGTAGGGGAAGAAAAGGGATATTTTTTAATATATTTCGTTTTTTTAGTAGGGGCTGAAGAAACATTCATACGGTGGGCAATGTTTTACAATTTTTTTATTTTGGAAGGAGGGAGGTAATCCTAGTCATTATTATCCATTGGAGAGTTTTCAATGATGTAACCAAGGTGACCATGGGTGTTTATGAGGTGTCATTTGTGATAGAATGACAATGATAAAGTGTGCTTCAATGATCTTTAGGGTTTTTGAATGGTCCTTCAATGTTTGACTTAGTGAGGTAATTTATGGATGATATTTATGGTATGGACATGTTACAAAGACCCTATGGGGTGTTATGAGTGCTTATAGTGTTTATGGAAGTAAAATTAATTCATTAGAGTAGTGATATTAGTGTCTAGGTTCAAGTAGCCATCTTGGTAGACAAAGCTAAGTAAGCAGTTTGATGATGTCCTATTTCACACATGTGAAGGTTTTAGGAGTAGTTTGATACATGGATAGATTCCACTATGAGAGGTGATAATGTGGTTCAATTTTTAGGTTTGAACATTAATCGTAGTCAATATGTCAAAGGATGCTCAGAAGGCACATAATGATGCCAAGTGGTAAAATTTCATTGGAGGCTAACTATAGGGTACGTAGAAGGCACATGGGGTTCCAAGTAGCATGATCATGGAAGTGAGGATCAAACATAAATAATGAGTAATAAGAGTTAAAGCTAGGAAAGTCTTAAGGAGATTGACATAGTGTATTTGATCAAGATTTAGGGGAGCATGAGATGAAGACACATGTTTTTAATGTTTTCATCACAAATACTATTGGCATTTGAATTAGTATTTATTTGAAGATGTCTTAGAGGTCATATAGAGTGGACCATGTATTTGAAGGTGATATTGTGTTATTATATTTCTTGATGAACTGCTAAAGGGGTAATAGGTCTTCATGAGACATATAATGGATACTAAGGCCTAATTAAAAGATGTAGTTGCTTAAGTGTGACCCATAGATACTATGGCTAACCTATGATAATGAATCTAAGATATGTGTTAGCATAATGGATGTATTAAGGTTTAATACATGTTTTATTATTGACCTATATATTAATATTTTTAAATATTCTATAAAGATTGAAGGCTAAGGTAATGGTTTTTAGACTTGATATGGATGTGTTGAGAGATCAGAAGATAGAGGTGAAGGAAAGAGATCAGAGGGAGTGAACTTAGTGGATGAACTAAATCATAGAGTAGATTGAGGATGAGAAAACAAACCTAGTGTGATCTAAAAGGGGTGTTTAGATGCATTGTTTGTATGATCAAGTTTGAGTATGTGTGATGAGTTTAAAGAGAGGTGTTATACATTGTTTATTCAATCAAATTGAAATGCAATTAGAGTTTTGGATTTGTTGATTTCATAGGTGTTATTTGTGTTCTCAACATATATAACAAGTGGTTTCTTACTCATACTTAAGGGTGGGTGATCTGTGTGATGTGGGTGCTTCAATAAAATGTATCATGTTTTTTATCATCTTATAAGACAAATATTCCATGTATTTGTAGGATTAAGAGTGATTTTTATTCCCCAAGAGGGTTTCCAATATAGATCTTGTGTTATGTGTGTGATCTTGCTCATCTTTCTAGTTCATTGCTATAAATATGTGTATGCTTCATGAATGATGATGTTATTTGGTTAAGGGATTGAAAGAGTTGGACTTATAATTTGGATTATCTAGCATCATTGATTCACCCCCCCTCTCAATGATTGTACCTCTAATAATTGGTATCAGAGCAGGACCTTCATTGCAAGTTTAACCAATTGAAGGTGATCTAAGGTACAATATATAAAGTCAATAGAATAAAGGTTTCTCTATAAATCAAGAACAATTTTTCAATGAGTCAAATTATGCTTTCTAGAGTGAAATAATGAGGACATACATCATGTCTCTAGGGTTTGATACTCGAAAATCTATCATAAATGGTTATACTACATCATCTACTCTTATAACTAGTTTTGTTGACCATAAGTTGAGTGGGAATAATTCTAAAGCTATAAATGCTATCATTTGTGGTCTATCCAAGGCTAAGTTTACAAAAGTGATCTATTACAAGTTTTTCAAGTAAATTTGGGACAAATTATAGACTATCTATGAAGGAGACTCAAAGGTAAAAATAGATAAATTTTATACATATTGAAGGAAATTTGAAGGTCTCAAAATTAATGAAGAAGATACTATGGCATCCTATCTTATAAGGGTTGATAAGGTAGTAAACATGATTAGAGGTCTTAGAGAGATAATTGACGAAGCTACTATAGTAAAAATGGTATTGAGAACTCTTACACTCAAGTTTCATTTAAAAGTTTCTACTATATTAAAAAGTCATGATCTCACTTAGTAGAAGATGGATGAATGGTGGTATCCTTACTGACTATGAGATGAGAGTTGATGAGGATAGACCTCTTAAGAAGGAAGCATCCTTCAAGGTGATCAAGGAAACAAAAACTAAAAATAACAAGTTAAGTCTTGAATATTTTGATCTTAATGAAGATAAACTTAAATCCATGATTTTAAGAATATTAAATGTAATATTAGGAAAGTATGAAGGAAAAATTCCTTTTAAATGTTTTTCATGTGGTAAAGTTGGTCATTTTGTAGTTAAATGTCTAGACAAGTTTGAACTCAAAGAAGCTTATAAGGAATATAATGAGGACGAACACAAAAAATTTGATAGTCCCATCATGTACATAAAGTTATTTAGTAATAAAAATGGAAAGAAGGGATCATACAAAGGCAATAATATCCTTTATCATGAATAATATATGAACTCATCTATGGAAGAAGTAAACACATCTGATAGTGATGATCCTTTTCATAATGAGGACACATTGTTCATGGCTTTTAGTGATGATTAAGGTGAATGTTCTTTAATCATAGATTTATTTGGCAAAGATAGCTCAGAGGAAGAAGATGAGAAATTCAATCTTGAAGATAAATATATAGATACTATGGAAGAAATGAAGATATTGCAAAGAAATAACATAAAATAAGATTTCTTGATCAAATCATATGAGGAACAAATTGGATTATTTGAAGGAATGATGAGTAATGAAGTCAAAGATCATGATGAGACCACATAATAGATTGAAACTCAAGTTTTTATTCTTAACGAATAAGTAAAGAGTAAGGATGAAGAGTGTATCATGTATCAATCAAAGATAGAGTCTTTGTAGATGAAACTAAATCAAGATAAGAGAAAAAATACAACTAATGATTTAGATAATAAGGATGAATTAATTAATGATTTTGAAGATATAAATATTGAGAAGAAAAATAACAATAATATGATGTCAAAAAATAAGGACTATGAAGTGAAATCTAGAGTATTTAAAGTAAGAATGAATGATGACACCAGGGAACATGAAGACACTATCAAACATCTTAATAATCAATTAGAAATTGTGTCTATAATTCTAAAATACAAAGAAGATGAGTGATTAAGGTATGTGATTAAAATTTATACTTTAAAAGCTAGGTTAGATAAGACATGTTGTAAGGTGATGTCATTTGTGAAGTATGAAAAGAGCTCAAATGATCTTGACAATATTTAAAGTCAAAATCATGCTAGTGATAGATCTAGTCTTGGATATAAAGAAGAAAAAAATCATGTAACTCAATAAAAGATAAAGGCTTTGAAGATAAATCATCAGTCAAGGAATGAATGTATTGATAAAATGAAGACAAATCAAATCAGACAACCTCATGTTATGAGGTATGCAAATTTCAATGGTTAGTGTTACTATTGCAATCAATTTGGTCATATGTCAAAAGATTGTAAAAGATACTCAAGGAATGAATTTTCATGTAATTATGAGAAAGATAATGGAAATCATGAAGAACATCATCACTCAACATAGTCAATGGGTTCACAAGAAAATGATGACATACTTTGATACAAGTGTCAAGGTTTTGGTCATTTTTCAAATTTTTGTAATATCTTCATAATAAGACCAAATGATCAGGTTCATTAAGTAATTCATGAAACTTCAAGGAATCATATTATATCTCAATCACAAGGTATGTATAATCTAAGAAACATCATTTTTTGAAATTTCATGAGAGAGGTAACATAGTAAGGTTCTACAAGAATAATCAGTATTCTACTTCAAAAAATTTCAATCCTATCATGAAGAGAAGGAGCCATAGAGAATGGAGGCCTAAAAAGGTAAATAAAAAATATGATCAAAGTGAATTACTTTACATGATATAATAGGGAAAAATTTCAAGTATCAAGGAACAAGCCTTATCTACCCAAATAGACAAGGAAATCAAGCAAGATCCTAAGATAAAAGAAAAGAAAGAGGTTGAGAACTATTCAAAGTCAACCTGAAGATGAAGAAGGACTGCAAGTCAAGTAAGAGCATGGAGATATGGGAGTATCCTAAGTTTTGGGGTATTTAGTTCCTCTATGACAAGTGGGTGTCTCTACCTATGCTTCTTAGGAGGCACATATCAAGTATGGAAGCAAGTGTGTATGTGTTAGGTAATGATCAAAATGTCAAATTAGTAAAAAGTTATGTTCTCTCAAATTTGATAATATACAAGGTGTACATTATGTGAGGGGGATCATATGTGAGATGTTCCATTTATGGTGTAAATATGAAAAAGTATACTATATATGTGAACTCAAGCATGTTGATATGATGACTTGATCAAACCAAGTCAGGTGATTAGAAAATGTACTGAATCCTCATACATAAATAAAGGGGGAGCTTTGTAAATGGTCATGTCCTAGGATTAGAGGACTACGTAGTTGAATATGAGAGAGAAGGTATGGAAGAAATTGTGTTGTTTCTTCATGGTTGGATATGGTTTGAAGGTGCTCAAAGTGTGCCTAAGCCTAGGTCAATTATGTGGAGTTCCTCTTAATATTTTCAAGTCTTTTTAGGTCCTCAGGATAAGAAGATGAGCTCACTTTGTCATTATGTCAAAGGGGGAGAAAGTACTTGAAAAGAGATAGAGTCTGAGCATAATATTTGTATTAGTGTTCAAATCAATGACAAAGGGTGATATTGTTGGAGATTTATCAATGATGTCTCTAAGGTGACCAAGGTTGTTGATGAGGTATCATGTGTGATGAATGATAATGACAAAGTGTGATTTAGTGAGCTTCAGTGTTCCTACATATTCCTTTAGTGTTTAAATTAGTGAAGTATTTGATGGATGATATTGATGGTATGGACATTTTTTAGAGACCCTACAGGGTGTTATGAGTGCTTAAATCACTTATTTAAGTGAAAGGAATTCATCAGAGCAATCATATGAGTGTTTAGGTTCAAGTAGTCATCTTGGAAGATAAGGTTGATTAATTAGTTTGATGACATAATATTTCATATGTGTGAAAATTTTAAGAGAATTTTGATATATGGATGGATTAACCTATGAGAGGTGATCACATTATTTAATTTTAGGTCTAAACATTGAGCATAATAAAAGTTATAACAGTGCAAATTTGGCCTCTCAGATAGAGTTCACTAAGTTTCTTTACTTAGACAAATTTACAAGATATATATAATGGTGAGTGTTCAAAAGATCAATAACACGTAGGACTGCCAAGTGGAAAAAAAGAGGGGGCTGAAAACAATGTGCTCAGAAGGCACATGAGGGTGCCAAGTGTTACATTCACAAAGTTTTAGAAATTAATCTAACCAAATAAGGATCTAACAGAGCATATGATCTTGTGAGATAGTGATCCAATGGTGTGTATTAAGTCAATATGTCAAAGGATTATTAGAAGGCATGTGTTGATTCCAAGTGGTAGACTTTCATTGGATACTAACTATAAGGTACATAGAAGGCACATGAGGATACCAAGTGGCATGATCTGAGAAGTGAAGATCAAAGATCAACGGTGAGCAATGAGAATTAAATATAGGAAACTCTTAGGGGGATTGATGGAGCATATTTGATCAAGATTTTAGGGAGATTGAGATGAAGACACCTGTCTGTAATGTTTGTATTACACAATGACCTTTGGCATTTGAATTAACAAAGGGAAAAACTAGTCTACAATATTTTGCTAATATTTTTTTATCTAAGATGAATTTATTGATGGTGTAAAAATTAAAAATGAAAAGGAATTCAAAGAACATCAAAAAAAAATTATTATAAGGTTTAAATGTTTGTAAATTTTTATATATTGAGATTTAAATTTGACTGTTAATTTGTTCATGGTGTTACTGTGTACAAGACTATTATTTGAGTAAATTGTGATTTAGCAAAATAGTATTTTGGTAGATGTATTAATTTTAAGATGTCTTAGAGTTCATATGGAGTGGACCCATGTATTTTAAAGTGATATTGTGTTTTTATGTTTCTCAATGAAGTTATCAATGGATAATAAGTCTCCATGAGACCTATAAGGGATACTAAGGCTTAATTAAAAGGTGTAGCTACTTAAGTGTGACTCATGGATGCTATGGCTAACCTATGACAATGAATTTGAGCTATGTGTTATCATAATATAAGTCTTAAAGGTTAAGACAAGTTTTATGGTCAGCCTAGATATTGATATTCATAACGACTCTATAAAGAGTGAAGGCTAAAGTAATGGTTTCTAGACTTGATGTGGATGTGTTGAGAGAGTAGAAGATAGAGGTGAATGAAAGACATCAGAGGGAGTGTGATCAGTGGATGGACTAAAGTACATAACAAATTAAGGATGAGAGAATAAACCTAGAGTGATCCAAAAGGTGTGTTTGAATGCATTACTTGTATGATCAAGTTTGAGTATATGTGATGAGTTGAAAGAGAGGTGTTATACATTGTTTTTCCAATCATATTGAAATGAAATAAGAGTTTTGAATTTTCTAATTTCATAGGTGTTATGTGGGTGCTTATTCATACTTAGGGGTGGGTGTTCTTTGTGATGTGGGTACTTCACTAAAAGGTCTCATGTTTGTGATCATCTTATAGGACAAGTAGTCCATATATTTGTAGGATTGAGAGTTGGTTTTATTCCCTAAGAGGGTTTCCCACATAGATATTGTGTTATGTGTGTGATCTTGTTCATATTTCTAGTTCATTGCTATAAAATATGTGTATGCTAAATGAATGTGAATTTTATTTGGTTAAGGGCTTGAAAATTTTTGACCTATAGTTTGTATTATCTAACATCATTGATTCACCCCCTCTCAATGATTGTACCTCTAACATTATCACTTTATATTTCAATGGGTTGTTTGGAAATCTTGGAGGTAATCTCAGTAGATATTCTTAGATTCTTCCACATGATTATGATCTCAATTGTGACATTATTAATGATTATCACATGATCCTCCAATTATTCTATAAATTTAAAATAAAGGTGTTTGTCATACCCATAGATATTGGAGATGAAATTAGTCAAGCCACAAGTTTTTAAGATATCCCAGACTTTTCTATCCTTCTTTAGGTTCTCATAAGTCATCATTGCAATTATGTTTAAGTCCCCTCCCATGGTGGTGTAATTGTGGGTGTTGTGGAGAAAATAATGGTGACTATGGAAATTAGAAATACAAATGGAAAAAATAGTAGGTTTCCTTATAGGAAAATGATGAATCTGTAAATTTTCAATTTGGGTCTCACATGTTAGGAGGCCAACAGTGCTAGAAATATGATTATCATTATTCATTAGGGTTTGAAAAGAGATGTAAATATCACAATAATTATTGTGATGTAGTATCTCTTTTTATTTTAATGATTTCATCACAATCATGAGGGAGTATATCATCCTTATTACAAAATTTTAAAGTTACTACCAAAGCCCCTCTATTGAAAAAGCAATTGGATAAGTGGTTACCTTCATGGTAAGTGTGCTAGTATTTGACCTCTTAGAAACCCTTGCCTATCTCTAGGTTCTATTTAATGTATTCTATGGCCCAAGAGGATTTATTTAAGTTGTTGAGACAATTGATAATATTGATAGAGTGACCCTAAACTATGAGCTTTTTGATTCCAAGGTCTTTGGTGACTTGAATACCCCATAGTGTTTTAAATTCCTCAAAATTATGATTGGTTTGATGACCCATGTTTCCTTCATATGTAGCTAAAAATATACCCCTTTCATCTCATAACACACCATCACCTCTAGAAAATCCTAGGTTGCCTTTGGATACCCCATCAAAGATGAGTTTGATCCATCCTTGGAAATGGGGTATCCATTTAAATCTAATCCTAATTTCCTTTTTTAGGTCATTTATTATTGTGGATGAGAGAGAATGAATCCAATATTTTTCTATGTTTTCTTCCTACTGAGATGTTTGTTGATCCTTTTATTTTTTTGAGACTTTTTAGTTTTCAATAATAGAATTGAAGACTTTTAAAACAACCCTATCAAAAGTATTGAAGGAGTACCTAATGATCCTATTATTTATTTCTTTCCACACTTCCCAGAATAAGTGTGGGAAGGAGAAATTCCATAATTTCTTGAGAGTCTTGTTGGAGAAGGAAGTGTCTCAAAAATCACAAGAATCAATAAGAGTAGTAGGGTGAATCCAAAGTATGTCAAATTTCTCAAGGAAAAGGCCCCATATCTTATGAATAAAATAAAATTGTATAAGGAGATGGGGAATAGTTTTAAAATAAAACTCACAAAGAGCACAATGATTAACCAGAATGAGACCACATTTAGCTAAATTGTCAAAAGTAAGAATCATGCTATGAAGATAAAGCCAAAGGAATATGTTGAATTTTGGGAGAAAATATTTATCCCAAATTTTGGATAAATGAAAAGTCTCAATATTATAAGGGATAATATGGTTATATCCAAACCTCACTCCATACTTGTTGGCACATTAGTGTTAGTGATGTCAAAGGGGTGCATCATGTAAAGGCATAATGGTCTTTGATGTCAAAGCTCTGTTTGGACAAGGTGCATTAAGAAGAATGTTGTCACTAAATTCAAGAGATAATTTGAAGAAAACTAATGTATTATGTTTCATGAAAATATAATTAATTTATGTCAACATTAAAAGATGTTCAATAGCATGGAAGAGAGGTGTCAAGTCATATGAATCTTGGTCATGTGGTTTTAGGTATGTATGAGGCTATGAAAGTCTTTTTGTCATTATAAAGAGAATGGTGTAGTGATATGAGTGTTTTGTGATGTATTATGTCTTATTTTTTTATTTTTTTTGAGGTCATGACATGGAAGGAATAGGTCAAGGTTTTAAGTGCATTGGAAATTTGAGCCTAGTCATGGCATGGTGAAGGTATGATATGGTGGCATGATGAGGTGAGTAAACTTAGGCATGTGAGAAATTGTATGGAATTGTTTTAGCATATGATTAATGTGTATACTCATCCATGAGAGTCTCAATGTGAGCCTAGAGGGGTAGGAGCTTTAGACCAAGTCTACCCCTAGATCACTCCTAGACCCTACTTGGCCTAATGAGGTATGAAGATAATATTTTAAGACATGCATGAATATTTGAGAATGGAATAATGTAAGATATGTTTTTTTAAGCATGTTCAAAATTTTTGAGGCCATGGTTTGAAGGAAATTATAAGAAACACTATTTTAGGCCTTCTCAAGTTAACAAAATGAGGTCTCAAGAGCTGATAAGCACTTTTAGGCATTTTTTGGCACATGTAACCTCTACATGGGAATATGATATATTAAATATAGATGGGGAAGGGTCTTGTATAATATTTATAGGAATTGGTTTTGGATTTAAGGGGTAGTCCTTTATGAATAATCATTAACACCAAAACCTGTGTTAAGCCTCCCTATAAACCTAATAAGGACCCAATGTATAGATATTGTTGAAACCATCCTATAATTATCTCAAATTAATATATATATACTATTATATCATTTGTTAAACTCTCCTAGGTAACTCAAGGTGGTGGCAGTTAGTCAGATGAGAGAGAAAATGCATAGATACATACTTGTTTATGAAGAATTTACTATAATAATCAAAAGTTGCTTTAGTTAAGAAAAGAAAATGAATGTAAAAAGAAGATAATACTCATAATTAATTCCCATGAATTTTTATTGATATGTTACACCATTTAAATATGTTAAACTAGTCTTCTAAGTCAATCAATCGCTAATAGGCCCAATGGTGTAAATAATGTAAAACCCAAACAATAACGAGAAGATGAATTAGAGTATGTTTTCATGATATAATGATGAAACCAAGTGCATTGATATGTTTTTATGGAATTTAAAATAATTTATATGCTTGAGATAATTTTTTTAGGTCAATGAATATGGTGAAAAATTGTTCACAAAATGACCTTTTTGGATCAGATAAGACTGTGTGACATAAGGTCATGAGATTGGTCTAAAAGACCAATATTTTGCTATTCGATAATATGAGTTTTGTATTTTATGATGTTATACAGATGTCATATAATATATTTAATACATAAGGAGTCTTTTAAAGTCTATACATAGGTTTTGGAGTTTCAAGTCACCATGACTGGTCTTTGAGGTAAAATATCAATTCTAAATGAGTGAGTTGCAAAGGTGTTCTTGAATAATGGAGCTTTAAGTGAAAATTTATAATTCATTTAATAATGACCCTCAGGTCATGTAGATACTTTATATGCATTTTTTTTATCATATTTCAATTTATTATATGTGTTTTATCTTCATTCTTTCAAGACAGTTTTTGAGGCACATAGGCCTAAGAGGATAATTTGTCCTAAAAGAGGTTTTATGATATGAACGAAAGACATAGGTCTAGCCAAGAATGAAGGAAGTTAGTATATTTATTATTATAAGTGATTTAAGGATTTTAATTTTTTTAATAAATCCATCTAGCCCCAAGAGGATCAATATTTGATGTTAAGAAGATAGACCTAATGCGATTAGGTCTCCATGAGACCTAAAAGTGAAATGAGGCCTAATGGAGTCATGATAGAAAAAAAAGGGACTCAAAGGTAATTTTAATCTTTCTTATGATATTTCATAAGACCTATTTTATGGCTAACCTAAGATGTTAAGTGTGTGTGGCTGACCAAGTGGTGTATGAACAAGATATGAGTATAAATACTTGGCATTTTAGGCCTATTTGAGTAAGCTAAGGAAAGTGAATGGATTGATAAATAAATAATCCTAAGGAGGTTAGGTAACATGTTTTAAACTATTAAGAGAAATAATATAATCATTTCATGATGATCATATAGGTATTACATAGATTAAGATCAAGGACACATGACATATTCAGTCTTGAAAAGGGCTAGTTGAGTGAAGAAGCCTAAAGGCAATTTTGAGGGAGATCAAGTGGAATAGAGATGAAAGAGTGATCATTGAATATTAAGATCCTATTAAATTTGAATCATATATGTGTTACTAATGTATGATAGTGGATAGATCAGACATAGAGCTAAGTTTAAGAAGGAAGGTTGATTGGCTGAGTTGGTGCTTGGTCAAAGAGGGAGTTGAAGCTTTCTTATAGGTTGGTTATTTCATAATTGGTCTTGGTTGAGTGGGTTATTTTTCAATAGGTAGTTGGATATACCTTGAAATTTAGTTATCACATAAGTTTATTCTAATTAATTTTGTTCTTATTCATAGTTGGTTTTAGCCTCCTAGTAAGTAGGCTTTTTTTAAATTCAAGTGGGTACTTGATAAATCTAGGGTTGGTGCTCCATGTTGGGTTGGTGCTCAAATAAATTTTATACAATGTATTATAGGATATTTTTTCCAATATTTTTTTAGTGGATTTTATCCCCCATGATGGTTTCCCAAATATGTGATGTGTTATCTTATTTCATGCTCATGTGATTGATTCTTAATGCATTGATAGATCACTATGTTTATTTCATAGTTCATAGATGAGTGGATATAAGTGATTGAAAGTTTTTTAAGATTTATTCACTAACCCCCCTGGTCTCTCAGTCATTTTTCTTCAAACAATTGGTATTAGAGCTTGGTCCTTTGAATCAGGCCTAACAACTTGAAGGTGATCTTAAGAAGCATAAGATGTTTAGTGATCAAGAAGAAGAACAAGACAAAATGTATGATGAATAATTATAATATGATAGTGAAGAGGGAGAAGTTAAAGTATACCTTTAATCTAAGATCATAAGTGCCCTATATGATTTGAATCATCAAAAGAAGAGGAAACATGAGTTACAATCTATGGTCAAGGATCCTAAGGAGCATATATGTACCCTAAAGAGTGACATGGTCAAAGAAGCCAAAAGGGATGATAAAACCATAAAGGATCTCAGGAATCAATTATAAGATATCAATACAAAGTTTAGACCAAAATAAGTTGAGTATGATCAGTTAAAGACTAATCTAGAATCCTTGAAGGATGAGCATGCATAGCTCATAGACAAGATGAGAAAGTATGAGAAAGAGCATGAGAATTTAGAACAACTCAAGACTACCAACATGAAGATACCAATAAGGCAACCAATTACAATGAGGTATTATAAATCTTTTAATGGTTATTGTTTTATTTATCATATTTTTGGTCAATGAGTTATCATAGGACCATAGGAGAAGGAGTGATAAGTCAAGAGGACTTAACAATTTATATGGAGCTTATAGAGTGAATGATAAGGGTTAAACATTGGTGTGGGAGCCAAATAAAGTCAAGACTAATCATATTGATTCCAAGAGTCAAGATTGATCATTTTCTAAGGAGGAATAAAATACTAAAGAAGAATCTATTATAGCTCAGACTGCCTTTTATATTCAAAATAAAGGAATTAAATGGCATATATATAGTGGTTTCTCAAGCTACATGACAAGAAAAAAAATCAGTTTCATATCATTAAATAAGAATGTTGTAGGAATAGTGAGATTTAGAGATATCATAACTACCAATATAGTTGGTAAGGGTATCTTGAGTTTGGATAATGGAAAGACCAAGACAGAAAATGTGTTGCATGTGGAAGGTTTGAAACATAAAATAATTAGTGTGATTCAAATGCACAACCAAGGACACACAATAACCTTTCATGATAGAGGATGTGATATAAGGAGAGCCAAATCAGGAAGACTAATTACCAATGCCAAGAAAACTAAGAATAATTTATATGTCTTGAATGAGATCAATAAGGAGAGATACTTTATGATCAAGATGAATGAATTTTGGATATTAAATAGAATATTTGGTCACATAAAATTTGAAAATATAGTCAAGATAAGAACCAAAACATCTGTGAACATGCCTAGGATCATGAAACCAATGAACACACTTTCCAAGGCATTTCAACATGGTAAGCAAACTAGAAGAAGGTTAAAATCCAAAGGATTACTATAATATAAGACTTTTTAAGTTAATAAACACTAATATTTTTGGGCCTACAATAATATAAAACATTAAAATAGATAGCTACTTCATGTTAATCATAGATGATTACACAAGAATGACTTGGGTAACATTTTTGAAAGAAAAGTCTTAAGATCTTGACAAGTTAAAGTCATTCAAGGCTCTTGTTGAGAATGATAATAATAGGGATATAAATTGCCTAAGATATGATAGAGGATGAAAGTTTTGGTCTAAGGAGTTTGATGATTTCTATGAGGTCTATAGGATAAAGACATAGTTCTCAGTAGCTAGGACACCATAATAGAATGGGGTAATGGAAAGAAAGAATAGGATAGTTCAAGATATGGTAAAAACTATGCTAAATGAGTCTATATTTTTTGATGGATATTGGAGATAGGTAGTGAGCATTGTAGTCTACATATTAAATAGAAGAAAAATGTGGATTAATGGAAAAAAAACCTTAATGAACTATGGAAAGGAAAACGTACTAATGTGGCACACTTTAGAGAGTTTGGGAGTAAATGTTTCATCAAAAGATATGATAAAGACTTAGGTAGGTTTAATTATAGGTCTAATTAAGGTATATTCTTTGGATACTCATCAGTAATCTCAGCCTATAGATGCTATGAAAAGATGTTGAAGAAGTTTGTGGAAAGCACCAATGAGAAGATTGATGAAACAATGAAATCACACTCATAGTCAAAGGATACATCAGATAATATGGAATAAAAAAATGAAGAGGAAATAATAGAGGTTGATGAGGAATAATAATAATTTGAGGAAATACAAGACTCAAAATACTCCTCAATAAAGATTCAAAGAAAATCCTAAATCATAAATCATTGGCAACAAGTATGCAGGTATGTAAATAAGGAAAGACTGGTAAATAAACTAAATCAAGATAATGTTTCTCTATTGTCTAAGATTTAACCCAAGAATCTTGTATAAGTAATAAGAAAAAAGTTTTAGATAGGTTATATAAATGAGGAGTTAGACCAAATAGAGAAGAATGAGATGTGGGATCTTGTTCTTAGGCCTAAAGCTAAGAATGTCATTGACACAAAATGGGTGTTTAGAAATAATTTGAATGAAAATGGAGAAGTCTCTAAGAACAAGGATAGATTGGTATACAAGGGATATGTACAATTTGAAGGGATATACTTTTAGGAGACCTTTGTACTATTGTCAAGATTGGAGGCCATTAGATTGTTTCTAGCATATATATGATTTAAAAGATTTAAGGTATACCAGATGGATGTCAAATATACCTTTTTGAATGGAAACTTGGAAGAAGAGTTGTACATAGATAAACCTAAGGGGTTCTCATTATCAAGTAATAAGGACTATGTTTGTAGATTTAAAAATTATCTTTATGGTCTAAATCAATCTCCTAGAGCTTGGTATGCCAAGTTGAATAGGCATTTGTTGGATCAATAATTCAAAAGAGGAGTTGTAGATAATAATATGTACATAAAGATAGAAGATGACCATCAGTTGATAGTATTTTTATATGGGGATGACATAATATTTGGTTGAAATAATGATAACATGACCAAGGCCTTTGTAGAGGTGATGAATAAAGTGTTTGAGATGTCCATGCTGGGAGAACTATCATTATTTCTTGAGTTGAAAATCACTCAATCTAGAAAATGTATATTCATTTCACAAGCCAAGTACATAACAGAGATATTAAAGAAGTTTTAATGGAATATTTCAAGATATTTAGTACACCTATGATCATAGGGTGTAAGTTGATAAAGGAAGATAATTCTCCAAAGGTCAATCAAACATTATATAGGTTAATGATTGGAAGTTTGTTATACACCACTACCTCTACACCTGACATCATGCAAGTAGTAGGTGTTGTGAGATGGTTTCAAATATATCTAAAGTAAAATAATATAAAATTATTCAAAATTATACTTAGGTATCTCAAGGGGACTATGGAGTTTGGGTTGTGTTATCCAAGGAACAAGGAGTTCAATTTGACAACCTATATATATGGAGACTAGGTGGGAAGTCTAGATGATAGGAAGAGTATTAGTGGATGAGATTTATTCTTAGGTGGGTTCCTATTTTCATGGATAAAAAATAATCAACCATTAATAATATTATCCACATGTGAATTTGAGTACATTCTAGCAGCTTCATATTGTTCTCAAGTCCTATGGATGAGAAGACCTTTAAAAACTACAAGGTGGATTATGATGGTCCTAACCCTATCTATTCTGACAATACAAGTGCTATAAGTGTCTTAAATAAATTATCATGCACTAAAGGAATAATGGCATTCCCATCAATTATCACTTTATAAGAGAGAAGATAAGACAAAAAAGTGTTAGACTTGAATATGTTTCTACATAGGATCAGATTGTAGACATTTTGACCAAACCACTTCAAAAGGAAAAAATTGAGCACCTAAGATAAGAATTAGGTGTTATTCCTACCCCTAGTAGTCATTGAGTAAGATAAGTACTTAGGGGGAGATAATCAGGTGGTTCATTATCTCTAAGAGTAGGTAAGAGTGGTAATAAAGTATACATGGAGATAGGGGGAGTGTGTTTGTATTATGACTCATAAACTCATAGTCATATGTGTTAAGTGATTTGGATGCAAGGAGTGTGATCCAAGAAGTTACAGGCATCTCTTTATCATTAATTTCAAAGGGTGAGAAATTTTATAATGAGGGAGAAATTTCCTATTGAGATAAGGTTTTGAGATTGGTTTCCATCAATGATAAAGGGGGAGTTTGTTGGCACATTGTTGTCATTGATGTCAAAAGGGTACATCATGTAAAGGCATAATGGTCATTGATGTCAAAGTTATTTTTGGATAAGGTGCATTGAGAATAATGTTGTCATTGAAGGCAAGGTAGATTTTGAAGTCAACTAATGGATAGAGGTTCATGAAATTATAGGTCATTGATGTCAATATTAGTGTTAAAGGTGTTCAAGTACATGGAAGAGAGATGTCAAGTCATATGAAGCTTGGCCATGTTGTTTTAGGTTTGTATGAGGATATGGAAGTATTTTATCATTAGAAAGAGAATGGTGTAGTGATATGAGTGTGTTTTCATGTCTTATGTCTACTTGTTTGATGTGTTTTTGAGGTCATGGCATGGAATAAATAGGTTAAGGTGTCAAGTGCATTAGAAGTTTGAGCCCAATCATGACATGGTGAAGATATGAGTAGATGGCATGATGAGGTGAGTAAATTTAGGCATGTGAGAGATTGTATGGAATTTTTTGATAATGTGAATAAGGAGTAGAATCATCCATGATAGTCTCAAGGTGAGCCTACAAGGGTAGGACCTTTAGACCAAGTCTACACCTAGATCACTCCTAGACCCTACTTGGCCTAATAAGGTATGAAGATCATATTTCAAGGAAAGAATGAATATTTGAGCATATATAGAGGTAATATATATTTTTTTTTAATAATGTTCACAAAGTTTGAGGCCATGGTTTGAAGTAAATTTCAAGAAACACTATTTTAGGTCTTTTCAAGTTCATAGAATGAGGTCTCAAGACCTTAGAAGCACTTTCAGACATTATTTGGTATGTTTAAATTCTACATGGGATATTGAGATATTAATTAGATATGGGTAAGGGTCCTATCTAATATTTATAGGCATTGGTTTTGGATTTAATGGGTATTTCTTTATGAACAATTATTAACACCAAAACATGTGTTAAACCTCCCTAAAACCCTAACAAAGATATGATGTAAAAGATATTGTTAAAAAAAGAATATAATTATTTAAAACTCCTATAAAAAATATTTTATAATGTATTAAACTCTCTTAGGTACCTCTACGTGGTGGTGGTTAGCCAGATGAGAAAGAAAATGCACAGATACAGGCTTATTTATGAAGAATTTGTTGTAGCAATCAAAACTTTCATTGGTCAGGAATATAAAATGAATTGAATAAGAATATAGAGACTCATATTTCATGCCCATTAATGTTTATATATATTTTCCACCCTTCAAATATGCTAAACTGGTCTTACAAGTTAGCTAGTTGCTAAAATGCCTAATGGTGTAAACAGTGTAAAACCTGGGTAGCAGTGAGAAGATGAATTGGAGTATGTTTTCATGATAGAATATTGAATCCAAATGCATGGATATTTTTTTTAGTAATTTTAATTAATTTATATACTTTTAATAAGTTTTTTATGTCAATGAATATGATGAAAATTTGTTCACAAAATGACCTTTCTGATTCAGATAAGACTGTGATATAAGGTCATGATATTGGTCTCAAAGACCAATATTTTACTATTAGACCATATGATTTTCTTGTTTAGGGATGTTTTTAATATGTCATATAATATTTTTAATACATAATGACTCTTTGAAAATGTCTGCACAATTTTTGAAGTTCCAAGTCACTATGACTGGTCTTTAAGGTAAACTGGCAGTTTTGAGTGAGTGAGTTATAGAGGTATTTTTGAAGCCTTTTGCTATAATTTAAAATATATAATGAATTTAATAATTACCATAATTTAATTTATATAATTTAAATTCATTTTTTATATCATATTTGAGTGTCTTAAGTGTGTTTATGCTTCATTTTTTCAAGATAGTTTTTGAGACACAAGCCTGAGAGGACAGTTTGTCCTAAAAGAGTTTTTATGATATGAATGAAAGACACATGAATAATAAGGAATAAAGGAGGTAAGTATAGGTCTTATAATAAGTTATTTAATTATTTTAAATTCTTTAATAAATCCATATAGGCCCAAAGGAATACTATTTGATGATAAGAAGATATACTTAATGCAATTAGGTCTTCATGAGACCTAAAAGTGAAATGAGGCTTAATTGAGTCATGATAGACGAAAAAGAACTCAAAGGTAATTTTAATATTGTTTATTATATGTAATAATACATATTATATGTCTGACCTAATATTTTAAGGGTGTTTGGCCAACCAAGTGGTATATGAATAAGAGATGAGTATAAATACAAGGCATTTTAGGCCTATTTGAGTAAGTTAAGAGAAAGTGAGTGGATTAATAAATAAATGAGAATAAGGAGATTAGGTAACATGTTTTAAACCATAAATATATAGGATATAATCATTTCATGATGATAATATAATTATTCTATAGATGAGTATCAAGGACACATGACCTATTCAATCTTGAAGAGGACTAGTTGAGCAAAGAAGCCTAGAGGCAATTTTGAGAGAGATAAAGTGTTGTAGAGGTGAAGGAGTGATAATTAAATATTAAAAAGATATTATAGTTTCAATATATTTTTGTTCTTTATGTATTATAGTGGATATACCAAACATAGAGTTGAGTGTAATAAATAAGGTTGATTAGCTAAGTTGGTGCTTGGTCAAAGAGGGAGTTGAACCTTCCTTGTAGGTTGGTGCTTCTAGAATTGGTATTTATTGAGTGGGTTATTGGTCAAGGGGAGTTTTATCTTAATTTTAGGTTGATTCATACATTATTTTACTTTGATTTATTTGGTGCTTAGTCATGGGTAGTTATAGCCTCTTAACAAGTAGGTTCTTTTTAAAGTTGAGTGGGTGCTTAATAATTTTGGGGTTGTTGCTCCATGTTGGGTTGGTGCTCAACTAAATTTGATACATCATATTATAAGATAATTTGTACAAATATTTTATTTAATGGGTATTATCCCCCATGAGGGTTTCCTACATATGTGATGTGTTATCTTATTTCATACTCATCTAATTGATTCTTAATGCATTGATATATCACTATATTTATTTCATAGTTCAAAGATGAGTGGATGTAAGTGATTGAAAGTTTTTGAATATTTATTCACCCCCATCTCAATCATTATTCTTCCAATAAATTTTTTTAGAGCTTGGACCTTTGAAGTAGACCTAAGAACTTGAAGGTGATCCTAAGAAGCATAATATGTCTAGTGATAAAAAAGAAGAATACATGTATGATGAAGAAGTATAATATGATAGTGAAGAAGGAGAAGATAAATTTTACCTTGAATCTAAGCTCATAATTTCCATATATGATTTTAATCATCAAAAGAAGAAGAAGCACAAGTTTATATCTATGGTCAAGGATCTTAAGGAACATATATGTACCTCAAAGAGTGACATGGTCAAACAAGAAAAAAGGGATGAGAAGACTATCAAGGATCTCAAGAATTAGTTAGAAGATGTAATTAAAAAGTTTAGATAATAATAAGTTGAGTATGATCAGTTGAAGACATAGCTATAATCCTTGAAGGATGAGCATGAGAAGCTTATAAACAAGATGAGAAAGTATGAAAAAGAGTGTGATAAGTTAGAATAATTCAAGAGTACCAACATGAAGGACTAATCAATTATCCCAATGTAATGAAGTATTCCAAATCTTTTAATGGTTATTATTTTACTTGTCATATGTTATGTCATAGAGCAAGTAATTTTAGAATGGTATCAAAGGATGAGTTATCATCGGATCATGGGAGAAGGAGTGATCCATCAAGAATAATTAACAAGATATATGGAACTTCTAGAGTGCATGAAAAGGGTCAAACATTGGTGTGGAAGTGAAATAAAGTCAAGACTAATCATATTGAGTCCAAAAGTCAAGAAGGATTATTTGTTAAGGAGGAATAGAAGACTAAATAATAATCTATACTAGCTCAAACTTCCTTTCACATTCAAAATGAAGGCATGAAATGGTATATAGATAGTGTTTTATAAATCCACATGATAGGAGATAAAATTAATTTCATCTCATTAAGGAAGAATGTTGTAGGAATGGTGAGAATTAGAGATAACACAACTGTCAATATAGTTGGTAAGGGTATATTTATTTTGGATAATGGAAAGGCCAAGATAGAAAATGTGTTTTATGTGGAATGTTTGAAAAATAACCTAATTAATATGAGTCAAATGTGAAACAAAGGACACATACTAACCTTCCATGACATAGGATGTGATATAAGGAGATCCAAATCAAGAAGACTAATTTCTAATGCCAAGAAAACTGAGAACAATCGTTATGTCTTGAATGAGATCTTGAAGGAGAGATGATTTATGAGAAATATGGATGAATGCCATATATGATATATAATATTGGGTCACCTAAAGTCTGTGAAGAACATGCCTAGGATCCCTAAACTAATAAACACACTTTACAAGGCATGTCAACATGGTAAGCATACTAGAAGAAGGTTCAAATCTAAGGAGAACTCTACTATAAGACCTTTGGAGTTAATACACATTGATCTCTATGGGATTATAAGAATCCAAAAATTCCAAGAGATAGCTACTTCATGTTAATCATAGATGACTACACAATAATGACTTGGGTAGCATTTTGGAAAGAAAAGTCAGAAGCTCTTGACAAGTTCAAGGCATTCAAGGATCTTGTTGAGAATGAGAGGAATGAGAAGATCAAGTTACAAATATTTTATAGAGGAGGAAATTTTGGTCTAATGAGTTTTATGATTTCTATTATGTCTATGGGATAAAGAGATAGTTCTTAGTAGCTAAGACACCCCAACAAAATGGGGTAGTGGAAAGAAAGAATATGACAATTCAAGAGAAGGAAAGAACTATGCTAAATGAGTCTAGATTATCTAATTTATATTGGAGAGAGGTAGTGATAAATGTAGTGTACATATTAAATAGAAGACATATAAGAACTAATGGAAATAAAACCTCTTATGAAATCTGGAAAGGTAGACTTGCTAATGTGGAACACTTTATAGTGTTTGGGAGAAAATGTTTCATCAAAAGAGATGAGGAAGAATTAGGTAAGTTTGATTCTAGGTATAATGAAGGTATATTATTAGGATACTCATTAGTAAGCTTAGCTTATATATGCTATAACAATAGGTTGTAGAAGATAGTGGAGATCACCAATGTGAAGATTGATGAAACAAGGAAATCACACTCATAGTCAAAGGATACATTAGCTAATCTAGACTTCAAAAATGAAGAGGAAACAATAGAAAATGATGAGGAATAAGATGAAGTTGAGGAAAGACAAGACTCAAAAGTCCCTTCAAGACCAATTTAAAGAGATCATCCTAAATCACAAATCATAAGCAACAAGGATGTAGGTATGAAAATAAGGAGAAGACTGGTAAGTAACCTAAATAAAGAGAATGTTAATCTATTATCTAAGATTAAATCTATTAACCTTGTATAATTAAGCAAAGACAAGTTTTAGATAGTATTTATGAATAAGGAGTTAGACCATATAGATAATAATGAGACTTGGGATCTTGTTCCTAGGCCTAAAGACAAGAATGTCATTGGAAAAATATAGGTGTTTAGAAACAAGTTGAATGAAGATGGAGAAGTGACTAAGAACAAGGATTGATTGGTATGCAAGGGATATACAAAATTTGAATGGGTAGAATTTGAGGAGACTTTTGTACTAGTGGCAAGATTAGATGCCATAAAATTATTTCTAGCATACTAAAGATTCAAAGGATTCAAGGTATACCACATGGATGTCAAATCTACCATTTTAAATGGAAACTTGGAAGAAGAGGTGTACATAGAGTAACTTGAGGTGTTCTCACTATTAGGTAATGAGGATTATGTTTATGGATTAAAAAAGGATATTTATGCTCTAAAGAAAGTGTTATCACTCTAGGTTGCACCCTAGCTAAAAATAGGAGTGTTCAAGTCATGATTCTAAACTTAGACTAACATGGTAATGGTCTAAGGCTATGAGTTTCCTATATCTAGACCAAACCTCTAGGATTTTTAACAAGGCTAGCTCCTCTAATGCATAATTTTGGACCTTTGCTTCTAAAACTTAAAAATATTTGGGGTGAAAAGGGATAAGTAGTTGTATAAATGAAAACCTACTCTAAGTTGTGGTGATGCACCATGAAGATTGTATATCCACTCATACTTGAGCCTCTAAAACACTAGTGAGATAGAAACAAATAACAAGATCTATGACTCTAAATGCCTGTCATGTATCAACATTTCATGTAGAGGTTCATCAAGTGAAACCTAAGGGAGATGATGGAGAGGCTTGGTTCAAGGCACTAATCTATTCAACATGTCCATTTTTGGCTTCAGTCAGATGATATCGAACACTAGACATAACCTGCATAACCATACAATCTACTAGCTAGGTGAAATCAGGACTTGGCAAGGGAGAAAGCTCTACCACTTATGTAAATAAAAACTAACTTGAACACACTAGTCTAATATCATGAAATCTAAAAATAGTCATCTTATTTATCTCAAGAGGTTACAAGGCTAAATATTGGTAGAGTCTAATCATGCCCAAGAGAGTGATCCAAAATAATAGATTGAATGATATACTTATAGCATAAAGGAAGTAAGAGAGGGGATTTTGGCATTGAAAGAGTAGAGGAAATCCCTCCATAACAAGGAGTGAGGTGGTAGCCTTTGATTGCCTTTCTATTTGGATGCCTTATTCAACAAATAGATTTTTTATTATCTCGATAATCATCAGACTCCTCTCATTGGCTGAGGAATCTCACTAAAATATAAGGGCTTATTATGCATAGTGACAAAGTCTATTTAAATGGAAATGAAACCCTTAACTACCTCTTCAAGTACCATCTCACCATCCTATGACTCTAAGTCCACTTACACTGATCATGAGGATCAAATCCTCAAATATTGATATTAACAATCATGCCATGCCTTGGGTAGTGGAGTACCCACTTTGTTTATGATCCGTACCCTTTTATATTTATCACATACCTACTCCATTTTTTAATATCTACTATAAATGGAAAACCAAGTTAAGGACATTGGTTTTCCTATAGTCCTTATGTTAAAATAGACCCATAGACTATATAACATCTTCTAGACTCTAATTAGGTCTATATAGGAGCAAAAATTACATCAAAACTAGGTCCTTCTTTAGAAAAGAGAATAGGGACACAAGAATGAACCTTGTAAGCCATAAAAAAGTCAAACTAGAGGTCCATATTAATCTCCAATGGTGGTCCCTTATATTCCTCATAATTGACTATATTAGTTAGATGGATCCATGGCATTGAAACAAACTTCAATGGCATTCAGAAACCCTACAAGACCTTGATTTCCATGGTCAAGAATGGATTTTTGACCCTCATCAAAAACCTTTGGCTCACCTTCATTTTAATTGGTTATCAAAATTTGGCCTGGCTCATTGACACATTAACTCTTGTTTGCTTCATCAGATCCTCTAGATATGAATAAGAACGAGCCCTAAGATCCATCTTTGAATTATCAACCTTGTCCCTACTAGTGCCACTTGGAAAATGTGCATTAATATTTAGGATCCTGCTATCAGTCTATAGCTCCATGCTCTTGTGCCATGTGTCGACCCCTTAATCTCTCTAATTATTGACTCATCTCACACCATAGATTAAGATGTATGATTGAGTAAGGACCATTGATATTACTAGGACCGATTATTTGAAAGCTAATGGTTAGTCCATGGTCTTAAAATTGACAATCTATATGATGTCATTTAATGTTTGGATGACCATCATTGATAGTTGTATGATCATCAAATTTAAGATAAAAAAGATTGTCCTACTATGTATTTATATTTGAAATTCATACGACTATCATTCATCATTTTATAGAATGTGACTAACATCCCATA
Organism: Torreya grandis; assembly: GCA_037957365.1. Lineage (NCBI taxonomy): Eukaryota > Viridiplantae > Streptophyta > Pinopsida > Cupressales > Taxaceae > Torreya > Torreya grandis. The sequence continues at coordinate 159,195 of JARHVA010005586.1, forward strand.
GAATGTCAAATTTAAACATAGGTAGATTTTTTATAGAGATTTAACTTGACATTCATGACAATGTCTTATTTTTTTACCAGCTTTGAAATCTTGGATCTTAAAGCATGAAAAACATGGAGGTCCCAAATTTGCAGGAGATGCTCTTAAGGTAAAAAGGGGTAAACCCATTTTATCCATTGATCTTGGGAGTTTTTAAAGAAAAGATATTCAAATTTTAAGATGGCTGGCCCATAAATACTTTTATGTGATGTCCTATTGATGGTCTAGCCCTTAAAATTGCACAATTCATCCTTTGATCATTATTTAAAGGTGCTGATGAATTCTTTAGATTTGTGCAACTAAGTTTATGCTTTTGAATGCTTAGGCACCATGAAAATCTGCTTGGATCTTCCTCTTTGTAAAAACTTCATATGTGGGATAAAATAACCAAAATATTTAGTGACTCATAAGGGTTAAATTCCTACCTATGCAAAAGAACCCAAACCATGTGTTATGCGTATTCCATTAGGCATAGAATCTCTACTTGGGTCCAACATATTGACTTGGATCCAACACTAGCTACCAATATTGATATAGCCTATTTTGAAACAAAAATAAGGACCAAAAGGAAAAAATGAATAGAGTGTCCAAGGCACTTATTGAAAAGGAAACTAACCTAAAATAGGGACAACAAACAAATGTGTTAAACTAGCACTTAGAGGAATTTGAATAAAACTATCGTAAAATATACATAGAACCTAACTAACCATGACAAAGCATGATTCACCTAGATCAAAATGGAAATGTTGTCACTTATATTTTCACCCTTGAGGAGATGAAAATATCTCCTCATCCAGTGGCACAATGGAATCACCTCTAGGCTTATGGGCAGCCTAAGGAATGAGGTGAGTCTCTAGATAGGGCTAGTTCCCTTTTTGTTCCACTTAGGATTATAACTACTACCAAATTTGGGGAGTGAAAAGGGAGAGAGATAACAAAAATAAAACTAACATAAGGGATGTGATACACAAAATAGATTGATTACATCCAAGCATATGCATATTACACTTGAAATCAAACAAAAACTAAACATACACTCTCCAATATATGTCTTTTTGCATCAATGTTACATTGTGAGGTCCTAGATGAATGTGCAAGGCTAGGAGGACTAGAAAAGAGGACTTGAATGGCACTAATGTAGAGAATAACTCAATTAAACTATTAAATTTCTTCAAAAAGTATAAAAAATATCAGGGCTTCACCATACTTAGGTGGAGCATCCATTACAATGCCAAAATGGCTAGTTCTCATAGAATTAGAGAGAGAGAGAGAGAGAGAGAGAGAGAGAGAGAGAGAGAGAGAGAGAGAGAGAGAGAGAGAGAGAGAGAGAGAGAGAGAGAGAGAGAGAGAAGAAGAAGAGAAGTTCAAGGGTCACAAGGACACTTGTAAAGATAATAAAATAAATTACTTTTGAATTTAAAGAGTATATGGGATTAAATATTCAATGTAAAGAGATACAAGTATAAATTCAAGGCATAAACTTCATGAAAGTGTTATAAAACTCCCCATGTTGCATAGAAAAATTGCCTTCACGATTGCCTCTATTTAAACATCCCATAGCTAATTAGGACCAAGTATTATGATTTTAATTTTGGTTAGGGAAATTATTCATGACTATCCATGAATTGTTTGCATGCTTGGTCTTCTAGAATCAATTAAAAAGGAGCAATCATCATCTCTAGTCTAAAAAGAACTCTTTTCATGCACCCTACACATTTGGATTATAAAAAGACATAATTTATCCATTAAAATAAATGGGATGGATTTAATGACATTTTTAAGACCCTCAATGTCCCTATAATCATCAGTCATACCTTAAAATGAGCTCACCTAGAGTTTTCCATTTTCTTCACTAGTTTGTCTAATATGCTAGTTTTGACTAGCTGAGTTGAAGGAGTTTATTTGTATAATTATAAGATTTTTATTTGAATAAAATGGACACAATTAGTTATTTTAGGTCTTAATATTCCTCCCAAATTTTATTTCATGTCTTGACTCCTCCTGTAGCTTTCAAAACATAAAAATAGTGAAGAAAAGCCTATTTTGTACCATGTCCTTACAAGTTCATACATATAGTTGGCATGGGAGGGATATTGAGGGATTAATATTCAACATCCAATATCCATTATATTCAAACTATTCCATTTGATTAGCTTTCCAAAATCATCTTCTCCATCGGGTCCTAACTGAGGGTTTAGTAGAGTTTTAGGCTTATTTTTGGTCTTAAGGTTGGTTCATAAATATCCAACGTCAAACCTACCAAAAAATTATCAAACTATGATCTTAAGAGACCCTATTAGCCTCCCCAAATTCCTTATAATCCCATACAAAACCTCAAAGGATATATGAGCATCACAACTTGACCTATCATTATCTTTTCCTCTTTTCTTGCATATTTGAATGTGTTTAAGATCGAAAAGGTAACTTATTTATGTTTTTTGATATGTACCTATGGATATGATATATTAATGTATATGGGTTGATATATATTCTTATGTGTGCCACATTTTGTCATCTCCAACAACCCATATATATTAATATATCATATCCCTAGGTATATAGCAAACCAAGATGTCTAAATATTCAATATATGCAGAATACCCTTAAGATAGGGAAACACCATACAATACTCCTTAGGAAGGAATAAATCCACAATGTTTCTTCAAGGTTACAACCTCCAATATCCTCTTACAATATAATACTCTATGCTTACTTCATATCTTTACAATGATAATCATCTCCTTTATATAGACCTCTAATGGATAGGTAACCTTCTAATCCCAATATAGGCTAACCATTATCCAATGCACTAATTCCATAAGTTACTCGATTATCATAATATATTAGACTCATATAACTAATTAAGGGGCATGTGTGCCACATTTTATCATCAACATCAACCCATATACATTAATATATCATATCCCTAAGTACATAGCATTACCTCCCTGAAACATAGGAAGAAACTAAATAACGAGTATGATTCAAATTAATATGTGATCTTATTAAATGATAACTCTCCAAGTATGCTCCTTTTATTTTATTCATAATCATAACTATACTACTTTGGTATCCATGCATAATTATTTCTCTTTTGATTTCATGTACCATATTTTGTTGTGCTACTCTGATTCCATCCATGAATATAATATGTATTATTCCATGCATAATCAAATTGATTTCCCCATTCATTCCATGTTCCATAGGCCACTACATTTCTCAGATTCCATACTTGACCATAGTAATTCTTCTTTGGCTTCCATGCATAGCCATAATGATTGGAAATCTGATTTCTTATATAGCCAAAATGATTGTTGTTGTGACACTCCCTTTTTTTCCTCTCATGATGATGTGGTTGTCTATATACCTCAAAATTTTCCACCTTTTCTTATACCACTTCCACTTTTTTTATTTCTATTTATTGAGTAGATGAAGTGTTAATTTTTAATTGTAGTGTGTCTTGATCGATGTCATCTGAATCTTTCTCATGCTCTTCATCACTTATTTCAATCTCATCCTCATGATATTCCTTGACTATTTTTGGTGTCTTTCCCACTATGATATCTTTTAAGGTGACCTTCATTTTCCTATTCCAAAACTTCATGAACTTTTTTTTAACATTAATATTGATTGTTCCCAAAGTCTCTAACCATGGATATCTAAGAACTATATCCATATCATCCATATCTAAAGCATAAAAATATGAATTAAAAACATATTTTTCCATATTAAGATCCAAATCTTCAAACCTTGAAATATTCTTACCATGTACTTAAACCTCCCAGATATTCTTTGCTTGAATATGTAGATGCTTCACCACATTTATGTTGATGAAGTTATAATTGTTGGTAGGGTTTATAGACACAACAACCTTCTTATTTTGAATGTATCCATAAAATTGAAAAATTTACTCAAATTTCTTTGGAACCAAATCACTTAAACCCTTATCATCCAATTCTTCTTCTTCTTCTTCTTCTTCTTCTTTTTTACTTGCATGTTCTTCCTCTTTTTCCTTATTTTCTTCCACTATTTTTTCTTCTCCAACAGCTTCATTTTCTTCTTCATTACCATCATTACTTTCTTCCTCTTCTACATCCTCTGTTATAGCCCATCGATCTAGGAAGATCTGTTCCATTAATTTCCATGAAGAATATTTTTCTACACAGCTCAACTAATCAAATCAATGTAGTGTAGACCCAAACAAAAAAGAGACAATTATCTTTTCCAGAAAAAAAATTAGTATGATTCAAAAAAAAGGAGCCACCATTCTATAGCATCAATATCATCCTCCCCTAAAATTTTTTTCAACTTCATGATTCACAAATAAAAACTAAGGTTTGTAAAACCCTAAAATTTCAATAACACATTTAAAACTCATCAAAATAGTCCCAAATTTTTCATATATATACCTTTTATGATAGTGTAAATTTAGTAAAAATTATGTGAAAAAATTTCAAAAATTTTGACTTGTAGATTCAATATATGAAAAATAATAAAATCATAATAAATCACTCAAAACAAATTAAAAATTCTAAAATTTTGATTGTATTTTTCTTGTATCTTCTTACAGCTCCAATAAAAATTTAGAATAAAAATTCCTTATATTTCATAAGATATAATGAAATTAGTACAAACCCTAAAATAACAATAACTCCCTCACAATGTTTCAAAACATCTTGATTTTTTACTGTGATTTCTTTAAAATATTCTTCAAGGTTACAACCTCCAATATCCTCTTACAATATAAGACTCTATGCTTACTTCATATCTTTAAATGATAATCATCTCCTTTATATAGACCTCTAATGGATAGGTAACATTCTAATCCCAATGTAGGCTAACCATTATCCAATGCACTAATTCCATAAGTTACTACATTATCCTAATATATTGGACTCATATAACTAATTAAGGGGTATGTGTGCCACATTTTAGCATCAACATCAACCCATATACATTAATATATCATATCCCTTGGTACATAACATTACCTCCCTCTTTGACATGTTTCATCCCTGAAACATAGGAAGAAACTAAATAACGAGTATGATTCAAATTAATATGTGATCTTATTAGGTGATAACTCTCCAAGTATGATCCTTTTATTTTTTTCATAATCATAACTGTATTGCTTTGGTATCATGCATAATTATTTCTCTTTTGACTTCATGTACCATATTTTGTTGTGCTACTCTGATTCCATCCATGAATATAATATGTATTATTCCAAGCATAATCAAATTGATTTCCCCATTCATTCCATGTTCCATAGGCCACTACATTTCTCAGATTCCATACTTGACCATAGTAATTCTTCTTTGGCTTCCATGCATAGCCATAAGATTGGAAATCTGATTTCTTATATAACCAAAATGATTGTTGTTGTGACACTCCCTTTTTTTCCTCTCATGATGATGTGATTGTCTATATACCTCAACTTTTTCCACCTTTTCTTATACCACTTCCACTTTTTTTGTTTCTATTTATTGAGTAGATGAAGTGTTAATTATTTATTGTTGTGTGTCTTGATCAATGTCATCTGAATCTTTCTCATGCTCTTCATCACTTATTTCAATCTCATCCTCATGATATTCCTTGACTATTTTTGGTGTCTTTCCCACTATGATATCTTGTAAGGTGACCTTTTTTTTCCTATTCCAAAATTTCATGAACTTTTTTTTAACATTAATATTAATTGTTCCCAAAGTCTCTAACCATGGATATCTAAGAAGTATATCCATATCATCCATATCTAAAGCATAAAAATATGAATGCAAAACATATTTTTCCATAATAAGATCCAAATCTTCAAACCTTGAAATATTCTTACCATGTACTTAAACCTCCCAGATATTCTTTGCTTGAATATGTAGATGCTTCACCACATTTATGTTGATGAAGTTATACTTGCTGGTAGGGTTTATGGACACAAAAACCTTATTCTTTTGAATGTATCCATAAAATTGAAAAATTGACTCAAATTTCTTTGGATCTAAATCACTTAAGCCCTTATCATCCAATTCTTCTTCTTCTTCTTCTTCTTCTTCATCATCATCATCTTCTTCTTCTTCTTCTTTACTTGCATGTTCTTCCTCTTTGTCCTTATTTTCTTCCACTATTTTTTCTTCTTCAACATCTTCATTACCATCATTACTTTCTTTCTCTTCTACATCCTCTGTTATAGGCCATCGATCTAGGAAGATTTGTTCCATTAATTGCCATGAAGAATATTTTTCTACATAGATCAACCAATCAAATCAATGTAGTGTAGGCCCAAACAAAAAAGAGATAATTATCTTTTCCAAAAAAAAATTAGTATGATTCAAAAAAAGGAGCCACCATTCTATAGCATCAATATCATCCTCCCCTAAATTTTTTTTCAACTTCATGATTCACAAATAAAAACTAAGGTTTGTAAAACCCTAAAATTTCAATAACGCATTTAAAACTCATCAAAATAGTCCCAAATTTTTCATGTATATACATTTTATGATAGTGTAACTTTATTAAAAATTATGTGAAAATTTTTCAAAAATTTTGACCTGTAGATTCAATATATGAAAAATAATAAAATCATAATAAATCACTCAAAACAAATTAAAAATTCTAAAATTTTGATTGTATTTTTCTTGTATCTTCTTACAGCTCCAATAAAAATTTATAATAAAAATTCCTTATATTTCATAAGATATAATAAAATTAGTACAAACCCTAAAATAACAATAACTCCCTCACAACTTTTCAAAACATCTTGATTTTTTTACTGTGACTTCTTTAAAATATTCTCCATATCCAGTAAAAAAAATTGTGGAAAATTTCACAACCAATCTAAATATATTGATGATTCTAAAAATCTAGAGTTTCACTCCACACAAATTTTCCAAATCTAAGCTCTAATACCACTTGTTATGATCCACACTTATAATATTTAGAAATAATATAAAATAAATGTAGATCAATTCACACAATATATATTGGTGGACCAAGATGTCAAAATATTCAATATATGCATAATACCCTTAAGGTAGGGCAACACCATACAATACTCCTTTAGGAAAGAATAACTCTACAATGTCTCTTCAAGGGGACAACCTCCAATATCCTCTTACAATAGAAAACTCAATGCTCACTTCATATCTTTACAATGATAATCCTCTCCTTTATATAGACCTCTAATGGATGGGTAACCTCCTAATCCCAATGTAGGCTGACCATTATCCAATGCACTAATTCTATAAGTTACTTCATTATCCTAATATATTGGACCCATATAACTAACTAAGGGGGATGTGTGCCACATGTTGACATCTCCATCAACACATATACATTAATATATCATATCCCTCAATACATAGTAATAATGGTTGTTGAAAATAAGTAGCTAAATGAGGCATACATGTCATCTCTTTTAAATTCAATCCAAGAATATCATATGACAGTCCTTGAAGAGGTAAGTAAAGAAAATTAGGTTAAATTGGTAGCTGATAATGATGACTTGAGTAAGATTGAGGAGGAGCTTATCATTGAGACATCCTTTTGAAAGGAAGGAAACCTTTCATTATTCAAATATGTAAAAGATGATGAGATGCATGAGTGTGATGAACCATAATAGAAAGACACATCAAATGATGAAGATGAGGATGACTTCTAAGACCTACTTGATGATGTGGTAATTGATCTTCATCATGGAAGTCCTCAATAACTTGTAGTAGTGGTAGAAGAGAAATGTAGACTAGCTAATGAGTTTGATTAACAAACCATTATCCAACTTGAGGAGGCCACAAAAAATATGAACCATGTGAAGATTAGGCAAGTGATTTGTTTGACATTATAGCCATCAACCCATATACATTTATATATCATATCCCTAGGTACATAGCAATTATCTCCTCATTATTTTACACATTTATTTGAATGGATTTCCATGAAGGAATTGTCTTAGACTCTTGAATTATCTTAGTTTTTTATTACTCTTCTCTCTCCTTTGACTACAACACTTGTTTCCAAGTTATAAACTTGGGTTTAAGAGTCTCTTGGATTATGTGCAATGCTACTTGGAGCATGAATAAAGGTGTTTACAAATGGGATTGTGTCATTTTTGTAGCTATCACGAACCGGTACAAGTGTTAGTCTACAACCTTAATTTTTTTAGCAAGGTAGGCTTCAAAATCAAGCCTTGAATCATTAAGGTTTTTCTCATGATAACTAGTTCCTTCAATGTATATATTTTCCTCCTCTTGTGCTCTCTTTTGGATAAATTTCCATGATGGAAAGGTTAGAAGGGCTTGTGAAGGATTTTGAAAGCTCTTTAATTAAAAATTCTAGTGGGAGATAGTTATCTCAAAGTTGAAATAATATAAGATGGAGGGGGGGAGACCATGATAAGGATTGTGAACCTATTTCCCCTCATATACTTATAGCTTCTCCTTAATATTTGAGATTAGACCCTCTATTTTCAACATGTCATTATTTCCTCTTGAACGACCCTCCCTCATGAAACATGATCACTCTCTTTTGGCATATTACAATGAAGTTCTAATCCCCTTAATGACATGATTAGGGATCTCTTGCCCATACCCCTTTAGTGTATCAATGTTCACCATATGTCTCTCATAGTCCAATATGATCTATTTAAGGTTGGATATGGATTGACTTAGGACAAAAGTGTGCCAGTTAAGAACATCATGGTGCTACCATTACTGATTAAATTGATAATTAGACTACCAAAGAGGTATATGAGGCTCAAAATAGGGTTGTTAGTAAGGAGATTCACCATGGGACTAACAAGGGTGAATATAGAGATGATAAGGGTCATAATAAGGATTGGGGGGATCGTGATGGAGTTGAAAATGACCATAGAATTGCTCATAAGGTAGTGGATGATAGAAATATAGCTCATGTACAGTCATGACTCCTCATTAATCATATGTATAATAATGAAACTTTGAATAATAACCTTTCTTACCCTTTAAGTGATGACTTACCATGAAATTTTTTATGAATCTTGATTGTAAACTTGATATATGAGTGTTTGAAACTCTTTGAGATGATTGTAGGTGTTGATAATGAATGACCTTAGATTCTAAATGTAATTTGAGGTTATTAAATCATGATTTAAGGAAATTGAAAGCTACTCCCATATGGCATGATATAATTGTTAGCTACCCAAGTTGCACCCTTGTTGCAGTAGACTATTCACATCAACCTCACACTTGGACTAACATGGAATTAACCTATAGGGTGGTTTACCTGTTGTCTAAGAAAAAAATATAGTTTTATGGGGATATATCCCATAGTTTTTCACTTGAATTCTATCTCAAAGTTTTAACTCTATTAGAATGAAAAGGGAAAAGATATTGTATAAAGGAAATCTACACTAAAGTAGTGATGCACCAATATGACAATTCCATCCACTGAACTTAAACTCAGAAAACACTAATGGACTAATCAAATAACTAAATAACCATCTTTAAATGTTCTTATGCAAAAGTGCTTCATGTAGAGGCTTTGTTAGAAAACTAGGATACAAGGTTATGATAATAAGGTCTAATTTGATACTCTTTCTAGTTAGATTACACTTCTAACCTCATCATCAACATATCTACACACCACATAACTGAATAAGACATCCTATTGGAATCTAGGTGAATATGGACCTACAAAGTTCAAAGATTCATCACATATGCAAATTATATTAAGAGTAACACACTAGATTTATATATAAAAAGATCTACAATAGTCATTCAGTCATAGTACAAGAGGTCTAAGAGTACAAATTAGGTAGATTTTTCTCATGCCCAAGAGAGGGATACCATACAAAGCCATAAGGCCTAAACATATAGAATATGAGTAGAAAAAGAGATGGAAATGTGACATGGAGGTGATAAAAAGGGGTCATAAATGACCATGGTCCACTCAACCTATAGTTACATTATTTACCACAATCCTTCTTCAACTGTTTCCATGCATTGTTTTTCTTTAATGGCTCTTTTTGGCATTGAGGTGGGGTAAGGGAGACTAATTAAAATTTAGTTATCCTCATCAAATGTTTTACCACACCTAAACTAGTCCAATAATACTCCATATGATAGTTACAAGGTGAATTGAAGTGCAATTTGCCTCCATGAGGCATTGAGCAACTTACTAGCCTTATCATGTGGACCAAGCCTTGAAACTGGCTCCTCTTTCATAATGACTATAGAATGTGCACATTATTCATTCAATTCATCATTTAATAGGCATAGAAACTATGCATTAAATCTTTTCATTATCCCTTCTATGCCATTATTTCAACTCTATTTGACCAAGTAGGCCAATTAGGCCTAGTAGCTTGACTGTATGTATGTTAGCTAACATGAAACCTAAAAGAAACCTTAAAAACTTATAGATAGGCATGCCATAATATCAAACAACTATTTCACACCAATATTCAATCCTTAAAATCATTGCATAACTATAGTCTTGCTTCATATAGACAACTAGGTCATTTTCTCTTGCATGTCTATAGATTGGCTATTTGAAAGTGAGTTGTAGAGGTATTTTCAGGTGAATTCTTTGATATATCATGAATTAAGAAGATTAATAAAGTTTTAAACCATCCTCTCCAAGGATTGGAATCATCCTAAATTATCTTTTACCCTTATTTCTACTAATTTCCTTAGAAAAGTATAGATTTTTAACACTTCATACAATGCCCATACAACTTAATGCCATATGTGGAGTCCTCTCTAATTTTTCTATCAGATCCAAATGTTAGACAAGCCAAAATAGTGCTTTAGATGAAAATATTTGGTGATCTCTTTCATTAATTCAATACTAAAGTTTAAGGTTGGTTTAAGGAGGTTTACCATCTTAATGATGGTTCATAAATCTTAGGATTCCAACCTCAAACTTATGGCCATGGATGTTTATTCCATAGACCCACCTTAAACCCTTGACAAGATTAGGTTCCCATGCAGCTTTTGTGGAAAGATATGAGAATTCTGATAGACTTGTAGTCCTCTACGAGCTTTTTGGATAGACTTGTAGTCTTATCATTCATTCATAAAGGTGGGGACCTCAAATCAACTCCTTTCACCATGGATATCTAGTCCATAGGGGTTCCCAACTTCTTCTAGGATTATTTTCTTTGAGCCCCCTTTCCATGAAAGATATAAGCATCTAGAGGTATGGCTCAAATTGACTGGCTATGATGTGGAATTCAAGGTGGTCTATTAGGACTTAATTGGCCTTATTTTTTCCCTTATCTACTTGAAACACATTATTTATTACTTGAATCATCATATCACACCTCATCATGGTGTCAATTTTTTTTATGGGTGTGTGAGTATATTTTATGGTGTTGTAGGGTTTCTAAGCCTAGTCAATGTTTTAGGCTTAACAAGCTTAGGCTAAGTGTTAGATATCTAAGGAACTTGTAGTTATTTTCAAGGCTTAAATGTCATTGTGTAACATTTATCACTCAATCCATATCTCCTTAATCCTCCCTCATATGTTCTTGCCGTAACTATGTCTTCACTTTCCCACATAGGGCTATCTGTAGGAACAATTTTATATAATCTAAGTTGTATGAGGTTTGGGGTCTCAGCATATCCTCCTTCATTGATATTTTATGGAGTTAGGAAACTATAAAACACATTCCCAAATTTATCAACACCATTAAATTCAAATTTTCCTTCAACTCTACCACTACATGTGATAATTTAGTCATCTTAGGGTTTCTTAACATTCTTGTTCACATAGCCCTAGAGACTCAATTTAGAAAACTCCATACCTTATCTAAGTCTTATACCACATAATCATATTTACATACCATCTTACCATTCTACTCAAGTTTTTTCAACTATTGAACAAGATTCCAAGCCAACATAGGGTCCTAGAATATATGCAAGGGCCTGTTTGCCTCAATTTTAGGCCTAATAAGACTAAATAAGCCATTAGACATTTATCTTGTCTATCACCATTTAACTATAATTATAATTTATATATCACACCTCCCTTACTTTCCCCTCATACATATTCAAACCTCTATCAATCCCCTTGACAGTGTAGATGTCTCTCATTTATATAGTTGGCTTGTGGCTACTCAATTTAGGCCACAAGAGTTAGACTATTAGGCTTCTTGTTTTATCAAATAAGTCAACATTAAAGGTGAAGTGGTAAATTTAGAAGATATTTCAACATGTTATTTTACCCTTATGCAATATCTCCACCTATAAAATACCATCAACCAACCCTCACCTTCCATTATAAGACACTGCCTATTAGAAGATAGTTAGGTTTGAATAGCTGAGTTGAAAGCTCTTTTCCACATGAATGAGTATATTTGAGGTGGATTGGTATGTTTTATGCATTATTAAATGTATTTTAATGTCTACAGACTCTCAAACATTCCCTCAAACTTGTATAAGCCTTTAACTAGCATGTACAAAACTGTTTAGGTTTATTAGGCCTAAAAGGCCTACGTAGACTTGTTGGGTTCTTCATTTGTATTAAGTGTATCAAAATATTAATTTAAGGTTAATAACTTAAGAATAAAAAACATAATGTTAATTTTCACCTTTTACACTTCAAATCTTGCATACTCATCCATTCTCATTTTCCTTGCCAATACCCTGCCTATAGGTAATCTTGCACCCTACATGTAGGTCTCAGTTGGGTCCTTGAATGGACTGTAAAAATGTGACTAGTCTTTCCTCTACCTATTTTAGACCTCTTTACATATGAAACCCATATTTCACTTCTTTTCCCTCTTCCTAATATGTCTTCATGCCCTTAAATGGTCTCAATCACCATGCATAAGACTTAATCGGATATGTATGGCTTGTATTGGGTCTGTTTAGGGCTAGAAGATCTATGTAGGCCTATTGAGATCTCTCTACACATGTATCAAGGATCTCATTACTTTAAATGATATTATTAACATATTCACTTTCCTATTTTTAGTGTTACCAACCCTACACCTTCCTTATCAAGTATGTTCCACTACATCCCACTCTAAGACCCCAAGACCTTGTCTTGACTATGCAAACATGTTTAAAGGGTGAATTTCATTTTAAATAAAGGCCTAAAAATTACTTATCAAAACTTGATAAGCTTCCATGGAATTATTAGTCATGTTTTACATTATTCACTTAAGTATAATGATGGCTCATGGTTCAAACTACCATGTTTTCAATAGTCACCCTATAGGTGACCTTATTAGGTTTGTTAATTGTTTTTGTGTTTGAAGGGTAAATTGATGTTCCATGATTATTGTTATCATGCTGGAGAGCACACTATTTGAATATGTGTAAAAAACACCCTCTCTCTAGATGATATAATTGGAACTTCTCAAAATGTGGGTGACTTTCTATTGAGAAGAACCTCCAAATAGGGTTGGTTCCCTTAATATTTATCTTTAAGAAACTAAACTATTTTGATTTTTGGGGATGAAAAGGGAGAAGAAAAATGAAATAGAAAATCCTATCTAATTAGGTGATGCACCTGAATGATTGGTATTCTATAAAATATTTATAAAACTAAATGAGATACACATATGAATCTAAAATAAAACTCTACATTCAATCCTTAACGTTAGCATTTCAAAAGAAAGCTTTAAAGAAGTTTGCAAATCAAATTCAAATCCTAGCTCTTCAAATGACCTGTAAAGGATGAGATTTTCATAGTAGGTGTGAAAAGGACCAAAAAAAAGGGAAAGTAGATTCTACTTGTATGCTGGTACATATTAAAATTACACTCTATTCTAATCCAAAAAACATATGCAAAAAATCTTCTTTATTTGATAAATGGTGTCAATTATAATTTTTTCTCTGCTTTAGGAATTCATGAAAAATGGCTTCAAAAAAAAGCTAATATATATATATATATATATATATATATATATATATATATATATATATATATATATATATATATATATATATATATATATATAACCTTAAATAAATCCAAAATGGAATGTAAAAGAGAATTATTAGTCTTATTTGAGTTAAAATAATACTAAAATCCTTTTAAAATATTAATTAAAGGCTTTAAAATCTTCCAAGTCTTCAAAAATTGCATGTTCTTCATTTTTGGCATAGAAGTGAGAAGTGGTGGACCCATGTTGACTTGTCATCCTTCCTTTAATGAGGATAACACCATAAATTGGAAGATGAATCCATATTAAAAGTGATTTTAATTTCTTTAATGTGCCTATCTTGCATGAAAAGTATGCGAAATGCATGAAACTAGTCAAACTAATCAGCCGAAGAGATTTGACCCTTAAGGACTAGTTAACTCCACTTAAACTCAACTTTCATGAATTGGAACTTGTGAATTGATTTTATAATTATATATCCAATTAAAAAATATATATGACACATGGTAACTCTAAAATCAATTCATTTTATATATTTTCAATGTCATTCTTTAATTGCTTGATTGACCAATTAAGCCTATTAGGCTAATTAGGCCTAATAGCCTATCTTATTTCATTTGGACTCCATTAAACATATAAATTATTCCATGAAACATGAAAAAATAATTAAATATACCTTTAAAATATTTTATCATCATTATATATATGATTTTGATGAGAAAACACTCCTCATTTAGTCAATAGGGTTGACTAGGCCTATTTTTCTCCATTTTCTTATAGACTAGCCATTTTGATCAAGTTGGTTGGGACAAGTATAGGATGATTTATAAACAAATTAAAATTTTAATATCAATAAAAATTATTGTTATTTTATCTCTATTAATTATATTTCATTGAAGTGTCATGTACTTCATTTTACATGATTTTTTCCATTAAAAACATGATTTTTACACTCATATGTATATCTCCATAAATAAAGTTTACATTTATGTAATATTATATGAGTTTAATTAAAATTTTAAAAAAAATTAGGTTGATCCAAGATGATTTGATAACAATAAAATTAACATTTTTCAAAACTAGTTTTTAAGGTTTTAGGCAGGCTTTGAAGTTGAATCTTAAAAATGATGATTCATGAAATAAATACCTCAAAATAAAAAAATATTTAAATTTATTTATATCACACTATCCCCCCTAACATCCTTGAAAATATTGGGTTCCCATGAAAAATATATAAAAATTTATCACGTGGATAAATCTGCCTGTGTGGTTTTGACTGCATTCTAGACTACCTACGCTCTTAATAATTCTTTATAAATAAAATAACCTAAAATGATATTAATTTTCATAATTATAATTAATTTTTTTTCCTCAAAACATACTAATATTGTTAATCCAAACTCCACACGTGGTGAAAGATATGAGCATCTAAACAGGAGGCTAGGAAGGGTGTCTAGAATTACAAAAAGTGAAAATTTCACCAATATGAAAATAAATCTTCAACTACTTCCAAATTCCTGAAAAATAATCATGGATTATTTAACATTCTATCAAAACACTCTAAAATTACATTTTTCTTGAAAAGTCAAAAAACCCATTTTTGGCCTATATGCCTATTGTATTGCATAAGCCTATATGATCATGGTTTGCTTAAAATTTATAGTTTTAACACTCTTTAAAGATCTTATTATGATGTAAAAACATAATCTCATGATTTTCAAACTTTTACCTAGACTTAGAAACCTTTGTGGCACTCTACAACGATGCCTACCCAATGGTGATCTCCAACAAACATGCTAAGAATTGTTACAAAATAGAAAGTATCTCCACTCATCAAATGACAATTAATTTTTTTTAAAAGGTTTAAAAACTCATGTTGACCTTTTTTATAAAATTTTAGGTCCTGAAACCACCTGTAGCTCCTTAAAAGTTTAATTTTCTCTCAAAATTGATCCCTGTGCATGGATTGTCTACATATTTGAACTTGCCAATGCTCTTTTGAAATTATAATGACCCATTTACAATATATGTTTTTTATGTTTTTGACCAAAATTAGTGTTTTTAGGCCACAATTCCTTATTTTGACTCTCTTTAAAAGGCTATGACTGATTTTAGGAAAGTTTTATATGATAGGGGTAGTAATTTGACCTTAACAGGCCAAATTACTAAAAATTATCTTTCAAAATTTGGTGGTGTTTATTTTTCTTATTGATTCCATGAGAATCCTCAAGCCTCTTTATGTATTTAATATTTCAACATAACAGTGGCACCTCCTTCCTTTAGCTTACACAATAAGCTTGATGTGGCTAGATGAGGGTTGCTTTGGATAGTGATCTAAGAGCAAGGATGGTTAGTGTGAAGTTAAAATGGTGAAGATATGGAAAATAGTGCAAATCCTAGTTCAATTATGAGGCTAATGTTTATGCCTCTGAGACAACTTCAATATTCTCTCTAGATACCTTGTTTCTATTTGTAAGGAGGTCACTCATGGGTACTAGACAACCACCTTAGAATATGACTTGAAGGGGATCATTTTTTTATTGATGACATGAATTGGATGAGGTTTTAAATTTATAGGAGACCAAAATGGATTCAATTACATCACTATCAAGACTAAAATATCATTAAAACACCTCAAAATATACCATAGACCTTGTACCTTGAGAAAAGTACCTGTAGACTACTACATGAAGAAAATAATAATTTTGGCGTGATTACACCATCCAAACATGTGAAACAAGAGTAAAAAATGTTGGATATATTCTATGAGGACTCCAATAACATGAAACAAGCATTGGTTTGCATAAAATATTTAAAAATCTACCAAAACCATTATACTTTCTCATCCTTTCATAGATGAAGAAGGGCATTAGAGTGGTCAGTTTGTTAATGATTGTTCATGAATGTATGGCCATGAACCTACTAAAAATATATTAATAATAAGTTTTAGGGACATATTTTATCTCCCCAAAATACTAGCTCCTAATTTGACCTCTCCTATACCGAATGAAGGAAACCCTGACAGGCTGCCTAGGCTACCAAGGAAGCTAGTGAAAAAGGAACAATGGTTTTGGACCTATTATAAATTATTTGACCATAAAAATTATTCCATACATCTGCACTAAACTCCTCTATAGTACCTAACTCCCCCCTATATATACCTATCCATACCATTTCTTACAACATGCAATAAACACCTAAAAACACCATTTTCACTATTTTTTGCATGATTTGACCTTGAACTGACATTTTAGGGAAAAGAAGGGGAAAAAACAATTCATATGAATTTTAAAAATGATTAGTATGACATGAGGATTTTAGAGGGTACCTTTTATGGGGCTCATGTGGCTAGTGGAAGGTGTGAATATGTCATGAAAAGGGATTTTAATGGTATGAAATGCTTAGTCATGGCCATGTGGATATAATGAGACTTATTCAATACCTTTATAATATAATTTTTATCAAAACACCCCCCTCTTTCAAAGGTTCTTAATGAAAATAGGCTTATAATGGGGATTTAGGCATCATTTGATGACTTTAGGGGGGTTATAGGCTTGAAATATCTTGAATAGGTAGACCATGAACAATGTCATCAAACACAATAATAGACATTCACAATATGACTTTGGCATTCTTTACCTCACTCCAAGACCAATCATGAGTACTAGAACATCATTAATATGCCTAAGTCAACTATGACACATGAGCTCACAACCATACTCCATGGCATCTTGAGACCACTCAATAAGATTTAAAGGCTTTTAAGAGACATTCGTGAGACCATGACCAATTGAAGCAATATATATTGGGTGGGGAAGGGGGTCTTATGCAAATTTTTGATGGTAGGGGTTGAAATTTGGCCTTGTGAGGCCAAAATGTCAACAAGGATAACATGGAAATTTTGATGCATTATAGATTGATCTCTACCAAATCCTTGAAATCCTGGGCAAGAATGCATTCTGCATAAGGTTTCTTATTGGTGAGGATGTTCCATTGTTTGTTAATGGATAATTACTCAAGCATTACTTCTAAGATTGAGTGGTTGAGAATTCCCTATAAATAACTTATTTTTTATGTCCCTTGTTTGTTAGCTTAGGTTTGCTTTTATTTGTTTTCCATTTTTCTTCCTTCTTAGGTTTGTCCCAACTATTTTTTTCCTTGTGGTTCCCTTTTTAATTAGATAAATGAAATAGGGTGTTATTTTAAAGGTAACTGAGGTGGCACTTAAAGATATTAATCATAATTTTACTCAAATAACTTATGTGAATTATTGTTATTACTTTTTTCATTTCTTAAATTCTAATGTTCAATGATTCATAATAGAATGGATGAATTTTATAATAACTATTTTATTGTTTGGATCCATCTAATGCACTTAAAAAAATATCTACAAGAAAAATACAACACTATTCTGATTTTGGTTTGTATTGAGTTGTCATAAACGTGTTTATTTCCTTATACCCATGCCTTAGTCCCCAACCATCTATGGATGAAATTGTAAAATCTTCTTTGAAAAGAATTGAGCTAAAATACAAAATATAAGATTTAAAATTGTCCTTAAAATGGTGATCTTGATGACCTCCACCACAATATTTTTAGCTTGGTTGAAAGTGGAGCAAGGCCTTTGGAAGGGACCAGAGGTATCTCTATCAGGGATATAAATGACTATTTGGAAGTAGAACAATGCCCGCAAAATTTCCCCCAAGTTAAATTGTAATTTTTTTTTCCTTTGGAAGTTCTAAACTTATAAAAATCTAAATTATTTCATGTTAATGCAAAATAAATGATTCAATCACTTGATCACACAAATGGTTTTATCAAGATTATGGCTTAGTATATCACTTATTCCCATATAATTTAGTGCTTTTAAATTTAGGTTTGTTCTGAATAATTACTTACAACTAATGATTTTTTTCCTTGTGAAATCAAAGATTATGGATTCTCAAAATACTTAGGAGTATTTCTTAGCAAGAGTCATCATTTTTTATTGCTTGCACAACACACCCCATTTTTCAAAATTAAAACAGGGGCCCTCTTTTTGATTTGGAGTCTACTCTTATTCCTTTTAGGATTTCATTATGGTTGATTGGTTTAAATCAACCTTATTTTAAATCTATTAAATGATTAGTTACAAGTGATTGAATGGGGTTTACTTTAATGTCTTTGCATTTCTTTAGTTTAGTCCAAGATTTTATCTAGGAGTGAGTTAGTTTTAACACCTGAATTTATATCAATCTACTAAGTTTTAGTCTATTTATTTGCTTGTGTTTTGAAACACATTTTACAAATTTCTTTTGGACTATTTCACCTTAGGTTTGTGCAAATTAATTGATTTTTCAGAGTTTTCTACCTCTTTTCCTAAACAATTATTGCCCATTTATGCTTCAAATTCAATTTGAATCACTAAATGTTTATAAGGGTTTACTCTTTAAAATTATTTAATTTTCATTACAATGGACTAAATTGGCTTTGGATTGAGCAAATGACAAAGTCAATTCATGATTTTTATTCTATACTTACTCATCTTTGCTTTGGACTTAATCATTTTAATTTTAATTTTTGTAACCATTGGTTTTCAAATTCCTTACTTAGTCCCTTTTTAGCTTTTGCCTTAACCAATAATTTGCAAATATTTAGCTGTTGATTTTTTAAATCAAATCATTGACTATGCATTTCATATTTTGTTTGCATGGTTTTCAAATTTCACTCAAATTTTGGTAGAAAGGGCTAAGTTAGAAAGTTTTAAATCAACCTTCACATTTTTTTGGTAAGGAGGTAGTCTTCACAAGAATTGTCTAAGTCTTTTACTCTTTAGGAAAAATGTCAATAAATAGTCAAAACTTTTGCATGAAGGCTCAATAACAAAAGTCATGAAGACAAAATTTAGAATACTTCACAAAAATTGTTCAAGTATTAGGTATTCAAAAAAATATTTCCAATAACAAAACTTATGAAGGCTTGGACCTTCAAAACAAAAGTTGTGAAGAATTCAATTCAAATGAAGAGAAGAAAAGGATCATTATAAATTTCATGAGAATTGTATCATAACTTTTGGTCTGAATAATTTTTTTGAAGGTTAAAGCCCAAACACATCCCAAAAACACAAGATCTAAAAAATTGGGTCTTCAAAATGAATGAGTCATTGATCTTATAGAAATCAATAATAATGAAGGAAAGGATCTCCCTTTTGAAAGAATTATCATCGCATATTTTTCATGATAATTCTTTGAAAAATAATGTGAATATAGCAAAAGTGTAAAGAGCTAAATAACAATGTGTGGTAGTGTAAAATCCAAAATCTCAAGTTCTCAGGAGGACATATAGAGGTTGTGTGACTATGAAGTTGATAAAAACAAGATGTAAAGCTAAAACCCATAGATGATGATGAAATACAAATTGAAAAAATTAGAGCCTATAGAAGTAGAGCCAATAGTGCAATGAAATAAAAGGAATGAAAATTTGAGAAGATGTTACATGATAGCTTCCTAAAACATTAAAATCATAGCAGGATGGAGCCGTCAAACCTTGAGAAGCCAAAATGAAACACAGGTGGGGATCAAAGTTTAATGAGAAAAGGACATGGTGGGCATATAGATAGTAAGGAATGATCATAAATTTGATGGTCTATCTATTTGATAAAATAATCAAGAGGTCAAAAATGGACTACTCATCCAAATTAATTTACAAAATCAAATCGTAATCCAACTGAATCATGAATACAATGGGATTAATTATCATGGCCTATGAATTATAATTAAGCATGAAGCATAAAGGACAAAATATATGCCTTAAATAGGTGAGGCTTTAACTGCATAGGATGTGGGTGGCTAAATATCCTAATGCAATCTCATCTGCATTCCCCCATGTGCATTCATTCTTGATTTGGTCTACCATGTATCCTAATATTTTCATGATGTAGTTGAGTAGGATTTATTCCCAATGAACCTCAAGTGGTCTGGCCACATTGATGATTATTTCAACTACCCCATTAGTGGGTGAATTTGAATTTTAAATTTCATTTTGAACTCCTCAAGCCTGCGTGCCTATATAAGATCGCCTTTTATTTAATGAAAAAGGTTGGTTCTTTATTATTGTGAGAGAGACATATAAAATGAGATGTTTTATTTTTACTTCTTAGGATAATCTCTTCTATTTTCCTATATTATCCTTATTTTTACATAGTTATTTTATTAGTCTTCTATGATGCAATGAATTCTAATATATTGTTAATTAAAAGGAAAAATCCTAATAATTGGAAGACTATTAAGTTTGTGTGGTCATTCTCTACATATTTTTATGGTAGTTATGCCCTTCCTTGTTATATTCACTCTCCCATAGACTCTTGCACCATCTTTAGTTAGATTTTTTCTAGGTCTATCTCAATTGAACATTAGTTTCATGGGATTTTCTTAGTTAGATAAATATAGGCTCATTTATATTCATCAAAAGCATTTTATCTCTTTATCCCCAATATTTTTATCATTATTTATAATTAGGTTAATCTAGGAACATATCAATCTGAATTTAACTATTTATCTTGATTAATTATATATATATGTATTATCATCATTATTACATTTTTGAATTTATAAGACATGATAAACTAATGAGGGAAGTCATCTTGTGTTATGAAGTAACTCTTGGAAGCCTAATTTTTGTTGGATGTTGGACCCTAAAAACTTATCCCAAGTGAAGTAGGTGGCCTCTTTTAAATCACTTAGATTTAATTGCACCTCAAATCATTAAAACAAGCCATTTATAATGGAATAGTTCACACCAACCAACTAAGTGAAGACCAATATACAAATACCTTTTACATTTAGACCTTAGGGACATATTTTCTTCATGAGATCTCCCTCCTTTTAGGAGAGGCTATGGATTAACATTCCCTACTTATTGTTGGCTATTTCAAATCCCACCATCAATAATACTATGATATTTAAACTATCAAAAAGATAATTTACATGTTTACCTAAGTCCCCAGCTTCATTACTCCAATAGTTAATAGAGTATGAGCTTATATCTATCCCTCAGCATATTGAGGTTGATATGAGTGGACCTATACCCAAAGGATATGATGTGAATGTTTATTTTCATTATCATTAGGGACCTAAGAATTCTATGAACCATTATTTTACCTTGAAGCATAAGATCCAAGATCTTATCGATGACCAAAAACTTACATTTGAGGATCCTCCAAAGGAATTAGGTTCACAAGAACTCAAAAATCATCCAAGATAATAAGATTTAACAATTACATAATACATGGGTGGTACTTATTTTTGGCATAACCATAATGATCCTACATAATTAAAAACCACTTACAATATAAATCATTTTCAATAGCTTGGTTTTGGACTACAAGACATACAAAATAAGGTCACTTAGAAAGACTCCTTAGGCAACATAAAATTAGCCATTGCTTGTGGTCCTAAAGTAATTCAAACACAAGTTTGGGTTATGCTTACCATATATACATAAGCACTTACACTAGGAACTCTTTGGCTATAGAAAATGGAAGCAAAATTTAATCAAAATATACAAGGTATCTCATTTCATCATGAAGGAAAATTAATATATATTTTAAATGATACCGTTACTTCTTCTACTACACATGAAAAATATGAGGAGGAACATGCTATGTACCTTTCCAACCATTAACATCAAATTTACAAATTAATGTTGTAAGGTTCACAATGGGAGGACATCTATGACCATCTATTGGATGACATCATAAGATGATCTTTCATATTCAAATATTCTAAAAATACAAAAAAAATTAAAACATTCAAAAATCTAAAAAAACATTCAACACTTACATGTTATATTGGCTCCTTAGCATCCATGTGTTGTTTCCATGTTGATGGATGGCATACTTTGTTACTCCTATACACACATATGTGTCACACTTTTACTTGAGTGTGATACAGGCATACATAGATACATACATTCACATTTTAGATGTTGGATTTTCCCTATACTCATGTCATATAGACATTGGTGTACTATGTTTCTTTGGTATTGATACACATAGGTTATATGGTTTGATGATCATTCTACATTATCATCTTTGAGCTTAAATATGTACTTACACATATTTATCTATGATTAAATCTTACATAGGATACTTGATATTTTGTAGAATTAATATTTTTTCCTAACACATTGGCTCCATGGGATACTAAGACATGTTTATGATGGTTTCTTATGATTTACTTTATGTAATTCCTTGAGTGTTTTTCCCTAATATTATATTACTTGTTAGAGAATTTGAATATGCTCCTTTTCTTACATCCCCCATGCTTATGTATACTTTCATTGACATTTTTGTATGTCATTATCTTTTGTATGTATATTTGAATATGTCTTGCTTGATTTTATGGACATTTTACTAAGTAATATCCCTTAAATTATGTAGTATTTGAATATGCCCCTTGTTTACAATTTCCTTACACTATTACCTTTTGACTTGGTTTTGTGTGCTTGTGTGTGTGCTTGTTTAATTGTTGAGCTTGTATTGTTACTACATAAAATTTTCCATTATTTTTATCATGTATCTTAGGCCTACATGTGATCACATTGGTTCTATTTTCTTCAAATATACATTTACCTAGACATGTTCCCTTCTACATGCTACATGGGTACTGTTATCAATTATATTTTGCACCTTCTATGTTTTGTAGGATTTGTAGTAAATAGGAATATAATGACATAATGGGATCACATACAAGCTGTTTGATTTTGGAAAATTGAGGTGAACCTTTGGAGAAGGTTGGCTTCATTTCACTATGTTGAGTACAACTAATACATGACTAGTTCACTTCTAACTATAGCTTCTTTGTGATTTTACTCTTAACTAGGGTTTTATTTGTAAGGAAAAGATGTTTTGAAGGATTTTTAAACATATAAATGGTGATGCACCAAAGGATTTTAGTTTAAATTATTTATTACTTTGGTCTAACATAGTTTGAATAGTAATATACTGAAATCTCTTAAAATACAATCTTACATGAGTATGAAATCAAAGGTAGTATTGGACATTTATCAAATAAGGATCAAAGTTCTCAATTTTTCCTCAACAATATTTCAAAAGGGTAAGATAAATACAAAAAATGATCTTATACGACTGAAAGAAGACTTATATCATTCACAAAGGTAACAAACTATGTACATACACAAGGATGACACAAAAATAATGAAAAGAAAAATTTAGTATATTGATATTCTTCAGTTACAGCATATAGATGAACTTCTCAAAAAGTATAAAAATTTATCTCTCAACAAAAATATCCATGGGCTACATGGGAGAATCATATATATACAAAAAACTTACTCTCTTGAGAGAGAAGCCAAAAACTTTTACACTTACTCCTAGAGCAAGAAATCAGGGAGTGCTCATACAAATGTCCTCATTTCATTTTGAAGAGCTATTTTTGTTAGAGTAAAAGGAAGAATAGGACTTTGTAAATATCTAGATGCTTTTCCAGGTGTTTAATAAGGAGAAAAAGTATATTAGAGTCTTCTATTCAAACCATATCTCCTTGAGCTCAGTTGAAGAAGTCTCTCACCAAGAAATGGGGTGCCAAAATGAAACTTCATAAATTGGTCAATCTTTTAACAAAATTGATTGGTTTTTTTAATATTTTAAAATTTTAAAACATAAATTAAAAAACCTAACTTGTAATTTGTATTCAATAATTTTTCAACTTATAAGTCACTTGACAAAAAGGGATGTGCAAATTACAATGTAAGCTTTTATAAATTTTAAGTCATTCAACTTGTCAAAAATAAAAGTGCACAATACAAGTTACACTTTTTCAATTTAAACTTGATGAGATGATCATTGAAAATTAAAAGTATCACTTTTTAAACTTAAATCTAAGAGTTATCAAAATGATAGTTTTAATTTAAAACTTACAACTTTACAATGTAACTTACAAAATTTATAATTTACAGAATGCATTCTTCTCAAATAATTAAATAATTAATCAACAATAGTGACATTAGAGGATTCCTTATCCTTTTTTTCTTGTATCTTCTCGATGTAATCATCAAATATATTTAATATTTATTGTAGGCACTCTTCATTGGGACCAATTGTGTAAAGATTACTAATGTCACAGTCTGTCATTACCTTAAATAATTATCTAGAATAAGCTCTATAGATTTGGATATCTTTGCCCATCTAAAAAAGTGTATTATGGTACTTGATAAAATTTTGGATGGAATCCAAATTGAAAATTATGTCATGTGTTGACTCCCTCTTAATCACATCCTTAAATTTATCGTAGACAACCTGAACAGGAAGAGGTTTATCTTGGTAATCTACTACCTCACATGATAATTTATAAATTGAATATTCAATGTCATATATTACATCATTGGCCTTGTCACTTGTGATTTTTTAGAGTTATCAATACTTTCATTGACTATTCTAACTCTCAACTTGACTACCTTCTCTAGCTTATCATGCTCAAATGATTCTTGAATATATTTTCAGACATGAGGATGTCACTCTCTATTTGGTCAATGGCCTACAGCTTGGGAGAGTAGAGTTTTAGCCTTTCAACTTCTTCCTCATATTTGTTTATTTTTATCTTCAAAGTTGTAAGGTCATCCTTTAGTGTTTTTTAATAATTCATGTCCAAACCTATCACCCTATTCCCTTTGGTGACTATTCTTCAGCCCAATCCTTTGAAGCTCTGCCCATTGTGCCAATATTTGTTATTATATCAAATATCTCTTTATCACAAAACTGGGGGAAAAATTAAGTTGGATGGGTTTTTTCAAGAGGATGTGTTGGGTATATAACCCTCCTCAAGGTAGCCATCAAATGATCTACCTTGTTCTTCAACTCATCCTTGGTGACCTCATTAATGTCCATTTTCTTGAAGAGAGAACTTATGCTTGTTTGGACATCATGTTTAAGTCCCTCCCTCATTAGATGACTAAGGTGTACCTTGGATACCTAATAAACCCCTATTACTAAATATTCTTTTTACTTCTCCATTGTTTCATCATAAGGGACTCTAGAAATAGTCTTGGGACCTCTCTTTGGTCATTTAGATTCTTCTAATAGACCAAAATCTAGGGTGTTAGGAGATATCATTTGATTCCTCTTCTTAGACATTGATTATGCAATATAACTAGGAGTGGCTACCAATGAATCTTGTCTTGTTCCGATAGCCACTATTAATTTGAAATCTATGACTAAATATGCCATATTGGTAGTTACTATAACAAGTGTTTTATTTGCCACTAACATTATTATTGAGTCTTCAACTGATGATTTGATTGTCTCTACCCCATTAGTGGGTTGACTAGCCATAGTTGTGTCAGTGGGCTTATCTATCTCCACCTCCTTGGTGGGATTTTGGGTCAAATTAAGAGTGGGAAAAGGAGAGGATACTTGGGTGGGTTGAGTGTATGTGCTTCCAATGGGTGTGTAACTTGAGAGTGATATAGGTGGGGAGGTATGCATGTGTGGAGGTAATAAGGGAGCTTGTCAAAGGATGGTTTCCAAGGTAACAAAAGAATTTAGTAGTTTGGGTAGAATGGCTAGATTTTAACTAGTGGGTAATGTGATGGAAGATTAATATGGACTTGTTACCAACCTAATGGCTATGGTGGATAGTGGCTATAGTCAAAATGATTGAGTTGGTATCCATGTATTATTGGGTGGTGTTGGTGGTCAATAGGGTGGTATTAGATATAGGGATGAGGTGAAAATGATTAAAAAAGAGGGAGGTGGGGATGGAGTTGGGATAACTAACTACATTTATTGGTTTACTACCAAGGGTATCATTTGTATTGGTGAGATAGATTAGGGAGTAATTACTTGCATAGGTTGGATGGTAGAAACATGAGGAGGGGTTACAACAGTTGAGTACCCTATAGAAACTAGTAGTTCTTATTCAATTGGTTGGGTTAATGGCACTTGGGACTCTATAGGCATGGAAGAAAATATATAATTTCTCTTTATAACTTTGAAAATTTGAAAAGTGCACATAAATCTATGGTTGTTGCTTGGGTCTTGAAAAAGAGTACTTAGTCCATTTTGAAACTTTTACTCTAAAAATTTTATAGGTCTCCTCTAAGGCACAGGTTATTTTGAGGTTTTTAGCACAAAAATATCAATAAATACATTCAAAAAACTATGCATTTGTATTATAATTTTGAGGTGAGGTAACTACTAGTGCTTATATTTCTCTCACCTCAAATGGGGGAATATTAGTGGGGGCATGTCATAGATACATGTTCTCCACACTGGGCACAATACTTAGATTTAGTGGGGGTATGTTTTGAAAGAATGTTATCCACATTAATTTAGTATATGGTACTAATATTAGTTTTTATATTTAGTGAGGAAATGCTATATGGGCATGGCTTCCACACAATTTTAGTTCTCAGATTCAGTTATGGCATGCTTTGGGAACATGTTCTCCACACCTATTTAGTATTGAGCATCTCCAACTTATAATGGGTGCATGTTTTAAAAACATGTCCTCCACATTATAATTTATATCATTTTAAAAATTTCTCTAGAAATAGTGGGGAATTATTTGGAAGCATTTCCTCCATACTTACACAATTATATAAATTGGCTAAAACACACTTATATGACTCAAATTCACAATTGTGGTAGAATTATATACATTTATACTATTATTATACATAGTTTAAACATGAGACATATATAAGGTGCATATACTATGTAACATGTTCTTAATATTCTAAAATCCAAATCAATTCAGATTACAAAAAAAATTATGGACTATTACCATATCACATAATTTTTTATAATGATACCCCATGGAAATTTATGGAATTTTATTGAGCCAATATACCACAGTAGTTGATGTACTTTTGGTATGGTTGGGGTGATCAAATCACTCAAATTTTCTAGGTTTTTAGGTTGGTCTTTATCATCTAATCTCACCAGGTTATAAGTATCATTGGGTTACACAGTTGAGCTAATCTTAACTATCAGGTGGGAACTCAATTTTACTCCAAAATTGGGGGCATGTGCATTCTAGTATATCTATCTCCTTGGATATAATCACTTTAATTATTTATATATATTTTTCCTAATCTAAGTTCCATATCCTTATAATGATACATCTTTTTAAAAATAACTTTCCAATAGGTAAGGTGGTTACATTGACACACAATTATACTCCTCAACCTTTTTATTTCAATTTCAATCTATTTCAAGTACTTTAAACCTAGATTATATGCACTAATTTAATATTGTAACATGTTTTTGGTTGTAGGTTAGTCAATGACAAATAACTCAAGTTAGGCATAACAAAGACAAGGTGTGCATATACACCCATGTATGCATTCATTTTATTTAAACTAGAAATTTCATTACTAGATTAAAGTGGGGGGATAAATTTAGATGATATTTTATGATTATATAGCACCTAAATATTGTACACATAGTAAACATATACCTTAGTTGTTCCTCTCATTTTTTCACCTTTTCTGATTTTCACATGTCTTACATATGCTCTACCTTTGTGCCCCTTGGACTATGTCTCTTAGTCTAACTAGTCTAATATTAATGACCTAGGTCTTCTATCTTGACTATAATGTTTAAAATTTACTTATCTCCTATCTCTAATAGTTTTTAGTATAAATAGTAGCATCTACATTATTTTCTTATCTTGATGCAAGTGTTTAGTGCCCTAAATTCATCCAATTTGCAAATGAAATGTCTACTAATGGTATCCCTAAGTGATTTAATAAGAGTTATTACTTCAAAGAGATTGATTTAAATACAATATCAATCTTAATTCATTCCTTACCTAGGAACACCTATAAAAAATACCAAAGAGCATTCAAAGAGAATTTAATTGAATAAAGTTTCCCTATTTATTCTTATGTCCATACCAGTCATACGTATTGTATATCTATAGGTATAAAGTACTTAAGGATTATCCCAAGAGCCTAATTTTCCAAGTTATAATATAGGTCATTGGTGTACTTTATTTTCATATATTGTATGGTTCACACAGAAGCCAACACATAGGGAAGAAATACATGAGTCTGAGGGCCTCTTCTATAGTATTTTCTATGTATATAATTCCCATTGAAAATGGGGTCTTCGGGGTAGCTTGAAACCATGTGACCACTAACCTATTTCCCCCTAATGTCATTATGAAGATGGAAATCTAGGGTTTTCCTAGTTCACAAAGAGCGACTGTCCATGACCCAACTCTAAATGCACCAAAGTGAAGGTGAAGAAAGACACATAAGCATCTAGGTGGTCACATCATGTTTCAATAGATATTTTTTATAGGACACTAACATAAAACCTATATAGTAGCATCAATGCAACAATCCCATGCTAACATTATTATCCATAGAACTAGAAGCATCAAAGTTAGAATTTGATGACTATTCTATAATCTCCTTCTTAACTACTTTCTACATGTTCCAAATCTAGAACTATATTATAATCAAAACAAGCTAATTACATCACTTCTCTATCATTTATATATCTATCATAGTTTTACTTTCCATATTTATACTATCTCAACATAATAAATTTAGTGTGTACTTATATCTAAGTTTAACATTTAATTGGCTTGCTATATATTTGATTATCACCCTTGTGCCATTAGATTTATATATCCCCATTTAACATCTAAAAAATCCTAATCTAGATATTTTAGAGTTAACTAAGATAAAATTTGAGTATTTTATAAAAAATATGATTATAAACATGTTGTTAACTATTTTTTACTACATGAGATTCTTATAAATTATGAAAGTGATTATTTTATACCTACTTCGACAACATCACACTATTTCAGACAACAGATGGGTTTACCTTTGTCCAAATGGATCACTATTGTATAGAATTTATCTAAGTGATTTATACATGTTTAGTTTGATCCACTGTGTGAGCTCTATAAAATTATGCATGTGTATTTTACTATAGGATCTTAGTCTCGACAAGGCACTATGCATTCCCCCTTATTTTGAGGTGAGTTATTGATCCTATGTAATAAATTAACTTAAAATAAAACAACACATGATATTAATTATGTAAAATATGTTTAATATTAATATCATGGAAGATCATGACATCATCATATATATAAACTAATCATAATATTAATATGAGATGTATGTATGTATAAATAAGCATACATAGTGAGATTGTGAAGATATATGCTAGAAATTAGACACATAAATAAGTGATAAAAATTGATTACAAATGAATAGAACTACTGTGGGAGAGATGCATAATATCCATCATGGAATCAAAATTATAGGAATATGAATAATGCTCATCATGGCATTAAGAAATAAGTAAACTTAGAAAGAAGGTGTCATGGCCATGACACACACATATAAAGAGTATATGCAAAGCATATAAAACATGCAATATAATTCCAAGGGATCACATATAAGGGACATGTTCAAATGTGACTCACATACATAAAAACATATAATGAAGGCTTAGATCAATTCACAATTACATATTCAAATGTCTCCAATCCAAACAAATAATACACACAAGACATGAAGCAGGAAAGTAAACATGAAACGAATGCATAAATATATGTAGTTGATCAACATAGTCAATTCATAAAACTAAAATATTAATTAATTTGGTTAACCAATAATATATCAATGTGTTAGTAAGTGATAGATAAATAAGGATCAAATATGTGTAGAAGATGCCCCTAGTCAGTTTGTTGAAGTAAAAAATAAGATGTAAGAGGCATGTGTCTAGTTTGAATCTAAGAACTAATAGTCTATGCTCATTGGGATAAGATTAGTAAAATAGGATAATGATATAGTGCACTCCTATTTCAATAGGGTAATCTTTTATGTTTCTAGTTTTTAAGTATGAGATAGTGAAAACACTTGCAACTATGTTTGGGTATAACATCCTATATGCTCTACACTCACTCATGTAAACTTGTGAAGCATACAAGATATTGAAAATAAATATAAGTAATGAATAAATTTTCACAATTCAACTGATGTAAATGAACTAAACATAAGAATGCATAGGTCTTGATTTTTGAATTTTCTTGAATATTTGATTTTTTTATTTTTGCATATATAACTGAGAAAAAGAAAGAGATGATTCCCTTAAGATATTTACCATCACTAGGTCTTATTTATAACATAGGAAGGATGACCACTTATAAATAGAAAGTATCATACCACTATGTAGGTTATCTATCATTGATATATTCATATTCAACATAATCAATATCATCAAGATCATACCAATATATAGTGTTGTAGTTATCATCATATCAATTATGAACTTATGGAGTGTCACTCTTGTATTATTTTACATATAGTAATGTAAAATAAATTAACCTGTATTTTGGTAATTGACTTATCTAATTTATATTTTGAAATGTGTATTATGTCATGTGAATCTAATGATATGCCATTACTTGTATCTATTGGTATACTAGTTAAAGAGATGATTTATTTTTGTTTCTCTTAATCTAAATAGGTTTCATATTCTCTTAAAAATGTAATTATTTCACTATAAATGTTCAAACATGTCATGGTTATTATATTTACCCATCATTTGCACCATTTCTATCATCGATGATATTCCTAATTCAATGTCATATTTGGGTCAAACTAGGACATACATGAAATACTAATGGACATGTTTTTTGACCAACTATGAAAGTTAACTCAATTGATACAATAAATGATTTATATAAATTAGTCTTACTTAAATGTTCTTTATCATATACTATAAATTGTAAGTGTCATGCTACAAACATTCATTTAAATAGTTTTATTGATCACAACATTGGTATATTGATTTCCATTTATTAAGGGGGTAAGAATCAAAGGATATAGAAATTATGAGTGCTTTTTAGTTGACTCTTTTAAAACCACACTTTTAACATTTGATTTATTAGGCATCTCTTGACTTGGAAAATCTTTTGTTAAAAAGACTCTTTAAATATATTTTTTTACTTATCTTGAATTTGATTTGGTAACTTCTCTTTTAGTAACTTCACTTTTTCTTGATGTAACTTCTAAAACCTTTGCTTTTCACACTTTTCCTTTTGTAATTTATCTTTTTCACCTTGTGCCTTTTTTAATCTTGCTTTCTCAAATTTTTAATTTTAAATATTTTCATGTTCTAATTTTTCATTTTTATCTTTTGTTTCTCTATTTTTTTCATTTATAACTATTTTTTCTCTGAATTATCCTTTTGTATCCATACTTATTCTTTTTTCACCTCTGTTTTAGAACATGCACTCATAAGGTGAGTGGGTTTCTTGATTGATGTATCAATGATAGGATTAGCACTAAAAATTATATTTTGTGTTTTGTTCTTCAAATCCAAAAAAATATTTATATGATACCCATGTATTCTGTGTTATACACAATCAGTGTTTTTATCTCCTTAGAGGATGTAGAGGAGGTAGTTTGATCAACTTGTTTGAAATATTTTATCTTAGAATATCACTTGAAATCTTATTATATTTTTATATAATTTTTGAAGCACTAGTTTTAGATGCTTTTTTTTATCTTCTAATATTTATATGAAGTCATTTTAGGCATAGCATTGCTAGATGAAGAAATAAATGCATGATTAACATTAGCACATTTTAGATTGTTCGCATATGTGAGATTATTATAAAATGATTAGATATCTAAATTGAAATAATAATTTTGATTTTTTGGATCTTTTATTATACTTCCCATATTGATGATTTGATATTTAAGGGCTTCACAAGCACAAATCCTAGATATTTAAACTTGAATATGCATGCACACACCATAAAGAGGAGATGCAAAAGGTGGAGGGGTTTGAGTAAGGATATATTTTATACCTTATTTTGAGACTATAATATGGGATACCTTACATCTTGGTATAGTGATCGCATGGACTTAGTTAGAGGGAAATTAACTATCACAACCTTGAGGATTAGGAGGAGGAAGAAATTATTTGTTAACCATTTTAAATTTTAAAAACACAAAAATGATAAAAAGAGGAGAGAGTCAACCTAATGATAAAAAATATTCCAACAAGATAAGGAATTTGTATTTTGATTTTAAACCCTAGGGATTTTTGCAATGTTCAATAATAAGTAAGTTTACCAATATGTTTTATCAATTTCAAGGAACTAGGAGAATCATAGGGCATTATTATACAAACTATTATGAAAAAATAGAATGATAAAAATATGAAATAAATGACACAAGATGATTTGAAACTTATTAAATAGATAAATATAATAAATATGGAAAGTACAAAGGAAAACATAAAATTGGTTGAGAAATTGAGATGTAGACTATTTATAAAATTTAAATTGACAAAGAGAATATGTTGACTAACTGAAGACCCCAAAATAGGATTTAGCATGGATTATATATAGGAATGATGTAAGTGGATAGTAAATCAGTGTGTTATTATCCCTAGGGATTTTTGGTGTCTGACTGGTAGTATAGATTTGAAATTTATGGGGTAGGTTCACCTTCAGCTATGTGTTTAATTGATTGTGTGAGAGCTTTAGATATGATTTGAAGACTAATGTATATATTATTTTAACTTTAAAATGATAACTCAATAGACCAAGATGATAAATCCAATCATGGAGTAGACTTCATCACCCTGTGTGTTGAGTATTACCTACATAAAAATAATGCAAAGAGAGATCAAAATCCATGTATTTCTCCCATGCTATGGTGGTCTATGTGAAAAATTACATATGTTGGTGTAGTCCTAGTAATTTAAGTGCTTTAATTATGAATTGTAACCTTATAAGTGTATTAATACTTTAACTCATGGCTACTAGGGATGTATGTAATCAAAATTGGAAGAAACAAGGAATTTATTTTCAATGTGTAATTTAAATTATGGTGTTTTTCAATGTCGAATCCTCTTATGTGAAAAATGATTTTAAATGTGGGTTTATAGTGTCATTTTTGGAATTCCTTCAGATTGGGCTCACTAAACTCTTAGGATGACCTTTTCATAAATTTGAATTTTGTAAATTTGTCATTGTTTGGAAAGAGGACAAGAGTGGTGGATTTGAACAAGAGAGCAATGCACTACTATCTAATTAGGGTGGTATTATTTGAGAAGCACAACCAGCTGATTTGGGTACTAGGAACAATTTATGTGTGAGCCTAAACTATTTTTCATGAGGAATAGGGATATTATAGGGTCATTGGTTTCCTCATAAGAATGAGTCATCTACAAAAAAATTGAAATAAAGTGGACAAAGGCCTTAGAATAAGTCATGATCTAAGTGTATATAAAGGGTGGTCATAATTGCATTATTTTAGCTTAAATGTTAATTTATGTGTCTAAAAATTGAAATATAATGAATAATGTTCATGTCCTCATCATGATATTAGTGTGAAAAAATGTGAAATGGAATTATAACCATTTGTCATTCAAATTATAAAATTATTTTTATGTATGTGCATGAAGTATTATCATGCCTCATGAATCTAAAAGTGTTTATATGTGAATGCACCAATATCATGCCCCATGAATTCTTGGCATGTGATAAATATTGGTATGTAACTATATTTTATATCTAAGAACCTGTATCTCAAATATATACATAGTGGAAACCTATAATTCTTGTTCCTTTAAATTTTATACATATGCCCATGTATATTCACCCAAATGAGTATGAATTTATACTCAATTATTAATAAAGTGAGTTTATAGGCATAGAATATGCCCCCATAATATATAACGATGTACCGATATGTTTCATCTTATTGAATCATCTAATATTTGAGCCATTCTAAATTACTAAAATATATACTCTTATATAAATTTATATTCATGGAGGATTATGTCTCTATTACAATTCCGCTATAATTAATACTTCTTAACATTAGGGATGTATCATTTCATTTAATCATCTCAAAAGAAGAGTTAATTATCTCATGTTATGTAGAAGGATATCATCATGTATATTATGTAAACATGTAGAAAATATGTCATTATAATAATGTAGATGCCAATCAAGGCATTTATGTAACATATGTATTATGAGGCATATAAATGGCATGTATAGATAGATGTATTAATGAAAGACACATTAGTAACTATCATTGATTAAGAATAAACATTAAAGGTGGATGATATAGATCATAGAACCAATTAGCATCATACATATTAAAAAGCGTAAAAAACTTGACAAGCTCAATAATTAGTGCTATAAATTATCCCAAGGACCACATACAAGTGACATAAATATTCCATAACATCAAGGCCAAGGGAAAAATTAAATGGACATAAATATGTTGCAAATAAGGACATATAAAATTCACATCAAATAAGGCCAAGGTCCACACACAAGGGACATAAATATATCATAAATAAGGGATATGAAAATGTCACATAAAACAAGGCCAATGACTACACACAATATAAAAATTCAAACTAGCCTATCATGTAAGAGAGTAACAACATTTATGAAACATAAAACATGTAAAGACTAGTCTACACCATTAATATGTATCAATGTCACATCATTGTATAATCACATATCCATTTAGCATTATGTAAGATATGGGTAATTAGCAAGGCATATGTAATAAATATTACATATCAACATGGTAGAAGTTTATAAAAATATATAACCTATTATAGTGAAACCTATAGAATAAGATGCCACTAGTATTAGTATGGCCAGTGGGTAGAGGAAATTACAACACCTACATGTCCATGTGTAACCTATATGTCCTATAATGCAATCATATACCATGAAATCCATGTGTGTATGAGAGTAATATGCCATCTACCAAACATGTGATATATAAAATATGTGAATTGTATAATCTAGTAATCATGTATTGCTTAGGTCTTGATTTTTATTTTTGAATATTTATGCTTTTATATATTTTTTAATATTTATGATTTTTTGTATTTTTGAATCATTTTAAATTTTTTATTTTTAAATATTTGAAAGTAGTGATCATAAATAAATGAATAATTCATCTTTATTGGTATTGAAATAAATATATCCTATCTTTTCCTTCAAATTATGTAATCACAATGCCTCTTATTTCTCCTTTGTTTCTCATTATTCAGATTTTGTACTTTCTATCATCTTGGAATATTATGCTTTTTATGATAAACCTTTACGTCATGTTGAATTATGATTACTATTCATTTATTTACTAAAGTGAGGTATTAATTGGTTTGATCTGTTATATCCTACATATATTATAATCATTATTTTCCTAATATGAATGGCACTTGATAAGTAAGGGGCATGACCCATATGTGTGTATTAACAATTTCAGCTCACAAGCTATTATTAAAATTAAATATCTAAGGAGATCTTTCCAGTGAATATTATTTTTAGTTAATTGATGTTATGTCCCATTTATATTAAACTATGGACACTACATATGGCTTCCAATGTTTTTACATTAATTTGAATGTGTTAAGATTAATCACCTTCCATGTATATTGTAATGGTTAAAGCTTCTTATCAAGGAAGTTTTTTACTATTTGTATTTATAGATGGTATCTTTGTGGAGCCTGATGTTAGTGGTTCATATTGAATTTGTATTGCCTTATTAATTCCTTCGTTCTTGTATATTTGAATATATATTTTTAATACATAACAATTATTTGTGTCATATAATGTAATTTTATGTTAGTTTCAATATGATTTTCATTCTTGATGTGAGAAACATCCCATGACTCAATGTTTGCTAGATGTTAATGTCATAAGATTATGATTGAGTAATTTTTGTAATATTATTCCTAATTTATCTTTAAGGATTGATAATTTCAATGGTGTTGGGTCCTTGGTATCTGACATCTCCACATTATTAACTTAAATGTATAATTTCTTTTTTATCCAAGTCATATATGATTTCAGTGTACCTTGTCCCTAGTGTGAGATTATATTTCAACTATTATTTTAAATTTTAATGTACTCATGGTTTTTAATTATTTTCTTTCCTTTTCCTATATAATATTGTGCCCTAATAGGATTTTATTTTATTTCCCCTTTTCATTGTATATGAATCATATTGATATTATACAATTCCAATAAGTGTGAATAGAGTGTGAGATAAACTTCCATCTAATAGGTTGAAGTTTAATTTGTGTAGTTGATATTATATCATATATTCCATGTTGGTATCATTGTCATATTTCACACAATTATTAGTGATCATGCCATCTTGATATTTCAAATTTACCATTAAAAAAAGTTTTGGAATATGTTTTGGCTACTTTGTATTATTATGTGGTTTCTATTGTATGGTTAACTTATAATCTATAATTGGTTCATTGTATTATTTATTACTTAATTATCTCACCTCATATGCATGCATTTGAGATATTGGAATGGGTTATAATGGAGGAATGATAATTTTATAATCCAACTGTGATTGTGATTAGTTATCATTATTATATCAGGGTATATTGTAAAATCTTAAAGGGTCATGATTTGATGGTTATGTATAAGAATAATATTCATGTATAAATTTGATACATATATGTAATTTTGATGCTAATTATTCATAAAAACTATATAAGGTTTCCCCAAAAGTAAAATATAATGTAACTAATTAGGCATAACATGGAAGGTAGTAGGTACCATCTTAGCACCTACTTTTACATCCAATTATATGGTCCAAAGTATTTGATGTAGAGTGTTTTCAAATACTTTGATATAATTTTTGAATAGTAAATAGGTTGATACCCAATCATAATATGTAGAAAAATTCAATCCAAAACCCTATCTGCCAACATGTTTTACCATGTTATTTTTTACTTAGGATTTGGTATGGTTCAATCACTATATGGATTTGTCAATATGTTTAACTTTAAATAGGTATTAGAAACCATAATAGGATAAATTATAGTAGAATAATTTAAATTGATTAATATAGTAGTAAAACATACATCTGAATGTAAAATACTTAATCTAATTATAATGATTTAATAAGTAGCATATCTTATATATAGTAATTACAAAAAATGGATGAGTGATTATATTTTATGGTTGACTATCTGAATGTAAGTTTATTTTAGAGGTGAAAAAATATTGAGTCAAACATATAATTTATTCATTTGAGGAACTATATTTCTATTTGTGTAGGGTCAGTTCCATTGGATTGGGTTAGTATCAATTGTTGATACTGAATTATGTTGGCTGATAGTGACCTATGTCGGTGGATAGTGACCTATGTCAAAATATGCGTTAGTGACCATATGGTCACCTTCACTTGTCATTAAAATATTTTTATGTGTTATGTTGACCCATAATGATGAGATCTAATATATAAATTAGTCTACTTCACCTTGAATCCTTAAGTGGGAGTTTAAGAGCTATAAAATTGGGAAAATAGATAAAGTGTAATGGGATGAGATGACCCCAATCACCTCAGTTTGATGATTGACCACTACCTATGTATTTGATACTCGAATGAGATAAATTAATCCATACATAGTTCTTCTAACCAATGTGTTTTTGCAATTGTGTTCCTTCAATATGAATGCAGTTAATGGTTTGGTTTTGATAATTGATAATAATTACTTTGACTTGGGTTTAGTGTGCTTCAAACTTGGATTGAGACTAACCCTATTGATTGATTTTAAAATACAAAATAATAGAGTGGATTTGTTAAATGTGTAATATTGTATATATGTGTTTTAGATAAGTGTCAAGTCCCCTATTAAGTGATACCTTGATTTATATATATGTTTTAATTGGATAATATATCATGCCACCAACACATTAATAATATGGGCCAACCTTGAGGTAAGGTTTGATTTGATAAATTAGTCCTTAAGGTTTGGAATCATCTAGCTCAAGTTAGTATTGAGTAAATATACCAACCCAACTTAAAATTACCAATCCATGAACATGTGAATTGAAATAAACATATGGGAATGTGTGTATACAAAATTAAACATATTTGAAATGAAAATTGAGATATATGTAGGTTTTTAGCAACAAAATAAAAGGATAAAATTCATAAGGCAACATGCATGTGTGAGAGATAGGTGGGTTATAACCATATTTGAGTGTGCAAGTCATATGTTTAAAAATATGTCAAGTTTGTCTTTTTTGACACTTAATATCATATATTACTATCTATAGGTGTAAGAAATATCCTAAATATAAATTCCCATGTATCATATATAGAAGGTATGTCCTCCATCCTAGTCATGTATACTGTGAAAAACCTGTCCATATAAAATCTATATGTAAGATAAATAACGTAAATCAATCATGTCATGCCAAGTCACAATCTAACATTTATAACATCCAATAAATGTTATCTTTTATAAATTTAGGGCACATAATTTGTATTTGGAGATAAAATTGATTGCAATATTGAGGTATATCCCTTTTATTTCAATTATCATTTGCATTCTCTTTGCTTATATTGCCCAATCAAATGTTTAGTGTGGATTTGGAATTGGTTTTGTAATCATTTAGCATCTAATTTATTATAATTTGCATTTGAATTTCCATTTCCAAATTTTATCTAATATATATTGGTGACCACAGTGGGATCCCTCATTTAATTTAATTCCCTTGAGGTTTTGGTGTGAGTGATTAAGCTTTCAAGACTTGATTGAAGGATAATTTGAGGTTAAAGTTCCCAAAATTTCATGTTTTGATGCTTCCATCAAATAGCACATTACTTTATAGATACACAAGTTTTTTCTCTAGAAACATGAGTTCATGATAGACTATTACATCATGGTTAAGTGTCCAATCTAAATGTCACTATTTTCATGACTATTTTTATTGCCTATTTGATTGTAGTAAAATTGCATTTTGTGATTCATAAATTTGATCTTAAAATAAGTAATTTTGATAACATAATCCATGATTTTGGGCCAGTCTATATTCTATTTTATATGGATTAAACTTGTGATTCAAGATACATAACATCATGATCAATAAAAATAGCATTATTCACATAAAACACAACATTTATTTGCATATATTTTCTAATCTATTAATAAAAAGTTGAATCCACTATTTGGTCTTTTGTATAGTGATAGAATGTCTAATTTATAAATTATAATCCTTTTAAATAACATCTTAAATTTGGTATTTGAATATTTAAAAGTGATCAAAATAATCATTTTATAATATGGTTAGATTTTTTATTCAAGGTAATACTCTAAAAACCTTGTTTTTAGGTTGTATTATGTGCATAAAAACTTATTTAGGCACTTACTAAAGCTAATTACTTCATCTTTATATACTAACTTTTATATTCTCATGAAATCACATTTTACAAGACATGAATTTATTAATAGTTGTTAGGATTTCACCACTAGACTTGTGATAACATTATGTTATGTTATTTATGTCTATAGGTGTGAACTCACATTTTTTAAAATGTGATTTTAATTTCTAAAAGTGAAAATTTTATCATTTAGCTATGACTTTGATTAGGTATAATTCTTATAATTTTGGATTTCAAGTCAGTTTTAATGTTGCATTTATGATTCTATGAGTTTGATTTATTAAGATGTGAGATTGATTATTTGTTCCATGATTTCACATTCTATCTATTTTTTCTAACATGGTATTTTGATAAAATTTGAATCTATGCAGTTGTGACTTCAAACTAGGGAAATCTTGTATTGCCTCTCTTATACATGGCTTTGTTCTATATAGATTTATGCTTGATTTAATGATTTTCTATAGGTTTATCCCAAAGAGGCCTATCTAAAACTACTAACAATATATATTTTAGGTCACTTATCAAAGACATGGAATTTTGAAACCATTTCTATATACTTTTGTATCACATCTTAATTAGGGTTAATAAATTTGATTATTTGAGTGAAATGTGATTAATCTATCATACCTTTTTTACTACTTGTTTGTTACATAAGGCTATGATGACATATGATCTCCCCTTGCATCCATAAGATTATTCTTAGGGATTATAAACCATACGTGAAACTTATCCCCACACATTTATCATAGTATTATGGGGATTGTGACATGGATTTCATCACCATGCACAAGACCACACTCATATTCTAGGAGAGTATAAATATCAAGGATAATTTTAACTAAGCTAATCATAACTCTCCATAGAGGATTCTATGAAGTGAGGGGGTAACACCCCAATAGAT
Organism: Torreya grandis; assembly: GCA_037957365.1. Lineage (NCBI taxonomy): Eukaryota > Viridiplantae > Streptophyta > Pinopsida > Cupressales > Taxaceae > Torreya > Torreya grandis. The sequence goes on from JARHVA010005586.1 coordinate 200,210, forward strand.
AGGTGTCAAATAACACCTTACATGGACTCATGTCCTACATCTTATAAGGTGTTTAGGGGACACCATTAAATAAAACCTATTTAACCTAGAATAATACCCTTTGACTAAAATTTTCATTAATAATAGGTAAAATACTATTACTGAGATCATTCATTAGGTACAGAGGGTGAGAGAGGTCAAAGACGATAATATTGACACCTATAATCATAAATTGTTTAATGGGCTAGGTGTTGAATTTCACTATTGTGTCAGTCATTATAATAGTCTTGTGGGTTGTTTACTCTTATTTGTGTGTCATTTATACCAATATTATTTTTAGACCTTAAATAACTACACATAAACCAACTACCTAGTCAAAACTTAAACCCTAAGTAAAAAATATATCCCTTGTCCAATATTCACTAAAAAATCTTCATCCTATATAAAAATCATATCACCTATCATCATACCTAAATCTTATCTCAATCATCATCTAATATCTCATGTCTTGCCTAGATATTAATTCAAACTTGTCCAACACCTAGTCGTCCCTCTTAACATAGTCTAAACCCATCCTAGTTTTCCATGTAGCCAAAGAAAAACCACACTTGAAACCTATTTATATCTACCTTTAGTAAAAATTTAACTAATTTGATCCCTCTCTTAGTCAAATCATGTTATCCTATCACTCTAATGGTTTAAATTTGACACCCATCATCATCTTGTTAGCACCCATCACCTTACTGGTTTAAACTCATTACCCATCATTAACTTATCACTCTACTAATTTTAACCTAGCAATCATCATAATATTGATAATAACCCACCATAATATCAGTTTAATTTTAGCACCTATCAATAACACACCCTCTCATTGTCCTAACCTAATCATACTAACTCAAACCTTATAGGCCTCATTTATCAAAGGTATATCCCATCTAAATACTATTTGACTTGTAGATCAACCTACAGATATGATTAATCCATAACCCGTACCCAAAGCATCCATCCACTTGTTACCTTTCACCCATGAACAAAAATTTAAGAATGGACAAGCATCCAACTAGATCGATTATATATCATTAGTAAATTAGGTGAGTAACCTTTGGATTAGTAAGAAAACTTTGGTGACATGTTTACCCTGAGAGGTGATGAAAACACCCAAAATTATTTATTAAACATTAATGAGAACAAATCCCAATTCAAACAATATATCTATGATAATTCATAATCATTATTAATAGACCTTATTAAGTTGGCAATAAATCTACCGCCTAATTTTGATCAAAACTACTTGAATAACCTTATTTGAATTCATGCACATCATGAAATCACTAATATTTGTAATCTCAAAGTTGATAACTAAGAATTCAATGACTGGGAATATGATGATGAACAAGAGGTTAAAAATTAAAAACCCTCACCTAAGAATGTCAATGCTAACTGAGTTGAGGACAACAACTAGAAATCCATTTTAGTGTACCAAGCTAAGAAATACTAAAAACAATCCATGCTTGATTGTCTAAACTAAATAACCCAACAAATAAATTCCCTTGCTTCCAAAATAAATTTTTAATCTCACAAGCCTCACATACCCAAAAGGAATGCCAAAAATACCTTATTACTTACTAATCATAATCAGAATAAGCCTAATCCAAAAATCTCATCCACATCTAATCCATTATTTGATCTTGCATTTTCCTAAGAGTGCCAAGCTATGAAGGATGTTCTCCAAGCCATAGACATAAGATCACAAGCCAAAAAATATAGTCTTATGGATTTATGTTCATACCCACTTCAGATGATCATTTTACGTGTCTCTTACCCCCTCACTTTGAGCCTCCTATGTTTGATAAATATAAAGGAAAAGGGGACCCAAAGGATCACATTAAGGAGTTATTTATATCATGTCATGAGATCACTTATAGTGATCCTAACATGATTAGATTATTCTCTATAAGTATTGGTGTCCCTACCCTATAATTATTCATGCATATACCAAAGGGTTCCATTTCATTATTTGAGGATTTGATAGAGAAATTCATCCAATATTTCTCATATAATGTCAAGTATAACATTATTATGTGATATATATAAAACACAAAGAAAATAAACCAAGAAATATTTTCATCATTTCTTCAAAATTGGAAAATCTCAAGTTAGATATTTTGTTCAATACTTGATAAATAATTAGTAACCATCTTCATTTAAAATATCAATCATGATCACCTATCATCTAAAGTTACATTGTGCTACTACATTTGATGAGATTATTGAAAAAGGCATCTAGATTGAGATGGCCCTTATCAAGAAAGGGGGTAATCAAGTTCTTTTCAAAGAATGAATAAAATCAAAATAACACCCCTTCTAAAAGGCCTAAGTTATTCAATATAAATAAGAATGTTGTTGAAGATGGTGTCACTTATGCTAAGCATGTGAAACCAATCCAAGGCTCAACTTCTAAACTTCAAAATGCATCAAATATTATTTTACCTAGAGGTATACCAAAGATTAATTTGAGGAAACATTATATAAAGTTAAGTGAGCCTGTTGAAAATTTGACGAAACTAAAAACTATAAATATGATTGCCTTGCCTAAAATAAAACCTCTTGATGAAAGTAGGCCACATCCATACTAGTGTAAAGAAGGTGAAAATTTACATTATCACCATGTCAAGGGACATGATACTTGAAGGTGTATATAGCTTCTAAATGATAATAAAACTTGATTGAGAATGGTGAAATATAAGTTGAGGGTGATGAAACACCTTCTTAAAAATCAATAATTAGGTATATATCAAAATCCCTTCCACAAACATGATCAAAGACAAAGAAATATACAAAGGGACCAAGGTTAATCCTCCACATCAAACCATATTTATTACTAAAAAATAACCTATCACTATAATCACCATATATCCACCATCAATATTATGGCCAAGGCACCTAAAGAGCCTCTAGTCCTTCAATGTCTTGTAATCAAATTCAAATGGGAATATTTTTATTGTGCTACTACTACTCATCATGGAAAGATTATTGTAATAGGGGCACCTCTTAAGACCGAACCTCAAAGGGATCCTCCTAAACTCAACATATCTAAGAACTCTTAAACCACTCCTAAATAAGATTATGAAATCATCCAATATATCCATAAGAATCCAATAAAAATATCAATCATGGAACTTCTCAAAACCTTATTCATTCATCATCATATCTTTAATAATATCATGCATGAGTTGAAATTTCATACAAACATTGATGGAAGCTAGTTCCAAGGCCTCATTGGCAATATATCATCCTCGTAGCAAATCACTTTTTATCCCTATGACATGCCACCAATTAGCCCTAATCATAACTACCCCTTATACATGAATGTGTCCATTAACAATTATAATTATAGACACCAAAATCATGTCTATTCTTTGGTCGACTCTCCCCCTTGGTCCCCTTGGTCCACTTCTAACACATTCCTAACCCACACACTTATTAATTTAAAATAATTATTTATTTTGAATTAATAAAACCCCCCTTGACACCTCATCCATGACACCTCACCCTTGGACACACCCTGCCTTGGATACCTCCCCTTGGATGCCTCCCATCACCCTATGACCAATTTATGACCTATTTCAACCCTCCCACTAACCTCTCACGCCTATTAAACCCACCTTTGACCATTTTACCATGACAACTAAACTCGGCAGACGGAGGAACGGGCGAAAGGCTAAAAATAGCCTTTTTCCCATCTTCTAGCTGCCGATGTCGGTTACACATCGGCCGACGCTGGCGGGATCACCGATGTCAGTCACTTAAAATAACCCAACGTCAAATTCTCTTCTCTTGGGATGCTAAATCACAGACCCGAATGCTAATTCTCTTGCTTTGAATCCAACTTCTCTCTCTCTCTCTCCCAAACACACACCAAGCATCACAGGCTACAGGCACTCTACAGGAATAGCTCCAGACTTTGGGTTAAAAAAATTGCAGGAAGTCTTCTACATCAGCCACATTAGCAACAAGTCTTCTACACTCCTTCAACATATCAAAGCTAAGTATTTATTCTGCCCTTTCATTTTAGTAGTTTAGAAAGCATCAGTAATTAGTTCTCTTTTTACTAGTTATAAGCACTGTAGACCAGACCAAGCCTAAATTTCTTCTCAAAGAGGCTGAGAGGCCTTCCTCATATCCCTACTCCCTTTTGATGACCCATCATCTACTCTTTATCCCTCTTAAGACCATATTCACTATCCTGCTAACCTACACAGACTCTCAGACTACCACAGACCATCCTGTCAACCACAGACAATAACTAGAAACTCATCCAAGGCCATTGCCCTATCCGACATTGACCATTTCCCCTACCGACGTCGGCAGAATAATCAATGTCAGCAACCTGAACAACTAATGTCGATAGAACAACTGATGTCAGTGATTGTGGCAGACCAATTGCAAAGAAATAGGTACGCATTATCTAATTTCCTCTTTGCTAGTCATTTGTCATTTCTTTATTTTTGACACTTTTAATTATTAACAGTGGACTGTCATCCCTCAAGGAAGTCTTTGCACTTCTAGGACCGAGCATATCACTTGGTAGTCAACCTTATCTCTATCTAACAATCTCTGTGTTTGAGTCTCTTTCTCCTACAGGTGTCATCCTCCACAACCAAAGAGGAGCTCCTTTAATTGTCTGGATAACGGTGCGCAAACTTCATTCGAGTACATACAAACCCCTAACCATTATCTTAGTTTCTTTCATCTTTTGAATGTGAAAAGTGAAAAATAGTTAGAAATATTCTGGCACACCCGGTGGGACCCTAAGGTATTCCTTGGGTTTATTTCTTCTAAAACAAACTTTCATATAGGTGCATTAGGAAAATTTCTCTTCTTGCATCCTTCCTCTCCTCTCTGTCTCTTTTAAAACAAAACCATAAGCACAAGTTAAAAAGAACATCTTCTTTTTCTTCTTGTCAATCTTTTTCCTTGCACTTTAGAGTACTGAACTTCATACTCTTAAACCTCTTCTCACTTGTCTGCATCCAAACAAAACATTTTGATTTGGGATTAAAATCTATTGCATCTCATTTCTACCTGAATGCATACTTAGCTCTCACATCTAGTAATTAAAAGTGCATTATGAATAAATCTTAGTGAGCTTATGTTACATGACCAGACCACTATCACAAATCAAACATCTAAACATACCTAAGACAAGGTCTGACTAGGATTTCATCACCTAGCAGATACCTTACCCTTCCTCGTAATCCCACTTGGACTTCACTACCAAGGGGAGAGCCCACTCTGTTCTCTGGCAGAGTATAAACTCTAGGGGAAGTATATACTAGCTAAGTGACCCAGCTTATCTATGGGCTCGTGAAGTGAGGGGAGCTTGCTCCTTAGCACCAGGCCATGTACAGAACCTAATACAGACTTTTGAGCACTAAAACTAACCCAAAACCAACCTTAGACTACTTCTTCTAGGACCCATTCTAAAAGCCAACTTCCCAAACACACTCTTCCAAGGCATAAGCCAACAAGACTCTAAAACTTATTCTTAGGAATTAACGTCTAGGGGATGCTTGTCTTCATCTATTTTTTTATCTCTATCTAGTTTTTTGAGTTGGTGAGGTCGCATTCTGAGCTCCAAGAACAACTCAGACTTTCTTCTTTCTTCCAAAAACTTTCATTTTTTTTGAAGTTTCTAGAAATTCACAGTAACTGACATCAATTTTTCCACCGATGTCAGCCACTTTCTTCACCGACATCAGTTTTTATACCAACGTCAGTCACTATCAAAATCCTTCTTCCAAAATAGCAGGCTTAAAACCTAACTTTCTTACTGTTAGACACACATTCTGAGTTTCTAAAACTAAAAAAAACATAGTTTCTAGAACCTGACCCTTTTTGCCTTGAATGGTTTTGACATGTAGTCAAACCAAAACTCTTGTTGACCACGCAAGGCAACACCCACTTTTGCCTTCACCCTCCATAACAAGTCCCCTAATGGAGTGTACTTCAGACACTAAATATTCTCCTATCCAGTCAACCCCTGATCAATCTCCTATTGTTCCTAAAGGGGATCAAAATTTTGAGAGATTCCTTGACCATAACGTCAAGGCTCTCCAACACTATCTTGCTAAGAGCCAAACGTGAGACTCTTCAATTCAACCAAGTTTGTCACATTTTCAGAACTTGATTGTCTTGACTCCACACACTCTTGCACCTATAAATGTGGAAGTGACTACCTATCCTTTTACCAGTGCCACCATTCAACCACCTGTAGCAACATCAAGCCTAGTCATGCCTTCTACCTTCATGACACAACCACCCTTAGCTTCCACTTCTATCCCTATGACTAGTCATCAATATGTTGCACCTATACAAGCACAACCAACTACGTCATATGCCCCTCCTAATACCTTCCAAGTGCCTTACAACCTAGGGGGTGCCCCACCCGCAAATCCATCAACCGACCTAATCAAGATGTTGATGGACAAAATGTCTAATCTTGAGACATCCATTTCTGGTTCAAGAAATGTTCTTTCATATGAACAAATTTGCAATGAACCCATTCATCCTTCAGTCCCAATCTGACCATATCCCAGTCAGTGGGAACTTCCCAAGTTTACTTGCTTTCAGAGTAAGGAAGACCCATAGCAACATCTACAAGCATTTAGACACGCTTGTTACCTTATAGCACATGATGATGCGTTGTTACTATGCACATTCCCCATGTCACTTTCTAGTGCTACCCTCGACTAGTATAGCTCCCTTACCAGTCATTCTATCTTTTCTTTCACTCAACTAGCCCACCTTTTCCTTGGCCACTTTTCTATCAACATCACCAAAAAGGTCTCCATCACGGACCTATACTCTATTAGATAGTTTGACAATGAATCCATAGCCAATTTTGTTGCCCATTGGAGAGGCTTAATCAACCAACTCTCCTTTTCTTTACCTCAACCCGAGCTCATCGATCTCTTTTCACAAGCGTGTGCCAAACATATTTCCTCTACTTTGTGGGTCCAAACATTCCACACATTTGACAAAAATTTCACCATGGCCAGGAAGCTTAAACTCCATGCTGTCAAAGAAAATAAGGTCAAATTACATAATAACAATGCAAAATCCAATGACCCTTCTTCATCCAAACCTTCTTCTTAATATTCCACGTCCAAGGGATCAGCAAATGTTGTGGTCCTTAGGCCATCATCATCTTCAACCACAAACAACCAATCTCAACCTTCCACATCTCAAAGCATCACCAAATAACTCCAACAATGGTATATACAGTGTCAGTATACTCCTATAGGATAATCATATGCTTTCATTTTGGATAAACTTGTCAAACAGGGGGTCCTCAATCTCCCTCAAATTTAATCACCTCAATTTGACCCCTCAAAGGCCATCCCTGCATGGTACAGGGAAAATGACTTTTGTCATTATCACCATGTCAAGGGTCATGACACAGACAACTGCAAAACTTTCAAGAACATTATCCAAGACATGATAGACAAAGGTGATCTTGTCTTGGATAACCCAAACGCACCACCTAACCAAAACATAGACATCTTTAGACAACCTTTTCCCAACCATTCCCCTAATCAAAACAACATTCAGACCATGGTTGATGACCCCCAAGAGTGTAATATACGCACCATCAACATGATCTTTCCTATCATTCCTAACCAACCTCTCCCACAGTCTGAAGAGGTTAATCAACCTATTTATCCATCACAGGAAGAAGAGCCCTCTTCTCCTATTTGTCCACCACAGGTAGAAGAGCCTTCTTCTCCTATTTTTCCTCCACAGGTGGAAGAACCTTCTTCTCCTATTAGTTCTCCATCGACCTCTCTTATATTGGAGGACACTTTGATGATACCAACACCGGTAGCCTCACCCTCATCCTTTCTATCATCAATCGGGGATCATACTTTCCCCACTCCCTAACTACATGTCGAAGCCATCACCATCCCTACGCTCTACCCTCTCGAAAATCCACAATCTCCAATCCCTTCTCTGCTGAGAGAGGAACTCACCACCTCACCTACTTTGATCGAAGAAGATCTGGTGAGGGTAGACTTGAACCTTATCCCCCACAATAGTAGTCCTTGCACCCAACCAAAGAAGGCTACTAAACCCCATTAGAGAACTCCTCCTCCACCATCATCATTGCCCTCCATTTTAGGCCCTCATCCTTCTACCATAATAGGAGTGCTCCCTACTCCAACCCCTAACCAAAACAAGTTACCTCCATTACTCCCTTCACCCACCACAAGCCTACCTCCTCTGAAAAATTTGGCACCCCACACGAAGAAAGTGTCATCTATGCAAGTGCCCACACCACCAACCCAAAAGGTGGTATGAAAGTCCCCTTCAACAACCCCCAAGTAGAAGTCATCAACACCCAGTGCATCAACAAGCACAGACCCCTTAGTAGGTTCATATGCTTTGATATTGCGCTAACTTTTGCAAACTTCTAGCATAACCCTTCCACCTATCAAGCCATTTCAACCTCTTGAATCAAAACTATCCTAGTTCGATGATACTAAAATTTGCCAATATCATCACACACCTGGGCATGACACTGAGCATTGTTGCGCTCTTAAGGTTGTCATCCATCAACACTTGAAAAAGGGCACTCTTCTCATTAAGGACCCCTTTGATAAATCTCCAAAACCATCTCATGCCTCCCAACCCTCTTCACTGTCACACTCATTAACTCTCGGATCAAAGCCATCTTGGTTCGATGACACTAAATTTTATACATATCATCGCACACCTGGACATGACACTAAGCGTTGTTGCACTCTTAAAGCTATCATTCATCAACACTTCAAAAAGGACACCCTTCTCACTAAGGATCCTCTTGACCACCCTTTCAACAAACCATTGACACCATCCCATGCCTCTCAAACCTCATCACCTAAATCGAGATCTCAATGCAAGACTGTGGTTTCTCTACCACCTTTAACCCCATTATTCAAAATCAACACCATCAATGTGGCCACCAGGTCACAAACCATGAAGGATGAAGGGAAAGAGAAGGTTTCTCTCCCTCAAACATATCCATTCGTCAAGCCCTCACCACCACCAAAACCCAAGATTTCAATCTTGGGCACATCTCGATCAACATCTTTGAAGCCAATACATGACCCCATGGTGAAACAACTTCACCCAAGCTTTGTGAAGACATCTTTGTATGACCTCATACAAAACTCTCTATAGTATTATCAAACTTTGATCAAAGCCTTACAAGCAGTGAAGGTCCAACATGAAGACCCCCAACCACTAGCTGCTTTGGTCACATCATTACCAACCATTGCCTCCATCACTGTCCATATTCTAAGATTCCTACCTCCAACTTGAAAGATCAGGATCTCGCCCTCTTAAACTAAATCTATCAAACATTCTCCCTATCATAAGAAGTAACTGGGGTAATTTGACTTTATCTTGACTATCATGACCTCAACCAAACATCAACTGACCAAGCCTCAACCAAGCCTCGACTGAGCCTTGACCAAACATCGACCAAACATTAACCAACCAAATAATGACCAAACATCAACCAGCCAAGCATCGACCAAACATCAACCAACTTCATGTCCAACATCAACCAACATCGACCAAGCCTTGACCAAGCATCGACCAAGCCTCAGCCAAGCCCTGACCAAGCCTCGACCAAACATCAACCAACCAACATCGACCAAACATCAACCAACCAAAAAATGACCAAACATCAACCAGCCAAGCATCGACCAAACATCAATCGACTTCATGTCCAACATCAACCAACATTGACCAAGCCTCGACTGAGCCTTGACCAAACATCGACCAAACATCATCCAACCAAACATGCCAAGAACATATCAACCAACTTCATGTCCAATCATATTTAACATGTGACCAATTTGGAAAGAAGCAAATGAGGCAAGTTTGCTCCTAATTGGCTCGAACCTTACATCATAACGCACATGTATGGATCAGGGACTTATTATTTGTCTTCTCTTAGAGGCCGACCAAAACTTGAACCCCTTAATGCCTTGCATCTATGACCATTCTACTGTTAATCAAGTACTCATTCACTTGATATTTAACTTGATCTCATCCCTTGAGCAATCCCCATCATCCTCATCCCTATTCCTTTCAACCCTGTTCCCCTCCACAAACCCTATGTAACTCTATAGTCTTGTCCATGACTAAAATTTTTGTCAAAAATAAATTAGGATGTCAAAATATCAAAAGGTCATAAACTATAAATGCAGACTGCTCCCTCGAAGGACAGCTGCATCATCATTGTTGTAGCTAATAGACTGCTCCCTTGAAGGACAGCTATTCAAAGCCCTCAAAAACATATAAAGCAAAAATATAGACCACTCCCTCGAAGGATGGCTATGCCTAAAAATCTTGCTACAAACAACACTCTCTTAGAAGCTTCCCAGATCGATCAGCTTCACAAATGACCACAAAACAAAATGACATCCCTACGTAGACTTCCTGCATTGATCAGTCTATCAAAAAAAAAAGGTCATGGACTTGACTTATAGTCATTCTCAGGGTCTCCTATAAAAAGGGGCAAAGTTATCCCTACTAAAAAAGGTTACCTTATCCTAACATATCACATCACCTACTTAAGGGATTTCAAGCTCATTTTAATGTCAAAGTGATTCGATTACTTCTCTAACACAACCAATGGTCAATGGCGTAATGCATGAATGGGGCTTTTGTTTTTAAAAACCCCCTACCTATGCTACATTATGGTCCTTGTCAATGAAAGAGCAATGCACCTTTCACTTCTTATCCATACCTTTGTCACATTCAACCAAATTATTTTCTCAACAAACCTAACCAAATCAAACCAAACATTTCCAGACCTCTCACACTATCATAGCCGATTCACACTAGTTTTTATGGACAACAATACACATGGAAACTATCGACCACACAATTTATGTTAAGCATAAACCATTACTTGCTGAAGCATAAAAATACTCAATTTATTTTTATCATACATCCATCACCAATATGGAAAATTGCTAGGGATGAAAGACCACATCACAAATGTTACAGAATACACCATCACATAATATGGAAAAGGTTATAACATCATCATACCCTCATCATTTATACCCTGACCAAACCAACCTATCAACCAATCTAAACTACATTGGTCTGAGGCCCTTCTAACAGGGGCTATGTAGGCAGCACTCAGCTGACATGATGTCTTCTAGGGTTAGCTCGGCCACATCCATTTGTTCATCTACTTGATGGACAAACCATTTCACCTTTGACCATGACTTAACCTAGTCCAAACCAACTATCAACCACTTTGACTCTTAGTCTAAACTACATTGGTTTAAGGCCCTTCCAACAGGGGCTATGTAGGCAAAACTTAGCTGACATGATGTCTTTTGGGGTTAGCTTGGCCACATCCATTTGTTCATCTACTTGATGGACAAACCATTTCACCTTTGACCATGACTTAACCTAGTCCAAACCAACTATCAACCACTTTGACTCCTAGCTTGAACTACATTGGCCTGAGACCCTTCCAACAGGGGCTATGTGGGCAGCACTCAGATGACATGACATCTTTTGGGGTTAGCTCGACCACATCTATTTGTTCATCTATCTGATGGACAAACCATATTACCCTTTAACCATGACTTAACCTCGTCCAACCCATCCATAACCAACCCTCTTCCTCCCTTTTAGGGAGAACTACATTGGCCTAAGGCCCTTCAAATAGGGGCTATGTAGGCAGCACTCAGTTGACACGGGGTCTTTTGAGGTTAGCTCGGCCATTCCTTCATCCATCCATCTAATGGACCAACTATCTCAACTAGACTTGACCAACAACCTTGGAGATTATGACTATCTCCTTAGACCATGACCATTTTTGAGACAACTTTGCCTTAGTTGTTTTGATTGTATATATGCTACCTCACAAATGGTTAGCAAAATTGTCTGCACACCACAATATGACCCTCACAAGTATTGGATCATGAGCAAGTTGATCCCCACTACTTGTGACATTTTCATGTTTTCTAAGAGCACTTCCTGAGCCTGGGATACTTGGAACATGATGACCATTGGAGCTATAGCTTAGATCATTTAACCCAATCAGCTACGACTAAATGTTGGGGACCAGTTATTTTAATTTTAGCACTCCTCGACCCTTGACCTGTGAAAATTTGACCTGACCATCTCGTGAAGTGGTATGCGTGCAATCTCAACTATTGCAACATTCACACTCAAACTTCACCATTTACATCCACTATCTATCAAATCAGCCCCCAATTTCTGGTTCCCTTCCCTCGACTCCCGCTTTGAGGGGGGATACCTCATCCCATACATGGGGCAATCAACTCTTATTTTTGTCTTGCAATTCATTAGAACAACCAACATGACAAAAATGACCTTATCCCATACCTGGGACAATCAACTCTTATTTTTGTCTTGTAGTTCATTAGAACAACCAACAGAACAAAAAAGACCTCATCCCATACTTGGGGCAACTTAGTCCTATTTTTGTCTTGCAATTCATAAAAACAACCAACAGGACAAAAAGGGGCAAATTTAAACACCAAAATCATGTCTATTCTTTGGTCAACTCTCCCCCTTGGTCCCCTTGGTCCACTTCTAACACATTCCTAACCCACACACTTATTAATTTAAAATAATTATTTATTTTGAATTAATAACACCCCCCTTGACACCTCACCCTTGGACACACCCTGTCTTGGATACCTCCCCTTGGATGCCTCCATCACCTTATGACCAATTTATGACCTATTTCAACCCTCCCACTAGCCTCTCACACCTATTAAACCCACCTTCGACCATTTTACCATGACCACTGAACTCAGCAGACAGAGGAATAGGTGGAAGGCTAAAAATAGCCTTTTTCCCATCTTCTAACTGTCGACATCGGTTACACATCGGCCGACGCCGATGAGATCACCAATGTCAGTCACTTAAAATAACCCAAAGGTGAATTCTCTTCCCCTGGGATGATAAATCACAGACTCAAATGCTAATTCTCTTACTTTGAATCCAACTTCTCTCTCTCTCTCCCAGACACACACCAAGCATCACAAGCTATAGGCACTCTACAGGAATAGCTCCAGACTTTGGGTTAAAAACATTGCAAGAAGTCTTCTACATCAGCCACATCAACAACAAGTCTCCTACACTCCTTCTTCAGCATATCAAAGCTAAGTATTTCTTCTGCCCTTTCATTTTAGTAGTTTAAAAAGCATCAGTAATTAGTTCTCTTTTTACTAGTTTTAAGCACTGTAGACCAGACCAAGCCTGACTTTCTTTTTGGACAGGTTGAGAGGCCTTCCCCATATCGCTACTCCCTTTTGACGACCCATCCTCTACTCCTTGTCCCTCTTAAGACCATATTCACTGCCCTGCTAACCTGCATAGACTCTCAGACTACCACAGACCATCCCATCAACCATAGACAATAACCAAAAACTCATCCAAGGCCATTGCCCTATTTGACATCGACCATTTCCCCTATCGACATTGGTAGACTAACCGATGTTGACAACCTAAACAACTGATGCTGACAGAACAACCGACGTCGACAACTGTAGCAGACTGACTACAAAGAAATAGGTACGCATTATCTAATTTCTTCTTTGCTAGTCATTTGTCATTTCTTTATTTTTGACACTTTTACTTATTAATAGTGGACTGTCATCCCTCAAGGAAGTCTTTGCACTTTTGGGACTGAGCATATCGCTTGGCAATCCACCTTATCTCTATTTAACAATCTCTGTGTTTGAGTCTCTTTCTTCTACAAGTGTCATCCTCCACAGCCAAAGAGGAGCTCCTTCAGTCATCTAGATAATGGTGCACAAACTTCATTTGGGTATGTACAAACCCCTGACCATTATCTTAGTTTCTTTCATCTTTTGAATGTGAAAAGCGAAAAATAGTTAGAAATAATAATATCCATTGAGTACTTGTAAATGGATGATTAGCTATGAATATTTGTATCATCAATTTAATTGACAAATTAGGCTTTTTTAAATTAGCACTTGGACCCTAACTTATTATAATCAAGGCTTATGATGATAATGAGAGACACTTGGTTGAAACCATCTACTTTTATATCATGGTGGGACCCATTATACATCAAACATTCATCTGTAGTCAACTTTAACATACATTATAATATCCTCTTGTGATGTCCTTAAATATTTTAAATATGATTTATTCCTTCCACTGTTCACCAATGCTTGAAATGTACACACTCAGGGATGGAAGTCATTATTCTAGGTGATTCTTAATTCTTAAGTAGTTGTCAAGCAATGGAAAGACTTGATCACAACCTATATTTTTCTAGCACCAAAAATTTCCCCTATGATCTAAAGTCCATGAAATATGTCCATTCTGATGACTTTCCATCTACGTATTCTAATCCACCCACATCCACTTGCATCAAAATCACTTTTAAGGGATGTAGAGAGTATGAATACAAAATATTCATCATTGGTAATCTCCCCTTATCACCTCATAGTTATGGATCTCCCACCATGAAGAAGGAAAAAATGATTGATTATCAATTTAGACCAATGTCATTTTCCAAATTAAGGGTATTTTCAGAAGAGTAACTTGAAAGATGAAATGATTCTTGGTTGATAAAAGAGGGTTTTATTTCTTATTTCTAAGTTATAGAATAAATTAAGGCCAATCACATGTAAAAATATGGATTATAAATGGAAAGGACTAGGCCTTTGTGAAAAAGTCATACTAGAACCAATCCTAGTCAAATATCATAGGTTGTATCAAGGTTTGGGTACAAACCACTCAATGGCAATCCCTACAATGTCATTTTGGATACTTATTCATCTTTTAGGGAGTCTTCATCTAATGAAGATGTAAAAATAGTTTCCATTTAATACCTATATTATTACCTTGATTTCATAAACCTTTTTACCAATACCTCTATTTGAGCCATTAGCCTTGATTCCTATTATCCATCCCTCATTGATTGGGATCAGCAAAATAAACCTTGTTTTGATATCTTCCAAAATGAGAAATCCATTGTAGAATTTTTGGGTGTAAGATACCATATGCCATCAAGAGATCAGGTTTGGAATAAATATATAATCTAATGCTTATTTTATGGATAGATTGGATATCTTAATCAAATAGATTCAAAAAGATCACAAGAAATTATAGATAATTTATCTCTTGGAAACAACACTTGTGAATCAGAAAAAACATTGATTTTATCCTATAGAGATTATCTTAGTCTAGGAGAACAAAATAAATATGAGAAAATATTTGAAGAGTTATTAAACATTTTCTAGATACATAAAGAATGCTAATTGCCTTCTCCCCTGACCTATTTAATGGATCAGTCTCCATCCATGGTCAAATAAACCATTGACATCAACATTGACAATGAAGACAAAGCTAATATTGTGAATCTTAGAACCAATTTAACCCTTGAATAAAATAGATCTTTATTGAGATTTTCAAGGAGTTTATTGATATATTATCCTATTTCTATGTTTATATGATAGGTATTAACTCATATTTGGGTGCTCACCACTTAGTGGTCCATATAGATGTCAAGTCGATTAAGCAAAAACTTTGTAAAATGCATCCAAAGGTTACACTCTTAGTTGAATAAGAGATAAGAAAATAATTGTAAGTAGTCTCCATCCATCCCATTGACTATTTTGATTAGATCTCTAACATTGTATCTATTGGCTAGCCCTAAGGAAGAATCCACATTTACACTAAATTTAGGGACATTAATAAGGCTTTCCCCAAGGATGACTTTCCATTTCCTAATATCGACATGATCATGAATTTAAATGTTTATGACAAGATGATATCACTCATGGATGTCTTTTCTACTTATAATCAAATCTAATCACACCAAAATATCAACACAAGACTACCTTCACCACTATGTGGAGCTAATTTGTTATAAAGTAATGCCTTTTAGACTCAAGAATTTGGCACCACATATCAAATATCCATAATAATAATATTCCTTGATATAATGCATGAAATAGTTGAATATTATGTTGATGACATATTGGGAAAGTCTAAACATAGGCTAACCATCTAATAATTCTCCAGTGGATATTTAAAATTCTAAGAGAATACAAAGTCAGGCTCAATCCTAATAAGTGTGTTTTTAAAATTACATCAGGTAAACTCTTGGGATTTATTATAACTCATAAAGGCATTGACCAAAGTTAAAATCCATTACAAAAATTCCTCCTAATAATCTCAAGCAACTCTATATTCTATAAGTAAAGTTACAATCCATCCATTGATTCATTTCACAACTAGCCAACAAGTGTCAACCACTCACTCATCTCTTAAATAAATGGATTCAATTCTACTAGATTCTCTAATATCAAAAATCCTTTGAATATCTCATATAAAATTGAATTGAACCTCCATTTTTTACACCACCAACACTTGGAAAACATTTGATTCTATACATCTCAGCAATTCAATGTTCTTTAGGAGCCCTCCTAGATCAACATGATGAGCATGAAAAACAAAATGGTATATACTATTTCATCATTATGTTGGTTTTATATTAGTGAATATACTCCAATTGATAAGGCCTATCTAGAATTCATCTTTGCATCATAAAAACTTAGGTACTATAAGCTAAATAATTAAATCAAGCTCATTTCAAATTTAATCCTCTCAAATAAATGATATCAAAGTCAGACCTTACCAAAATGATGGATAAATGGATTATTTTCCATATTTAATTTTATATTGGGTATGTTAATCAAAAGGCAATTAAAATATAAGTGTTGGAAGATCAACTAGTAGAAGTTCCCTTATTTGATACAACACCATTGGCAACAACATTTGTAGATAAATAAATATTTAAAACATAATAATAACCATCATATAATCTCTATTTTGATGGATCTTTTACTACCCGTGGCTTAGGATCTAACATTCTCCTTGTCACTCCTCAATAGGAACCCATTTCCAAAGATTTTAGGATTCTTTTTTCCTATACTAATAACATTATAGAATATGAAGTGATAATAATAGGGCTTTAGTTGGATTGTCAATGTAATATTTAGAATCTACAAGCCTATGGTGACTCTTATTTGATATTAAAATAGGTAAAATATGAGTTCCAAATAAAAAAATCACAAATTACTCCCTTAAAATAAAATGATTGACAATTTAAATGCATAATTTTAGAAGGCCTCTTTTGAGAAAGTACCGCAAGGCAACAATAAATATGTATATGCAATGGATACTATTTTTTATTTACCTAAGATGACCTAATATATGCATGAAAACCAATTTTTAGTGGGACAAGTCTTATCACCTACCCATCAAACTTATGCATTTAAATAGGTCTATTAAATTATTGATCCCAATCCTCCATGGTATTAATAAATCTATAAATCTATAACTAATAAAGTTATATCATTCTCCAAAAACCTAACCATCGCTACCATAAATCCCTCATTAAAAATACTCATGTTATACCATCCTTGGTAGCATACTCTATCAATAAGGATATGACATAACTTTGTTAAGATGTCTAAACTCAGGTGAGTCTCCTTTAGCAATCAAGGAGGTCCATAATTACATTTGTGGGTTCCATAGTAGTGGGAAGGTCCTAGCCAAGAAACTCATTTGTGTTGGATATTATTGCCCTACCATGGACCATGATGCCTATCAATATGTAAGGAAATGTGTAGCCTACTAGAAACATGGAGATCTAATTCACACTCCATATCAAGAGTTGTAGCCAATAACTAGTTCATGGCCTTTTCCACTTAGGGATTAGAACTCATTGGAAATATCAACCCTTCTTCATTTGATTACCATAAGCATATAATTACCACCACATAATATTTGACCTAGTGGGTGGAATCCATACTGCTCACTTATATCATTGGTATGAAAATATCAAAGTTCATTCTTAACCACATCATTTTCCACTATGGAATCCATTTTTTATCATATCAAACAATTTTAAATATTGTAATTATAAATATGTCAAGGCCCCTTATTATAAATTATGTATCTAATATAAGTGGTCCATTCTTTATTATCCATAAGGAAACGATCAATCAAAAGCAACCAAATAAAATCCTCATCAAGAACATCAATAATATCATCAATGATTTTGGCAACAATTAGAATCTTCATTTATATCTTGCATTATGGTCTTACCATATCTATATCCCTACTCCAACTATCATGACCCTATATTCATTATTCTTTAGCATTAAGTCCATATTGCCAATTGAGATTTAATTCCCTTATCTACACATCTCAATTTAAGGCCTATTGAATGAAGAGTCGTATAGGGTTGCATGATTATAGGAGCTAGAACTTTTAAAGCAGAAGCATCTGCATACCCTTCATCATTTAAAATATTATCAAAATAAGCTATGAAATAAATACAACAAGAAGGTATGATCTCATGAGTTTTAGATTGATGAATTAGTCCTTAATGAAAATAAAACAAATACAAATGCATAATGAGAGAAAAATCACAAATTCAAGCCTAATTTGCATCATTATTACCAAATTTAGTTCAGGAGCCTAGAAACTAGCCACTCAAGAAGGCAAAGAATTTGATTAGCCAATTAATATCATGAATCTAAAAATATATAAACTTGAATAAATTCTCAATCCTTATGCATTATTTTACATAATCTTATTCCAAAAATATCTTTAAATTCATAAAATTCTAGAAAAATTATCTCTTCATCCTTTGGTGAAAACCAAGTTTCTGGTGCCTTAGATAAGTATGGTGATGAAAAATGGTCTTTGATTCCACTCTTTATAATCCTCCATATATAAGTGCCTAATTAAAAATATATTGAGTACTTAGGGGCACCTTCTCCATACCATTTATCCACTTCAATCATCCCACACCTCAACCACTTTATATGACCTTGGTCCAGAATTCATATACATGTAGCATGATTTTGGGGAAGAATATATAGTAACTTACTGATAGAAGTAAATTCAACAAGTCAATAGGGGTAGGAAAAAATGACCCTTAGATTTTTCCCATCACTTATCCCTTATCACCCCATTGAATAATCGCTAATCGTGTACCTATGTATAGTTACTCCTTGAAGATTTCATTTTATTCCTAAATTGTCCACGCAAGTGTATGTATCCCTAATTAATTTATTTTAACTTCTGATAAATTAAAGTCATACACATCATTCCTAGCCTTCATCATCCTCACATCACCATATCTCTCATTACTATTTAATAAATCATTAAGGTGTATCCATTTTAACACCTAGGAAATAAAAGAAATTACACGTTGAAATCAAAATCCTAGGTTTCTCACCCTCTTCTTATTTTGAACATACTCAACACATAAAATTTCTCATGTTTTTAAATACTTGTGTGTCTATGTGATTTTATATTCTTGTTATTTTTCTCTATGTATTTTATTACTAGTTTCTTTATAAATATGTCTTATGTTTAGTCTTTTTATGTCTCTGGGACAATGAACATGACACCATGATGAGACCTTGACCATATCAATGCCATTGGTAAATCTTTGGAAATGTAATTGACTCATTTTTTATTTTATTTTGTGTGTGTCAAGTAATTATACACATTTTGGCACAATGTCATCAAGACACCATAAATGGCATGGTGCATACTTCCCAGTGTAACATTAAAAAGGATTTATGACTTATACATGGCTCAAGACATCATCACCAAAATATTATCCATCTACCCATCCATAGTAAACCATAATCTACTTATCATAATTAAAAATGAATAATTTTTAACCCTATTTATGTTTACAATTCAAATTATTTAACTATCAATTACTTACCACCAGATTATAAATTTTGCTTATAACTATGTTCTACTAGTTATTTTTCCAAACCGAAAGATGTTCTAAAATCTTGACATAATAGATTATTTTTTTACATATCATATGTATTTTTTCAAAAGAAATAATTTTTTACCTTATTTATAGGTTCACCTAATGTTCCCTACATTAAATGCCTCTCTATTTCTCTCACAACATTTATACTTTATGACCTAAAGTAAGTAAAGGTATGTATTTTTCAATTTTTTCTTGTATGACTGTATTTTTTAGCTATGAATCAAAACTACTATAAATAGAAAGTTTAACCCAAAATCACAATAACATCAAAAAGAGAAAAATGTAAGAATATTTAGTATTTTAGGAATAAATCCTTACCATCACCTTGCTTTTAGTAGCATTTTCCAACCAATTCTCAATGTTGTTTGACTTGTGTTTAGATTGATTAATATGGATTCAAGATTTATTTAATGGCTTCTTTGGATTATTGAGTGGATTACAAGAGAGTGTGAGTGATTTAGATGGCTATTTATAGGTTGATGGAGGGAGTTTTAGATGAATTTTTAATCATTTTAGAAGCCTATAGTTTAGAGAGTTCTAGAATTGTATGGAGAGTTATTTAGATCTAAAGAATTATAGATTAGATTAAAGGATAATAAGGATTAAATAGGGATTTAATGAGGATTAAGGATTATAAGGATTTAGGAAATGCTAGGAGGGTAGATTGGCTAGGGTGGTAGTTGGAATTATGAATTTTTAATTGGCAAGTGGGCTAGTGGCTAGTTAATGATGTAGAATTAGTAGTTAAGTGGGATGTTAGTAGGATAATATCATTATTAATTGGTCATGGGGGTGTAAAAATGTTTATGGGATGTAGGAAATATTTGATAAGAAATAGGATTTTAATTAATTGGCTAGGATTATGACTATAGGATAAATTAGCAAGATTTAATAAAATAATTAAAGCTAGTAGATTTAGGAGCATAAATATTTCCCCTCTTTCAAATGGAATTATGACTGGGTGAAGTGAAAATATTAATGGTATTTCAAATAAAAACCATTTCATGGATAAGTTAGTAAAATAGGGTTGCATGATGCCCCCTCAAGGGAACATGCAAGGAGGAATGAGCTAGATGTCCACTCGAAAAGAAAACCCTAGAGTGGGTAGAAGACCAAGATAATAAGGGATTGGGATGCTCTGAGTGCTAGTTGAGATATAATAAAATTCCCTATGAAAAATTATAATGGGATAATGTTTCTCAGCCTTAAAATATAAGTCTTGGGCAATGACCAGTGTTAGGGAAAGAGGTAGTCTAATCGAGATGATAAGATGGAAATTCTCAAGATAGATAAATGTCTAGAAAATGGCTAGATGAGATAGGCCATGAGATGGAGATAATTCCCTAATAAATACACATATAAGGGATAGCTAAAAACTGATAAAAGAAATTCAACAAGTGAATGGTGATAATAAATAGATTTGATATAAAGAGTGTAGCTCAACATGATTTAATATATTATACTGACCTAAATAGGAATGAATGGGATTGGACATTCATAATGGTTGAACTATCCTTGGTCACTAAAAAAGTGGCCATGTGTTACCTACATAATATAAAGAGACCTCAGGTTGATGTAGTTCTAACTTGAGAGGTCAAACGAGATGAGGGGAATGGAAGGCCATGACCTAGGAAATGATTTAGAATGACTTAGGGAGAGATATTAGTGACTATAATGTGATTAAATATGATAAAATATGTATAAATGGGTTTGGGGGTCAAAATTAGTTATTTAGATAGGAAATAGAGGTAACAGGGGTTAAACAAGGTGAAGGGGGTAAAAGAATAGGGTTATTAGTTGGTAAAACAAAAGAGGGATAAAAAGAGTCATTTTCACCTTTGGTTATAATTAATTTGAGTTATAAAAAGAATAACATGGACCACCTTCCCCAATCATCACATTATAGATATAATCTGAGAGTTTCAAAGGGCAACTGATGTAGGACCACTAGTGAGTACCCTAACCCTATTTAATCATTTTTATCCTTTTAACATTTATGTATGTTTGGGTAAGGTAATAGCACCTTTAGGAGCATTCCCCCAAGTTGTGTTATTGCCACCTTAAAGTGTGGTATTGCACTTACAAGCTGTGATCTTGAAAAATTGCATGTAGCTATATGTAGTTTTACAATACCAAAGCAAGTAAAATGTGGTATTACAATACCATGAGGGGGATGTGTGTATTTTCAAAACTACACGTGGTGACTTGTAGTTTTGAAAAACCATGACTTATGATCTACAATTTTGAAAATTCCTCAAGTTAGGGTTAAGAGGAAAATGTGGTATTGAAGAAGATGAATGTTAAGGTTGGTTAAGGGGATAGGAAGGGGATGGGAGGGATAGGGTGGATAAAGGTATCAAATGGATAAAGGGGTGAGTGGTTAGTATAGTTAGATAGGTAGAGGGGTAGATACGAAAGGTAGATAGAAAAGTTTTACAAGGGGTTAATTGGATAGTATTAATTAGTTAGATAGAGATGGGGGGTTAGAACAGGTAAAGAAATGGATAGGTTAAATAAGTATTAGGTGGTGACTTGATTAGATAAATAGGTACTAGTTAGATGGGATGAGTATAATAGGTAGTAATCATTAGATAGATAGGATAACTATGATGAAATGGGTAAATAGGTTAATAAATTAATAGTGGTGGATTGATGGACTATTTATTGGTATAGGAAGACTTAAGAGAATTGGTGTCCCAATTATGTCGACCTTTAGTTCTCCATGAAATACATAGATTGAATCCTACAGACTATGGGGTTTTAGATATGACTAATCTATATTATATTACGATGGTGCCAATGGTGCAGATAGGTAAATCATTGGTCATAGCCTTAGTGGAGTGGTGGCACTTAGAGACTAGTAATTTTCATTTTTTGACTAGGGAGATGACTTTAAATGTAGAGGATGTGATATATATTTATTAGCTACCTATGAGAGGTGATCAGATCTATTAGAGATCATTGGAACTTAGTGCCGAACCTGTAGATTAGAGTATAGGATGTGCATATAGACATTGATATGGCATTTAGAGAGGATAAAATTGATAGGTTGATTCTTTTTATGATGTTTCTTGTCACTACCATAATTTTATCAAACATGAGCAAACATTGGTTTCATCTTAGACTAGGGGATGTAGTGGCTAACATGGTTTAGGATTACCATGTAATTTCTTGGTGTTTGATAGTACTATGCCATTTATATAGGGAGTTTCATATGGATACATATATAGGGGTAACCAAATTCATTACTTCATTGTTGCTTTATATTTATATTTGGGATCACATAGTGATAAAGAGACCACTAGGTACTTGGGAGATAGGGAGTTGGACCAGCCTCTATTTTTTAGTTGGTATATTATTTTGGAAGTATAGATATCCCCCACTAGAGACATGTAGTTTTATAGGAATGTATTTGATAGTTTTAGGGTTGATTAAATCACATGGATGCCCTACAGGTAAGTGCAATGGGGATGGGCTAAGGATATAGATGTGACATGATTCATTCTTATAGAGTGCTACCTAAGTAGCTATTGAGACTATATTATTGAGATGTATAGGCTAAATAAATTTTGGATATAGTTTGGATAGAATCAAGACATCCCTAGGGAGGATCACTTATTTGTATTTAGTGATAGAAAGAGGCCCCAGTGGGGATAGATGGTGGATAAGATATTGGCAAGGGTGGATTATGTGAGCATTACCCCATTGGTCTGGGATTATCAGACACCTATGGTAGATCCTAGAGTCACAATGGAATATATAGGATGGTGGGCATATAAATAACCGTAGAGATTACTAATATGACTAGTAGGAGTGAGAAGGAAAGGGGAAATACATAGGTTACTACAAGCATGGGACTATTTATGGAGGAGTCAAGCTCAGAGACCATAGACCTAGCATCAAGATGGCTAGGATGGTCAAGATGGGGATGGTCTAGTACTAATGGTTATTAATGGTGGAGATCAAGGGGTGGGAGGAGGAGACTAGGTTGTAGGTGGATACCAGGAAGTTAGGAGAGCATATCTAGATTATGCAAGTCCATCTAGACTATCTCTTAGTGTAGATGTTTAGGAAGTGCTAGATAGGTTGAGTGAGATAGGAGGTGAAAGCTAGGGCTATAGAGGTGGCAGGTATATACAATGACAAATGCATTAGATCTAGAAATTAATCATAGTTTGGAAAAGATAGATCTTATTTACACTTCCAATTGGGGATACAATAAATCATTAGGGTCATGACAAATATAGATCCACTAGACCTAATCAAGGGATCTCTTACCACAATAATATCACTAAGGAAGGTTCTAAATCCTTCAGTCAAGCAAAACTATACAATAACCCTAACTAGGTCATGTGTTTTTGTATTCACTAAATGAATAACAAGTAACATAAATATCTAATCTAGTGCTCACCAAAGCTTGTGGCACAAAGTGGGAGTAATAAACACTAAAATTAAACATGCATAGAAGACATATACTCATGTTAATGTTTATGGAATCCTAATGAATGGAAGAGAAGTGCAAATGCATATCTATCTACTCTTACAAAGGAGGAACAAAGTTAGGAATACTTACCTTTAAAGATGAACCTGTAGAGCCTCAATATCTCCCTTAGCCAAGGTGCTTTGTAAGAGGTTATTTTTTTATGTAAGGATGACAAGGATAAATTATCTCTAGGCTACACAATCTATCAATACATCTAAAAGACTTCTCCACAAGACAAGATCTATATCTCTAAATAAAGTATGAGACCCTAAGCTTTCTCCTCAAGTAGAATGGTGGATAAGAAGATGCACAAAATATCTTACTTCTTCTCTTCTCTTAGAAATGGAAAAATGATTGTGTTTATATAAGTAGATCTAACCCTAAACCCTTCTAGAAGTTTTAGCTGATAGGGTCAACCTAGTTGACCTAGTATCATAATTGATAAAAACTCACTAGGTCATAGACTAGGTCAGCCAGGGGCTAACCTAGACCCTTAATAAGTTTTATCAATAAGAGTACAAGGTTGACACAGTTGACATAATCATGTAAACTATTAAAAGAGGTTTTAGGTTAGGAAAAGGGATAATGAAGGTGGTAAATGTCTAGAGTAGTGTACAAAATATAAGGCCAAGCTTAGGGGATTGGTTTTTGAGGAGACAAGTGTGTAGATAGAAAGTGAACAAAGGGACAACAATCCTATGAAGTATCAATAGTCTACCCACCCATTTCCTGATGCACCCCTTAGGGCATGCATTCAGAGAGATTGAGACTTGATGAGTTCCTGCAAGATATATGACATCAATAATTGATAATATTTTGAAAATATTATGTGTATACATATGCCCCATTTGAATCTCATCACATGTCACGTAAGTACAACATGGGATGATGCTTCAGGAATAGAACATGATGACACATAACACTAATACTAAATAAAGTACAATATGGAGCAAATAGGATAAATGAAAGTACATAATTGAAAAAAACATACCTTAGTGTTTTGAGAAATGTGAAGGCATCTAATGTGAGGAATTTTAGGTGAACCTATAAATATTAGCATAAAAAGAGCAAAAAAATGAATTTTTTTCAACATAGGCATATAATAGTTAGAAAGATTCTCTATGATGTCAGGATTCCATAACTTTTTATGGTTTGGAAAATGAGTGAGTGGAAACAAAGATATGATCAAAATGAGGAATCTGACAATAAATATTTGAAGGGTAAATAATTTTTAATAGTATATATAAATAGGGTGAAAAAGATTTCATTTACTATTATTTACTATTCTGAGAAAAATAGAGCTCTGAGAGACCTAGTGAGAGTTGAGAGAGCTAGGATGGTGAGGAGATGACAACTGAGATGGGGAGGATGTATAGCGGTCATGGCGAGTGCAACACAATTAAGCAACTGAGAATTTCAAATTTTTGAGTATTTTATTTGAAATTGAGTGTTTTATAAAAAATGATAATTAAGCCAAATCTATATACCAAAATGAACCCTAGGAAATTTTTATGGACCCGAGGGGTCAAATAGGGTACTGGGTATGAAGGGATCAGAGCAATAAATGCCTAACGCATTTATTACAATTGGTCAAAAAATCATCATTTTGAAAGAACAAGGTCTACTAGGTCAATATAATTAGTAAAAAAAAAAAAAAAATGAATGGGCCAACCTAATAGGTCATAGTCAACTTAGTTTGTTGGAGAAATGGGTTGATATATTATGATATGGTTGATTTAGTATGTTTTCTAAGTGGCCAAATTAGTATTATAGAGGTAAAAAGAAGTTTGACTTAGTTGTTTAAGTCTAAGGGGTTGACTTAGTAATATAGGTTTGACTTAGTTGGTTTCTAAGTGGTCGATATAGTAATATAATGAAGGAAGATGGTTGATATAGTATTGTTAAGCTACAGGGTGGCTGACCTAGTACTGAAATGGATGATTTAGTTGAAAATAGTTCAAATTGGTAAAAATGAATAAATTAAAACAAATTTGTTTATTTTTGTGAAATTAAAAAGAGTGTATTTTGATTATGAGTGACATGGAGGTCTAATAAATCTTTTTTAATTTGATTTTTATAGAGATGTCATAAATTTTAGTGATTAGTAGATGCAACAAGGCTACCAGATCTATTGGAGCACCTGATGGATGTAGACAAAGCTATATTGGTCACATTAGGATTGGGAGGCATCATGGAGATACGATGGATCCCATTGAGTGTTGATCTTATGATAATGTTCCTAGGAGATTGGGAAAGTTTGACCAATACATTTAGATGGGTGGTGGATGTGGATATCATAAAGGTTGGTATAACTTTGGAGGATGCCCATGCATTACTTAGACTTTTAATAGGGTGGACATCAATGATCACAAGAATATCAGATGATCAAGAGGAGAAGTGGTCTTAGCCTGATGGGTGATATGCTCATATAGGATTTACCCAAGATTAAGGGTAAGCTTGTTTGATGTCTATATTGCATAGATTTTGGATATCCAAAAGGTTGTGATAACATGAGTGTTGTGTCACAAGTCAAATGGCAAGGTACCACTATATACAATAGTTTTTTGCTAGTCCATATTAGATCAAGGGGAATTTTATGACTTGGGTTTTGTCATTTGGGTTCAACTCATGCATGATATGTATGTGATGTTGTTCATAGGGTAAAAGAGCATGGGGCCAGTGGTACTACTAAGTTCCTAGATATATGAGAGGTTTTTGATGTACCATCTAGCTAGGTTACCCCATGTCATTGATGATTAGTTACCTCAAGTTTTTAGATGGAGACAGGATTAGGTGGCATGGGTCATGCCCCATGTGTCATCACTATATACATTCACATGAGGATATATTGTGTGGTATCCTTATGCACACATTGTGATTATTTGGTTGAGTTGGGTGATGGTGGTATTAAGGTTAGCATGAGTGCAGATCATGGACCACTACACCTAGTGGGTAAAATCATAGCCAACGGCATGCTTACCAAGATAGTTCAGACTCCATCACTCAATGGATTATATAGTAGTGCCTAAATTTTAGGATTGGCATGTGAGAGAGCTAAGGGGGTATGAAGGAGGAGGAGCACTAATCAAGAGACTAGAGATTAGACTATAACATGTGAGACCTTGAACTCATTGAGCATAATATCTAGTAGATGGAGAGGGTATAGATGTGGATACAATATTGACATAGGTACCACAACTAATACCATAGTAGGAAGAGCAATGACTACCTTGGTCTCACCACTGATGGAGATGTCAGTGGTGATAGATATCACAGAGGGTGGTCATCTAAGATGAACCATTAGTTGACCCAAGGTAGAACTAGTCTATAGAGGCACCATGGAGGCTAGTATTGATAAGTGTATGGGTGGTGACCCAAGGGTTTGTTTTGATTGGGAGGAATCCCATGGATGAGGTACTCATAGGATGAACAAATGGAGAGATCATGCTCAATGGATGAATAGATGGGGAGATGGTAATTAGTGACACCAGGATAGGTACTAAGTATTTTAATTTTTAATTATCTTTTAGATAGAATATTAGTTGTATATGATTCTATATAGATAGATTTTGAGATGTATAAGTGATTTGATATCTATCTATTTTGAATTTTCTATATCCTGTAGATGAGGAGGAGTTTAGATGGGGATCCCTGGTGATGGGAGAGCACCATATATTCTAGATGGGGTACTAACACCATATAACCCTACCATGTTAGATGATCATGTGGTACCATATAACCCATCTCAGGTGAGTTGGTTTAGACTAGTAGGGGAGGTTGTGAGGTAGTTATAGGCATGTGGAGATGAGATACATCCACTAATAAGGGTGGGAGTATGAGAGGCATAGGCATGATAGGCCTTGGCTCAGGAGAGAGTTGTGCATATGGCTACCATTATCTAGTTGGGATAGTTTTAGGCCTAGGTAGCCAACCTACAAGGATAGGTATCAAGCTTGAGATCTTAGATAGCCTCTTTATAGAATATTATTTACAAGGGATAGTCCAAGGAATCTATGGGTAGTGTGACTATGCCATGGGATAGACATGATGGAGCCTAGCCTTAGGGTTGGAATGATGTATTTTTATACTTTATATTAAAAATGTATGATATATATAGAGATATCTTATTTTGATAGTTAGATGATCTTATGTGTTATATTATGGTTTTGGTTGTGGATGCATGGATATAGTTCTTTCTATTACATGTATTTAGTTTTTATTATATATGCAATAAAAAATATATGTGTTGTGTTTTATTTTATAGAATTATGTAGCACACATGCATGGTTAAAAATAAACAGACAAAAAGAATTGAAAAAGTATAATTAATCAAAAACAAATGCACTACACACTATATCATGAGGGGAAATCTATAATAACAAAATATGACTAAGTATAATAAACCAAAAAAAAAACAAGAGGGACAAAATTTATTTGTAAACCATGAAAAATATTGGTACTAAATTATATCAAGTTAAAACACACTAAATCATGTTGGGAAGTATGAAAATAATGTAATAAAATGGAAAGCAAGTGAAAGAAAAATGGTATAAGAATAAATCAATTAAGTCAATCAATCACACTAAATCACATTGGGAAGTATGAAAAGATAAACAAAATTGGTAAAAATAGTCTTAAATTAATCACACTAATTAAAGTTGGGAAGTATGAGGAACTTAATAAAAATGGTTGGATTCTTACATGCAATCGAAAAATAAGAAGATAAAAGTGAAATACTAATGAAGTAAGCATAAAATGTGCTGAATCAAGATGGAAAACATGTCGATGATGTGTAACTCATAATCAATCACATCTTATCTCATTTTTACCACATGTAATTTTTTTATGACTTGGATATTGGAAAATTTTGTGAGGAAGGCTAGGCCCTATCCATGGTCTTACACTGCAACTCAAAAAGGTAACACCAATGAGGTGGAATTAATGTGAAAATATGGTGAAAATAGATGTTTATAATGGTAATTTTGAAATTTTGGTAATTTGTGAGGAAGGTCAAGTCCTATTTATGGTCTTACAATAGAACTCACAAATGGAATCCCTAGTGGAAATGATCAGTGAACATAGAAATATTTCTCAAGGGGAAATATTAAGGTTTTAGGGAATGAAAAAGGGAATGTAAAAATCATAACATAGGCATCTTATGAGAATAACTTAGGAGACATGAGACACACTAAGGACATGAGAAGACACTAAGTGACTAGTGACCATCAATAAATAGAGGATACCTATTCGCTATAGATGCAAAGTTGTGTAAGCAAATAAGTGTGGTACTAAGATCAACTAATTTTGGAGGTTTTTAACAAGAAAATTAAAATGGACATATCTTCCCACAATGTGTTCCCTACTCTTCAAGACCCTTTATAGGGTCATCTGTCCACTATGAAGATTGGGTACTTCTGTGAGAAAGTAGGTATCACTAAAATATTTTTTTATTTTCCTTTTCTAATCTAATGACCTACCGCACCCCAATGGACCTCAGCTCTATCATGATTCCAATTGTGGAGTTGATCTTATATTATAAATAGGATATGTGCTTAGAATCATGTCTTTTAATGTGATTTAACTTTTGAAATTTTTTGAATGTTGATTTTTAGATTATTGCCTTTTGTTAAATGATTTGGATTTTAATTTTTAATGGATTTTAAGATTCCTCCTCCATACAAACTTGAAATGACCAATCATGAGAGATAGATTGATACACATGAATGAGATTTAGGCTTGGCTTAAAGGAAGCTAAGTATCCAAAAATATGACTAATTAGAACACTTAGGCTTAAACATGAACCAATATGTTATCTCAAGTCTCAACCATGTGTGTGCTTAGCTTGTGAAAGGAAAAAGGGGAAGAAAGGGGGATCCAAAGTGGACCGATAAAAGAAGATTTTTAATGATATGAGTTATTTTCTAACTGATCACATGGTAAAGAAGGAATAATTAAAGGGAGCAAGGTTTGTATAACCAAGTCACAATTAATAGTTATCCATTTTATAGACATAAGATAATAAATAATTATGAAAAAGAACAAGGTAACCTTAAGAAATGAACTCAATAAATACAAGGATGGAATTATGAAAAATAACCCATAAGAGAACATAAGAAGAATAATGACATCATAAGCAACATGTAATGTAAAATAAAAGTCACCATGTAAGATAAATAGGAATTTCATAGAATGTCAAATGATATAAAATAGATGTAAAGTTGGAGCACACATTCAATCCAACTAAAAATGTAAGAACACCATGCATGTCTTCATAAGTAATAATATATTTATCCATACACATTATCCATATCATTTGATAAGTCTCTATGAATCTGGATGTAAACTGCAATTAATGGCTCATCGATCTTCAATGGAAGTTGAGAAAATAATACACATTGAATCTCCTTGACATAAAATGTAGGAATGATTGAAGGATAATTTTGATGAGGGATATCATGTAGGGGATGCTTAAGAGAATGCATGGTAGAGGATTCTATAGGAGATTAATGGGTCATCGATGGAGAAGGAGTCACTAATGGAGAGGGATATATGGGTGAGGTAAAGTCCATAGGTGAGAGAATCATAGGTGGATATGGAACCATAGGAAGTGGATCTATGGGGAAATAAGAGGGAGCCTTTTTGTGATAGAGACCAGTGGGAGGAAGGGTAGAAGGTGCATGAATGATTAGGATATAATCCTTGAGATGATACTAAAGTATGTGACAATGATCAGTGTGATGTATACCAAATTAGTGATAGAGACATTATACTTCTCCATATTTAGGAAGATACTTGGGTAACACTTTCAGGGAAGGTATAGCCTTGTCTAAGGTTTGAGGAGTGGTGGAATGCAAGGTGTTTATATATTATCATAGCTTATGATAATGCATGGATGAATAGTTATCTATGTCATGGAAGTAATAGATATGCTTATGAGTAGGCTTGGTGGGTGTACTCACAAGAGGAGTGGAAATGAAAGTCAGGGAAGATTTTTATAATGAATAGTGGATAGTCTAGTGACCATCAACTTTATGAATGTCACAATATGGATGATCGTCCCATTTGGTGGGCAAAAGAGCAAGTTGTGGTAAAGGTAAAAAACCATCACCAAGAGAAGGTGGTATTGGTAGAAAGACTAGATGAGGCTCGATTGAAGGAACAATATGATTATAAATAGGAAGAGACTTATAAATAGAGGGAGTGGGAATGGGATCAATATTGGGATATTCTAAGGGAGGATCAAGATGCATGGAAGGTTGAAGGATAATCAAAATCATCTCAGGGATAAGTTAGCTAGAGGGGTCTTGGCATCTAGCAAAGTGATAGGGACTAGTCATAGCATGATCCATAATCATACTCCTATGAGGTTATATATAAATTGAAGGTGTGTGTACCATCTCTACCCTATTATCAATAATAAAAACACTAAAATTAAGAATGATATAGGATGGAATGCTAGAAGATATATCAAAAGACTAAATCAAAGAGGAATGATAGATAATAATTTCAGCATCTTAAGATGGAACAAGACCTCCTAAGAATGGATCATATAAGGTATATCCATCATCATAATTAGGTGTATGAAGTTTGATGGTGTAGGTAGGGATGACCTTATCATTTGATGTGGTGTGATGAATGGAATATCGATTCCTAGTTAAGATAATAGGTATATCATCACTAAGTGGTTGATGGGAATGAGATTGAAAAGAAGGGGGAAGTTGAGAGGTGAGATGAGGTGAGAGATCTAAGGTTTTAATATTGAAATTTATCTCATTAGGATCATCATCATTTGAATCTAGGAGTTTAGGGGGTATATTCCCTATAAATTTAGGGTGACCATTGTAACATTGGGTAGAATTGATAGGAAAGTTAAATCATTGAGATTCATGAAATAGAATGCTTGACAAGGGTTCAAGGGTAGGAATTTTGAATATACCATAGTCTTGGAATTATTCAAAATTTAAAGGATTGGTGTCACCTTGAATCTTATAGATGGATCCATTATGAGGAAATTTGACACATTGGCAAGAGGAAGAGGGAACTCCTCTCATGTGATAATTCCATGGCTTACCAAGTAAAATGTTATAGGATAGAGGAAATTTGAAGATCATCACATTCACATGAATGGTGATAGATGGGACTATAATGGGGAGCCACACATAACCTAAAGGAGGCATTTTCCTTTGATCATATCTTTGACATGTGTTACGTGTGGACTTAAGATTACACTCAAAATATCTAATGGTTTTGATAAAATCAAGATAAGCAACATAAGTGATAGAGCCTTCATCAATAAAATCATGCTTGACTTGAATATCACTGATTTGGATACTAATAAAAAGAGGAGGATCATCTGTATGAAGCAAAATCTCATCAGGGATCATATAAGTGATGGGAAATTTAAGGGAAAGATAAGTGTCTATTGTTTCATCAACATGTATGAAAATCTCTTTGCATTATTGTAAAATGTTATCTTATGATCAAGATAAGGTGGATTCACATCTTGTTAGGGGAGGACAAGGGATGTTCATTTCAATCAAAAGTTGCATAAGATGATTATGATGATGTGAAGAGGTTAGTATAAATTCAAGAAATGGTATTTGAGATGGGAGATTAGTAAGCTATGTAATAGTATCACACTCATCATAACCCATAAGAGGACCATTGGAAAGAGGTGCATAGTGCTGAAAGAGGTCCTCAAAAGCAGGATCTAAAGTGCATGTGAATTTATGTTGATAAGATATGGGAATTTTAGCTGGAAGATAATTTTTATTTATCATTTTGAGAAGATGGGGTAGTTGATGCAAGTTTGGTTTGAGATAGATTAGAAGAATTTTTGTTAGAAGATTGAGTATCATTAGTGATAGGTAAAGAGATTAGAGGGATGGTATAAATGGTATGAGAAGTGTTATTCAAGGGAGGTGTTGGAATTGGTTCATCAAAATATATGAGGTCTTCTTGCCCCAACTCTGTTAAATGAGTTGTAGAAGAATTGTGGATAACACAAAAGGTGTGAAGCAACTGAGGGGTGTGGATAGGATGAGATCAATAAAATAAACAACCATTCACATATTACATTCTCTTCATAAGTTAGGTCAAGAATACTATCAATAATATTGGTAGAAGGGGTAGGCTTTTCTTGGGTATAATGGTGATTTGGAAGAGGATGTTTATAGATGGCCAAATGAGCATTTGCCTGGTTCAAACCTTGAGATTTATTTTGTGTTTCATGAGATTTTAATGAAATGTCATAGGCTTGTTGCCATTTTTTAATGATAGAATCATGGTCAAAATTAGAACCAAGAAGGAAATCCATAGCCAAATTATGAATTTGCCTACAATT
This sequence comes from Torreya grandis, assembly GCA_037957365.1. Classification (NCBI taxonomy): domain Eukaryota; kingdom Viridiplantae; phylum Streptophyta; class Pinopsida; order Cupressales; family Taxaceae; genus Torreya; species Torreya grandis. Next base: position 233,918 of record JARHVA010005586.1, read on the forward strand.
TTCATGAGAATGACCCTAACTAGAGTGAGACCAACAAAATTTATTGGTATCATACCAATATTTCATAGGATGAGTGGGATCAAGTTCTCATAGGAGAGGCCTTGGTAGATTTTTTTTTAATTCTATTAAGGATAAAGGTTTATTAACATTGATGTTATTAGTTGAAGATAAATTAGGATTAGTGATGTGGTTAGGAGGGGAAGCTTGTTTTTGAGTCTGGTTGGGAATAATAGCTTGAATAGTATGAATGGTATCATAATAATTGATGACACCATCATTGGTAGTGAAATGATTTTTATTCTTGATTAATATGCACGTACCCATAGAAGGTTAGGATGGCTCAAATTTATGTATGAGAAAATCTTGATGTTGGCCTGGTTAATAGCCTCTTCTAAAGTTTGTGGAGAGAGAGTTTGGACCCAATATTGCAACTTGGGAAAAAGAGTGTTGGTAAATAAATGAAATATGTTGTCATTAGCCATATTATGTACATATTTTTTATACAAGGTCTTCCATACTTTGATAAAATACTGTGTGGTTTCAATCTCAAGCTGCTTACAATTGATAAAATGGGCCAGGGCATTCTCAAAGAGATCACTAGTTTAGAACTCTTGGACTAGAGCATTAACTAAGTCTTTCAAACTAGTAATGGAGTGAGATTTGAGTTGGTTGTACCAATATAAAGCATCACCTATGAGATTTTTTCCTAATAACTTGGTATCAAAAAAGGTATTTAACTTGACTCAGTCTTTATATATATTTCCAAATGTTTTTAAATGAAGAGTAGGATCAGTTGATCCATTGTAAGTAATGGTAGGGATGATATCTCCTATATCAGTATTAAAAATTTGAGATGTAAGAGGATAATTTTTGATGTGTTTGATTATTTTATTAACAAGGGAAGGTTGAGGGATAAGATTCCCATGGGAATCCTGAAGAGGAGGTGGGGGAACATTTTGGTTATGCATGCCCCATGACATCTATTGAGGGTGGGTTTGAAGATTGATAAGGTGATTTGCATTTGTATCATTTGATTTGAATTATTAGCTTGGAAAGCATTCTTTTGAATAAGAGTTTAGAATAGGATTTGATGGGTTTTAGTTGCATTATTGGCATTATTTAAAGTATTGGATTTAATAGGAGTGGCTTGGGTACCACTATATGTGCTAGTAGGAACATGAGAAGAACTATTAGTAAGTGAGGCACTAGTGGCATAATTTGTTTGTGTGGTAAAATATGGACTAGTAGAGGGATGATAATAATTAGCACTATAGGCATGATTACCATGGGTAGAAAATGATGCACTAGTAGAAGAATTGAGAAGAGCAGGTCTTGGAAGAGGCCCACTAGATGTAAAACATGCCATGTTAGTAGAAATACTAGGCATGGAGGTAGAGGAAATAAAAGAGGAAGAATTCATGGTATGAGAAGGGGTCAAAATAGAGGGAATATGTTGAGAGGCAAATAAGATAGTATCCTCAAATCCATGTGAAAATGTGGGAGAAGGTGAATGGGGCTCCTCAACTTGACCACATATCATGAGATGGTAAATATTAGAAGGATCCTTTCCTCAATGTTGAGGAAACTCATTAATGAAGTAAATTTATGGTGTATAATCTAATTCGGGTTGATCTTTAAATGAGAAGAGAGGGTTGTGAATTGAAGAGAAATGAGGATGGGTCCCATAGTTTTTAGTGCGAGTGGATATATACAATTTAATTTCATGTAGAATACAATTCATAAGATGCTTAAGGGAAAACCTATTAGGGTTGGTAAGACTCATCATATATTTTGTATTAAATTCATTGTTGTCTTCAAATAGGAGGTTCATGATGAAGGATATATTTTAGGGAAGGCAAATTTTATGTAAAATTAGAAAGCTACAAGAGGCATATAAGAGTATAGAGTTGACTAGGTTGACCTAGTAATGTAAATAAGAAAATTTATAGTCTAATAAAGATATAGAGTCGACCAAGATGACTTAGTATTTTATCCAAATTGGAAGAAAGGAGTACTATGTTGACCAAGTCCACTCAGTGTTGTAATCAAGGAAAAAGATAGTCTAGAAGAGACTGTGTCAAACAGAATGATAATGTAGTGAATATAGTGAAAAAAAATTGTAATGTACTTGAAACAAAAATTAAAATCAAACACCCAATCAATTGGATCAATGAGAATGATCCAATTGAGGCACACAACATAAAACCTTACACCAATGTTGGCCAATGCAATTTTTTTAATACAACATATAATGAGCAAAGAGCAAGCAGTCAATTGAAAAGTAAATGCTAGTTAAGTGATCATCTAGAATGTTGTTAGATTATTATAAAGTGTTATTTTAAGTGTGATAGGGAAATTGGCTGAAAATAGGAAATCTTGAAATCAATCTATGGATTGTTTTAAGATGTTTAGGCTAAAATGGATCTATGTTGGTAATGGTATTGGCTTGGTATTGTGGCCTACCCCCTCATTTTATAATCCCATAGTGATAAGTGTGTTGGGTGCTTAGAAAATATATACAATGAACCACGTGTTTATACTTGGCTAGAAAACCAAGTCAACTTCCCCCTTGGTGATGAAATACAAGTAGGTAGGCCTTGGGTAGACATGTTTAAATGCATTTTAAAATTATGTGATTTGGTAGTGTGTTCAAAAAGAATAAAATAGAGAAACTAAATGGTATATTGAAAAACCACCTAATTATACTATGTGAGCTACTCTAAGCATGTAAACATTTGAAAATGAAAGTGTTAATTAATTACTAACATATAGTTGTTAATTCCCAATTTAAGCATGATATAGAATTAATTTAGATGATAGTGTATGCAAACATTATAGAAAAAAATTGATAGGTTCACTGATATATTGTAGAAGTAATATTCCTTAAGAACTAAGTTGATTAGGTCAACTTAATCTTTTAAATAAAAGATAAACTATAGAACTAGTTCAACCCGGTCGACCTAGTTTGTGTAGGATTATAGTTTTGAAGACTACAAACTTGTGAAAAATAGAAATGTAATGAAGAAATAAACTAAAAGTGAGAGAGAAAGGAACCTTGGTGGGTTGGAAGATGTTAAGGACTATGAAATTTGTATTGAAGTGCCTTGAATGCTTACTTGCAAGTTCTGGCAATTATGTCGATTGGGTCAACCTAGTTATGTGATTTCCTATTTGTTGAAACCTGTTAAGATGACTAAGTCAACTTGAGTGACCTGATTTTTAATTTTAAAGTTGTCTGGAATACTAAGTTGACCTACATAACTTAGTTTATTATTCTGGTGTTGAATAAGAGACTAAGTTGACCTATTCAACATAGTCTACTATCTAGAACTGAATAAGAGTAATGTGTCAACCTACTTGATCTAGTAACGTATATTTGATGAATACATACACATAAATAATAGAATCATTTTGATGCAGTTGTGTGTTAAACCTGTACGCCAAAGTTAAAACTATATCGGCCTGGTCGACCTAGTATCATAAATATAGAAAAATAATAAAATGATAGGAATTAAAATCATGAAAGAAAACTTGTAAGGATTAGATTCACATTAGGTTCACCATAATGTATGCAATGATAAATTCATCTGATCTAGAAATTAATCCTAGCTTAGAGAAGATAGATCCTACTTACATTTACAATTGGGGATACATTAGATAAATGGGGTTATGACTAATATGGATCTCTAATACCTAATCAAGAGATATCTTACCACAATAATATCACTAGGTAGGGTTCCAAAGCCTCCAATCAAGAAAAAATATGCAATAACTCTAACTAGATCCTATGTTTTCATATTCATTAAACTAATAACAAGTAAATAAAAGTCTAATCTAGTGGTCTCCAAAGCTTGTGGCAAAAAGTGGGGTAATAAAAACTAAAATTAAACATGCATAGAAGGCATATACTCATGTCAATGTATACAAAATCCTAATACATAGAAGAGAAGTGAAAATGTATATATATATATATATATATATATATATATATATATATATATATATATATATATATATATATATATATATATATATATATATATATATATACTCTTACAGAAGAGGAACAAATTTAGGAATACTTACCTTTGATGATGAACCCACCGATCCTCAATATCTCCCTTGGCCAAGGTGCTTCAAAAGAGGTTTTTGTGGATGGTAAAGATGATAATTATAAATTAGGATGATGTTGGCTTGATCAATGACTTGGATGATAGCATGAACTAGTTGATCATATTGATATAGAGATTTTATGGATTCATTGTTAGTTTGGCCATAGAGGATGGGTTGGTTTAAATAGGTCATGGAAGGTAGAATAACAGTCAATATTCAAATTGGGATGAAGAGGATCAATGGTTGGGGATTATCTAAGAAATTAAAATTTTCATGGAAGCCTCTAGAATAAAGGCTTCTAGAGAGGAAGGGATTAGATAGAGAGGATTCTAAAATTGGAGAATTCTAGAATCCATTAGGGGGATAAAAAATATTAGTATGTGATCAAATAGGTGATTAGGGACTAGGGATGTAAGAGAGCCTAAAAATAGGTTAGGGTAGGTGGGATTAGAATTTAAAATTCCAATATAATAGACAAGTGAGATTTAGTTATTGGTAAAGATATGATTAAAAGAATTAATAGGTTGGGGGATAGTATAGGTCTAGTGGATGAAGGGGATGTTAGATAAATGAATAGAATGGGTAATATTAGGATGGAATTATAAGAGACAAATGGGATTAAATGAAATGGGTTAGATTAGTGTCGACTAATAGTAATATAAGTGATGATAAATGAAATAAGTAAATTTATATGTATACATTTTGTCCCATCTTTGAAAGGGCATTACAAGTGTATGAAATAGAAAGAGTAATGGTATTTCAAATAATAAATAAACAAGACATATGAATGTTAGTAGATTATGTTAGTGGACATATGATGCCTCCTCAAGGGGACATGTAGAGAAGAATGAGGTGAATGACCAACTAAAAGAGGAAACAAGGGGTGGGATGAGATGAATAGTGTTGTCCCCCAAAAGTAGCATCCATTTTTGGGATAACATTTGAACTATTTTGGTCCTACAGACCAAAATTGTATCTTCCATTTCCAAAAATTTGTCCTAGACATTCAGATTCCTCATTTTCTAAGCTTCTCAGGAAATCTTCGGACTTTGCAGGTCAAGTTTTATGGGTTTTACATGTTGATTTCTATAGACTTTGTTTTTACATACTCTACAGGGATGTTCATTTATACAGGTTCAAAGGCTTCTACAGGTGGTTTCAATCAAAAGAATCAGTTTTCAACACTTAGTCATTCTCTAGAATTGGTTCAAAGCTTTGGTTTAGTTGAAAATCTTCATTAGCAAGCATCTAAGTACAAAAAGAGACTTGAACCATTGAACCGTTAAACCATTGAACCACTTTGGTTCACAGGTTCAATGGGTTCAAGGTTCAACAAGTTTAAGATCTTTGGCAAGAGTTAAGCACTTCATCAAGGTTCAAAGTTCAATCACTTCAATTGGTTCATCAGTTTCAAGACACTTGGCCAAATCAAGGCGGCTTGAATCATTGAACCGTTGAACCATTGAACCACTTTGGTTCAAATGTTCAATGGGTTCAAGGTTCAATGGTGGGTTCAACCAAAGGAACAGTTCAATGTCTTAGCTTAACCAAGTAGTTCAACACTTTATTTCACTCAGTGTCTTTTGGTTCAACCAAATAGTTCACTCAGTTGGTTCATTCTTTTAGTTCATCCGTTGGTTCAATGTCTACAGGTTCAACGGTAGGTTCAAAGACATTTTTCAAAAAAAAATTTGAACCATTGAATCAGAACTTGGTTCAATGTCTTGGTTCAATGATTGGTTCAACCACTTAGTTCATTGGATAGTTCATCAGCCTTTGGTTCAAAGGGGCTCGACGCGCTTTATTGAATCATTGAACCGGTTCAACGGATTGGTTCAACATCTTGGTTCAACAGAATGGTTCATCACCAAAGTTCAAAGGGGTGGTTCAATGCAAAAGGAAGTTTCTCGAAGGACAAGTGCCCTTACGGAGGACACTTAATCAATAAAAGCACCCTTCTGAAGGGTCATTTTCAAAGAAGCCCAAAAAGTAATTCTTTTAGATTTGTTTAAGGCATTTGAAAATTGGCTAACACTTAATTCCTTCAGACTTTTGTCTGAAAGAATTCCTTCAGACAAAAAGTCTGAAAGAATTCTAAGTGGTTGTAGGCTCAAAAGATCCGAAGACCAGTAAAAGACTTCGCGGAACAAATTTCTATGGACTTTTGTCCAGGGGAATTTTCCTCAGGCAAATTATCCACAAAAATTTTATGTAGGACAAATGTTTGTGAAAATTACCCACGGGAGAAAAACCCAAGAATTTGCCCGAAGGATAGCCCATAGAGAACTTTCATGGGAGAAAGCCCAGGGATTTGTTCATGGGAACTACCAAGGCAAAGGGCTGTCGAAGGACCCCGAAGGGTAGGTGCCCTTACAGGGGACTCTCGGCGGCCAAAGTAAAAGGCTATTCCAAATCGACACAGGTCATTTATCAAGGCCCAAAAGGGCAAGTCCAATATGGAAGAGCAAAGCCAATATCTAAAAGAAGACCAAGGGGTGACGCCCCCAAAGACGTCAAATTCTAGACAGTGAACTAGCCATTGTGAGCACATCGACAGGCATGTAAATGTCAATTTTAAAGTCCATGAAATAGCTATTGATCCTTTGAATTTATAGACCCAAATGCATTCCCAGAATTCAAGACCAAAACTAGCTAAAATTGAGGAAAGATAGAACAATGGATGAATCCAAGACCCGATTCAATTAACCTGAAAAGGAAGAATGATGAAGACAAGATCAGACTGCCAGATGGACATTGAAAGTTGCAATCTTTCAATTGCATGACTTGTTTATCTACATTGAGAAGATCAAATGGGTAAAAGGCCCCAAAGTTCCAGCCCATCTTCCTAACAGTTCCCAATGCATCATGATGTATTATTGCTCCTAAGTCCTTCTTGAAGTGGATATATAAGGGACTTTATTTCATTGTAAATGTATCTCTTTTTTGGACAATCTGAATGAAACTCTACCCAAATTGAGAGGCATCATTGAGACTTTATGCTCAGTCTATTTATCATATTTTGTTACTAGAATAAGAAAGCAAGAGACTTTTTCAGACTTTGTGCTATGATATCTTTTGTTGTTGAGGAAAATATTTGTATGTCTATTTCCTTGATTTATTTTATGTTCCATTGATTTAACAAGTAGGATTAGTAAAATTAGTCAAGAAGGTGTCCTAAAGAATCAACTATTGAGAGACTTTGTGCCCCCATAGATGCCTTCAGTGTGTTTCCTTTTCATTGTTGTGTAAAGGACTTTGAAAAGACTTTGAGCTCTCATTGTCCTTTGTATATTACTTTTGAGCCTTTCAAATAGAGACTTTGTGTTGTGTCTCAGTTTGCTGGTTACCATACTCTCAGTTACATTTTGCTTTTATTTCTAGGAGTATTCTTGTGGCTGACTGAATAGTTCTTCTAAAAGAAGAGGAGTGTTGTCTGTCATTCCCTTGAAATTTTTTGTTGTTTTATACACATCATCTCTGAACAAAGAGAGATGGATGGCTTGTCCTATCCTTGAGTATTATTTTATGTTTATACATATATAAAGCATATCCACAGGGAACCTCCCCTTGATGAGAGGAGAGAGCAGTCTCCTTCTGATGTGATAAACTTACACATTAGGATGACTAATCTTCCTACTTTGGCTGATAAGACCTATTTTGTTTATTAGTACGTTGATAGACAAAATATTCTACCAACAATTTTTGGCAACTCTGATGGGGATATACCCATTATCCATTTATAGCCTATTCATTCACCTCCACACTAACTGGGAAAGAATGCACAGTTTAAAGCCCCAAGCTTTAACTGAATCAAGGTCAATTTTTTTCTATTTTTATTTTACAATCTGGTAGATTCAAGGTATACATGAAGCCAAAGGGCTAAAGGTATCATTGACCCTATGTTTGAGGTGGTACAGGAAAGTGATTTTGATCTATTTCCTTCACCATCTTGTCTTCAACGAACCAAGAGCTTCCTTCCTACTAAAGCCAGATCTCCATTACCAGGTGAAGTATCTACTTCTACTGTTGATAAAGCTATGCCTATAATTACCCCTTTGAGATTTGTTATCCCTCCTTTTTAGTATCCTATAATGGCATTTTAAGGCCCCTAGGGTAATGTTTTTGGTCCTCTCAATCCTACTCCTCTACATGATCTTCCACGTAGTTCTAGGAAGAATTTCCCCAAATTATATGGTGATGGGAAAGTTCATTCTGATGAACACATTACAGCCTTTAGTATAGCTTGTGGAGTAATCAGAGTAGAGTTTGAAGATGTAGCAGTTAGGCTTTTTGTTGAAACACTACAAGGTGTTGCTGTAGATTGGTTTTACCATCTACAGGCTCAATCTGTGGCTAATTAAAATACGCTTAAAGCTAAGTTTGAATCTAGATTCAAACCTACAGAAGATGCACATACACTTCTAGCTCAACTTACATAGATGAAGAAAAATCCTCATGAGCCTACGAGATATTTCATAGCTAAATTTGACAAATTAAGAAATAGAATCCCTGTAATTGCTAGACCTATAGCTGAGAATCTCAAATGCTTTTTCATTAATTCTCAGCTACTTTAAGTTAGTTTTCTCTTGAGACGTGCTAGTCAAATAGATCTCGCTGTAGCTCAACTTTTAACCACTGAAGTAGAAGATGATCTCATCTTAGCAGGGAAGATAAGAAGAGATCCAAATATAAACAAAACTTCATCATCTTCTGAATTTGTGTCTACAAGCACCACAAATCCAATGATGCAGAAATTAGCAAATGAGTTGCTTGCTCTCAAAAAGCAAATGGCTCAAGGAATGTCTTCTACTCCTACATACAGAAGGACATTCCCAAATCAGTCATATCAGGGCAATGTTGCCAAGAACTAAGGGAAATAAAATCACCTTCCTCCCCCACAAGGGAAACTTGCCCTAGAAGCTCCTCCAATCAATTTAGTAATGGGATACCTTGAAGCAGAATTAAAATTCTCTTTCCAGCCTGAATTGAATTAAGAAAATGATGTTGATATCATTGAAGATAATCAAGAAGAATCAGCTGGTGACTCCCACATTAGTTTCCTAAATTACCAAGATGAACCTGGAAGTAAAAGAGAAGCTTCAGATGGATCATATGTAGTGTTTACCAAATCCAAGAATTAATCAACCTAGCAAGCTGATAAAGAAAAGATAGAAGAATAACCTCAACCAGTAATCACAATTGATAAACATGGGATAGCTCTACCTTTTCAGCCAAAAGATTTAGTAATTACTCAAAAGGTAAATACATCAATTGTGCCTTCCCCTTCTACTTCTAATTCACAATCCAACCCACCTCCCATCCCTCCTAAAACTCATAAAGTTGAAGTACCATTTTCTGTACCTAGCTCAATTCAGCCATTTGACATAATTGATCATGTCAAAAAGACAAAAATACATATGTCTGAATTTGAGTATTTGCAGTCTAATCTAGATCAACTGAATAAGCTGGTTTAATACGTTAAAAATCAAACCGTCCCTATAAGACAAAAGGCTTAAAAAGTAACTTTTGATTCTTCAAAGAATATGCCTATTCCAAATAATCTGATCATTACTCCTCTAGCCGCTCCTAAAAAAATAGAACCCTTCTATGTTTCCCTATTAATCAATGGCCACAAGCTAAGTAATTGTATAATAGACTCAGGTGCATCTGATAATGTCATGCCTACTAAAGTCATTGAGTCTCTTGGTCTCACATTGACCAAGACATTTGGGAGATGTTTCTCCATGAAGAACAAGCAAGTACCATTATCAGGGCAAATCAAAGATGCCCAATTGGCATTCACAACCTTTCCAAACAAGAAGATTAAGATGACTATCCTGGTGGCTGATGTTTCAGCATCCTATGGTATTTTTCTTGGATGAAATTTCTATAAAGACGTAGGAGGAGAACTAAACATGGATCTATTTGAGGCAAAGATCCCTGTCCAAGGCATGATGAAGAGATTACTCCTTAAAAAGGAAGCAAAGTATGTAGTCACCAAGACATCAGCCCCTAAAGCTCAAATCCTTTTTGAATCCACAGGTATGGGTAATTACTTTCTATATATAGATGAATAAGGGCCCTCCATTTCTGATGAGGGAAAGTCTAAAAAAAAGTCAATGTCTGATGAGATTTAGATTCTGGAATTTGATGGTAGTTATTCCTCTACTAGTTCAGGAGCTGGGATTGTCTTGATATCTCTTCAAGGAGATATATTTTCTTCATCTTATAAATTACAATTCAATAACACTAACAATATAGCTGAATATGAATCGTTGTTACTGGGCATGAAGTCTGCTCAAGAAAGAGGCATCAAGTTTCTTCATGCCAAAGGGGATGCCGAATTAGTGGTCTGTCAAGTGAGAAATCTATATCAGATCAAGAATGAGAGGTTACACCACTACAGTAACCTATTTTGGGACCAAATTGAAAGCTTTGATGCTTTCAATATTTCTTCCATTCCCAGAGAGTCTAATGATAGAGCTGATGCACTTACTATTTTAGAAACTCTCTTAGTTCCTCATTCAGATTTTAAAGATGACAAATATACCATTGAGCTGGTCTATAGACCAAGTGTTCTTGATAATGCTGATCATTGGCAAATATTTAATGATGATCATCAAATCATTACTTTCCTAGAACAAAAAGACAATTTTGAATAGCTATATTTTGAAGGTAGCAAATCTCAGAAGTCTGAATCTATTTTTGAATCCAGTTCAGATGTAAATGAAGATTTCCTACAGCTGAAAGGAAACAAAATTCCCAAAGGCCTGGTTTCTCTTGAAAAGTTGTTTGACAAGCATGATAGATTCGTCAAAGAACAGCAAACGGGTTCAAATTTCTCTCAAGGATTTGACCAAGTAAATCTGACTAACAAAGAAAATCCCAAGATGGTCAACATTGGTAAGTGTTGCACCCCTGAAGAAAGATTCAAATGCACCTCTTTACTCTGTCAATACATTGATGTCTTAATGTATTCTTATGAAGACCTCAAGTCTCTCAGACTTGATGAAATCCACCATCACATTCCTCTCAAGGCTGATTCAACACCCTATAAGCAGAAATCCAGACAATACAATCCAAAAAATGTAGGTACTATTATGTCTAAGATACAGAAAATGTTAAATGCTATAATTATCTTCTCAATCCATCATTCTACATGGATTGCAAACATAGTGCTTGTAAGGAAGAAAAATGGAAAAATCCACATTTGTGTAGATTTTATAAATTTGAATCAGTCATCTCTAAAACACAATTACCCTCTGCCAATCATGGACCAAGTGCTTCAAACAGTAACAGGATCAAAAATGTTATCAATATTGGATGGCTTCTCAAGTTATAATCAAGTAGAGGTTGATAAAGCTGACCAACACAAGACTACATTCACCACACCTTGGGGTACATTTGCATATAAAAGATTGCCTTTTGGCTTAATAAATGATGGTGCTACCTTTCAGAGAGCTATGGACATGGCTTTCAAAGATGAGATTGAAAAATTCATAGTGGTATATCTTGATGACTTAACTTTCTTTTCAAAGCGTCGATCTAATCATGTACGCCACTTATAATAAGTGCTGGAGCACTACCGCTAGAATGGTATTTCCTTGAATCCTAAGAAGTCTATTTTTTGAGTAATAAAAGGGAAACTCCTTGGACACATTGTGTCCAAAGAAGGCATAAAAATTGACTCAGATAGAGTCAAATCTATTCAAGAGCTGAATTTGCCTACAAGTAAAAATGTTGTTCACTCTTTCTTTGAAAAAGTGAATTTCTTATGGAGATTCATCTCTAAATTTATTGAGAAGACAAGACACATTGTGAACATGGTTAAAGGAAAGACCACCTTCAGTTGGACTAAAGAAGGTAAACCAGCATTTCAAGATATCAAGACTATCATTGCTCATGCCCCTACCTTGGTTTGTCCAGATTACCAAAAAGATTTCATCATATATAGCTATGCATTTGAGCACACTCTTTCAACAATTCTTGTTCAATAGGACAAGGAAGGTATGGAATCCCCCATCTCTTTCATGGGTTGTCCTCTCAAAACTCATGAAATGAAGCATTCAAATATAGAGAAGCACACTTATGCGCTGGTAAAAGCAGTCAAATATTTTTGCTTCTATATTCTGAATTCACATACTACTGCCTTAGTTTCTGACACTACAATCAAGTCTATATTAACTCAGAAGGAGTTTGGCACAAAGAGAGGTAATTAGATTGCAAAGATCCAAAAATTTAATTTGGATATCAAGCTGACAAAGCTGGTCAGAGGTAAAGGCCTTTGCCAATTAATGGCTGATAATAAGCCAAAAGATACACAGCGTGAAGAAGCTGAAGTGGAAGATACTCTAACAATCTTTTTTGTCTCCACTACCAATGAGTGGTATTCAAGTATTACCTATTTTTTGACTTATGGTGAATGTCCTGCTCATTTGTCTTACAAAAAAAGGAGGACTATCAAATTGAGAGCTGCCAAATTTATCCTTTGGGATAACGACCTATACAAGAGAAGCATAGATGGAGTATTTCTTCGTTGTGTAGACAAAGAACAGCAAACCTAGCTCTTGAAATCTTTCCATAATCTGGCCTATGGAGGACATTTTTTTTCTCCTGTGACTGCTCACAAAATTCTATGAGCCAGGTATTACTGGCCAACTCTTTTTCAAGATGCACATAAGTGGGTGAGAAAATGTGAACTTTGCCAGCAATTTATTGGAAGACCCAAGTTGGCTGCCCTACCTCTCAAGCCAGTAATCATAGAGGAACCTTTCCAGTAATGGGGACTTGATTTTATTGGGACAATAAATCCATCTTCAAGTGTTGGACATGATTATGTCCTTATAGTAACTGATTATTTTACCAAGTGCGTAGAAGCAATCCCAACTAAGCATGCTACTTTAGAAGTTGTATGCAACTTATTCAAAGAGAATATCATTTCCAGGTTTGGAGTTCCACTCAAAATTGTTACTGATAATGCAACTTGTTTCACCTCTCAAGAGATTACACAATTTTGTTTTCATTATAGAATTACGCTTTCTCACTCTTCTGATTATTTTCCACAAGAGAATGGACAAGCTGAGTCCAACAATAAGAATTTGCTAACTATTATCAAAAAGCTAGCAGATGATAATCAAAGGATGTGGCATAAAGCATTGATTGATTCTCTGTGGGTAGACAGGATCACACCAAAAAGGGCAATTGGTATGTCTCCTTTTCAACTTCTTTACGGTATTAATGTTGAGATACCAATTACCTTAGAGTTACCAGCCTTGAAATTGGTGAAGGCCATTAAAGATCAAACATATGAGAGTTCTCTTGACAAAAGAATCATGTGCTTGACTCAGCTGGAGGAATAGAGAACCATGGTGGTGGACAGAATTACTTCTCATCAAATTCTGGTAAAGAAACTCTTTGATCAGAAGGCCAGAAATCATGATTTCTAGATTGGGGATCAAGTCCTGTTGTGGGACAAAAGAAGAGAACCAAAGGGGATGCATGGAAAGTTTGACTCCCTTTGGAGAGGCCTATTTATAATTCATCAGGACATTGGTGAAAATAAATTTCTATTGAAATACCAAGATGGGACACTCTTTTCTCTACCTCACAATGGGCAGCATCTGAAACACTTCAATTTTTGAAGTATCAGATCATTGCCTTTATATATATGTATATTTGTACAGTTCCAATTTTATTTTGTTTTTGTTTTTTTTATGCCTTTCATGACTCCATGGCATGACTTCGTAACCCAATGGCATACTTGAAGACACTGGAGATTCTGAACTCTACTCCTTTGAATTCATTTTGCAATTGACAAAAGTTCCCCAACTGGAGCCAACTGTTGTCCCCCAAAAGCAACAGCCATTTTTGGGACAACATTTGAACTATTTTGGTCCTATAGACCAAAATTGTATCTTCCATTCCCAAAAATTTGTCCTAGACATTCAGATTCCTCATTTTCCAAGCTTCTCAGAAAATCTACTAACTCTGCAGGTCAAGTTCAATGGGTTTTACATGTTGATTTTTACGGACTATGTTTTTATAGACTCTACAGGGATGTTCATTTATATAGGTTCAAAGGCTTCTATAGGTAGTTTCAATCAAAAGAATCAGTTTTCAACACTTAGTCATTCTCTAAAATTGGTTCATAGCTTTAGTTCAGTTGAAAATCTTCATCGACAAGCATCTGAGTACAAAAAGAGACTGGAACCACTGAACCATTAAACCATTGAACCACTTTGGTTCATAGGTTCAATGGGTTCAAGGTTCAACAAGTTAAATGTCTTTGGCAAGAGTTAAGTGCTTCATCAAGGTTCAATCGCTTTAATTGGTTCATCAGTTTCAAGACACTTGGCCAAATCAAGGTGGCTTGAACCATTGAACCATTGAACCACTTTGGTTCAAAGGTTCAATGGGTTCAAGGTTTAATGGCGAGTTCAACCAAAGGAATAGTTTAATAGCTCAATTCAACCAATTGGTTCAATGCTTTATTTCACTCAATGTCTTTTGGCTCAACCAAATAGTTCACTCAGTTGGTTCATTCTTTCAGTTCATCCTTTGGTTCAACGTCTACAAGTTCAACGGTAGGTTCAAAGACATTTTTCAAAGCTTTGTTTGAACCGTTGAACCAAAACTTGGTTCAACGTCTTGGTTTAAGGATTGGTTCAACCACTTGGTTCATTGGATAGTTCATCGGCCTTTGGTTCAAAGGGGCTCAGAGTGCTTCGTTGAACCATTGAACTGATTCAATGGATTGGTTCAACATCTTGGTTCAATAGAATGGTTCATCGCCAAAGTTCAAAGGGGTAGTTCAATGCAAAAGTAAGTTTCCCAAAGGACAAGTGCCCTTATGAAGGACACTTAATCAAAAAGCACCCTTCCAAAGGGTCATTTTCAAAGAAGCCTGAAAGGTAATTCTTTTAGATTTGTTTAAGGCATTTGAAAATTGGATAACACTTAATTCCTTTAGACTTTTGTCTGAAGGAATTCCTTTGAACAAAAATTCCAAAAGAATTCTAATTGGCTGCGGGCTCAAAAGATCTGAAGACTAGTCAAAGACTTTGTGGAACAAATTTCTGCGGACTTTTGTCCACGAGACTTTTCCCTGGGCAAATTGTCCATGAGAATTTTCTACAGGATAAATGTCTACAAAAATTACCCACGGGAGAAAAAACCTAGGAATTTTTCTGAAGGATAGCCTGCAGAGAACTTTCACAAGAGAAAACCCAAGGATTTGTTCGCTCGAATTACCAAGGCAAAGGGCTATTGAAGGACCCCGAAGGGCAAGTGCCCTTGCAGGGGACTCTCAGTGGCCAAAGTAAAAGGCTATTCTGACTCAACACAGGTCATTTCTCAAGGCCCAAAAGGGCAAGTCTAATATGGAAGGGCAAAGCCAAAAGCTGAAAGAAGACCAAAGGGTGATACCCTCGAAGACGTCAAATTCTAGATAGTGAACTAGCCATTGTGAGCACATCGACGGGCATGTAAACGTCAATTTTAAAGTATATGAAATAGCCATTGATCCTTTGAATTTATAGACTTGAATGCATTCCCAGAATTCAAGACCAAAACTAGCTGAAAGAGAGGAAAGATAGAACAATGGATGAATCTAAGACAAGATCAGACTACCTGAAAAGGAGGAACGATGAAGACAAGATCAGACTACCCGATGGACATTGAAAGTTGCAATCTTTCAATTGCATGACTTGTTTATCTACATTGAAAGATTGTAACTTTCAATGTCCATCTGCCGGTCTGATCTTGTCTTCATCGTTCCTCCTTAAAGCATGACTTGTTTATCTACATTGAGAAGATCAAATGGGTAAAAGGCCCTAAAGTTCTAGCCCATCTTCCTAATAGTTCCCAATGCATCATGATGTATTACTGCTCCTGAGTCCTTCTTGAAGTGGCTATATAAGGGACTTTCTTTCATTGTAAATGTATCTCTTTTTTGGACAATCTGAATGAAACTCTGCCCAAATTGAGAGGAATCATTGAGACTTTGTGCTTAGTCTATTTATTATATTTTGTTACTGGAATAAGAAAGTAAGGGACTTTTTTAGACTTTGTGTTGTGATATCTTTTGTTGTTGAGGAAACTATTCTTATGTTTGTTTCCTTGATTTATTTTCTGTTCCATTGATTTAACAAGTAGGATTAGTAAAATTAGTCAAGAAGGTGTCCTGAAGAATCAACTGTGGAGAGACTTTGTGCCCCCATAGCTGTCTTCAGTGTGTTTTCTTTTCATTTCTGTGTAAATGACTTTGAAAAGACTTTGAGATCTCATTGTCCTTCGTATATTACTTTTGAGCATTTTAGATAGAGACTTTGTGTTATGTCTCAGTTTGCTGGTTACCATACTCTCAGTTACATTCTACTTTTATTTCTAGGGGTATTCTTGTGGCTGATTGAATAGTTCTTCTGAAAGAAGAGGAGTGTTGTCTATCATTCCCTTGAATTTTTTTGTTGTTTTGTACACATCATCTCTGAAGAAAGAGAGATGGATGGCTTTTCCTATCCTTGAGTATTATTTTATCTTTATACATATATAAAGCATATCCACAGGGAACCTCCCCTTGATGAGAGGAGAGAGAAGTCTCCTTCTGATGTGATAAACTTACACATTAGGATGACTAATCTTCCTACTTTGGCTGATAAGACCTATTTTGTTTATCAGTACGCTGATAGACAAAATATTCTACCAACAAATAGATAAGGGGATTGGATGTTAGATGTGAGATAGATAATGAATGAGATGAAGTAGACTTGAATAGTGAGTGATAAAGTGATGATTCCCCTAGAAAATATATATACACAAGGAGTGGAAATGACTATGTCATAGTTGTCAACACATCTTGAGGGGGAATCAATTATAATATGATGGTGATAAGATAAAAAGGCCATAATATTTCTATGTATACCAAGCAAGGATGCATGTAAGGGAGAGATGTAGGCTAGGATAAGACTAATTTGATAATATTAATGATGAGTATATCTCAAAGCTGAAGTTGAGCAATATGACAAAGGAGATGAGATAGAATAAATGATATGATAGAGTCACCAAAAGATAAAGGGGAAGAATTATATTGCATTACATCAAATAATGAGCCATAATGTTATTAATAATGATGATGCCCATAGCAAGGACACATATAATGGAGTGAGATATGATAATAAAGTTACAGTCTTGGTCATGCCTCGATCGAAGGAGGAAACCATAAATGTTAAATGATGAATTGACCAATTAGTGATAATGGATGACTAATGGAAGAAAAGATGAATCTTGTGATTTTTTTAGGCCTAACCGATAGGTGCAAGTGTTTGATGAATATATTAAGGAGATGTTTACATACATTTTGATTTATCAATAGACTAATTGATTAATTATTGATATTATAGCTCAAGGATTTGACTGATGTAAGATGAGAGGATGATGAAAGACAAGATAGATGTGATGAAAAATGGTGGGGAAAGAGGAGAGAGTGTCCAAGATGACCTCAGGCACATCATGTGACTGAGTGTTGCCTACATAGTCTAAAAAGACCTTAGATGACTAGATAAACTAGAGGAGAAGGAGGATGCATGTTAGATATGTTAGTTTTTAGATAGAGGATGTGACTTAGACATGGAGATAGAGAATTGGGAGAAATAATGGAAGATGAGAGGTTACGACACATGGTTTAATTAGATGATTAGATATGGATGATCAAATTGATGATGAGATGAAGATGATTATTAGATTAAGTGAGATAGAATAGGTTAAATTATGAGTGTGTCTATTATCAAGCCATCCCTATTGTAATAAGTATCATCATAGTATAATCAATGTGATAGATATGGTACTTGGTAGGATGCTCCATTATATAAATATGACTAAAATGATGTTATGACAAAGTGCATGATTATAAAGAGGGTAAAATAGTGAACTCTGCATCACTGAGGGCACCTAAAAGCATTGTTGTAACTTTTTGTATCATCATAAGATCCTTGTTCATTACCTAATAGATAAAAGAGACACAATGCAACACTAAAAATAAACAAAGCTAAGAAAATAAAAAAATGTATAGATATACATGATAAAATACATGAAAATAAGTGAAACAACATAGAGCATTGAAGTAGCACACACAAGTATCTTCATAGAGATACAGTGTGATTAGTGTCTTATATAATTATCTTGTTGAGAGTTAATGGGATGAGTGATAAAGTGATGATATGGACTAAGTTGACTATGATGATCATGATATTAAGAAAAAGTGGATTAAGGATATGGGTTTAGATAGAGGTATAGACTTGAAGTAAATTAGTGACTTAGATTAGGATTAGGTAAGGTATGGATTTAGAATAAGAACTTAGACAAGATATGGACTAGTGATTTATATTAGGATAAGGTTAGGGATAAGTATTTGGATGTCAAGATATGACTTTTGAGACACAATACAAGATTGTATGACATGGACAAATTAAGATATAGGATAAAATGATCAGGATACTTAAGATAAAATAACCTAGATGTTTTATGATTTTGTGGATTTTATAATTTTTAGGGTTTTTTCAGAATATGTATGTACACTATACAAATGGGGTTACTATAAGAGTAAATACTAAAATTAGAAACCAAGATATGGATGGATGGAATGACAAACGGACTTGGACAATGTTCAAATAAGTTGATGTATGGTAAAGAATGGACTAGGGATCACCAATGACCACATTATTAAGGAACCAAATATCTAGTTACCTAACTATTCATTAGAGGATATGCCAAGATGATTCCATAACATTTATCAATATATATTCCACTCCCATACAAATCTCAAGACTAAACGAGAGGAGGGACACAATAAGATGCATGATATGATGACAGATGATGATTGGGAATAATGGACATAGGGATATGACAGATAAGGGTGAGATGGATGGGATTGACAAGGGATGGATTTTTCCCCCAAGTATTGAGGTAAAATTTAGATAATATATTATTTTACCATGATTCCATAAATTAATTTTCATCATGGTACTTGACCAAGGCACCAAAAGACTAGTTTTCACCATTAGATGCATGATTTTTTTTACTTTTTTGACTTTTTAGCATCTCAATTTATTAGAGGTGAGTAAGATGTAGGAATGTTGACATTTTCTTGATATTTATCTAACACCTATTCTAGATATATGTGATGCTAGGATCATGTTGTCAATAATGGATGTATTGATGTCCATGTGACCTTCATTGATGCTTGATTGAGACTCCTCCAAATATCTAGAACAAGTGTATTTATCACCCTTATAAGAGACAATATTGCCCAAGAAGGGGATGTGAGGTATGGATTGGATTAAATCTTGATGTTGATGGGGATGTATTGGATGTGAATAGATGATAGCATCATGATGGGGAGGTGTGATGGGTGAGTTAAGATTAAGACTAGTAGTTAATCATATTGTTGGAGATGTTGGATATTTTATATTTGATTGGGGCCATATGACAAAATAATTTAAAAGATCCAAGACATTTTGACTTTATGGTTTATCTTTGATCTAACTATTTAAAGGATTATTAGTCATTTGGATAGTGTTTTTGACATTATTTTGATTTTTAGACTTGATTATTTCTTGACTTTCTCTTGGTGCCTGACTTTGGGATTCACTAGAGGATATTGATCTTTGACTTGATAGTTGATGATGATTTTTACTTTCACAGTCCTGAAGTGCCTAAAAGAAGGTTTGACTAAGGGAAGACACTTTTTTATTAGGTTGATGATTTGGATTTTATTTATTTTGACTTACTAGATCAATGGTTATGTGATCATTATGCATAATTTTTTAAATATGGTTTTGGACCTCTATATTTATGGCACTTATTATGTTTCTCAAGGGAAGGTCCAATGATTTATGTTCCCATTCATTCTTATAAAAGGAGGTGATTAAATGATCATTAATTGGAATAAAAGGATATATAATGGATGAAGGTAGTGGAGATGGTAAGATGAGGTCAATGATTGGTGATGGGGAAGCATGGTCCTCATACGAGTTCCTAGGAGACACAGTTTTGACATCATAGATTATCTCCTCAAGATCAACAAAAATATCACTAAGACTAAATATAGTAAATGTATTCGAGGTATAATCTTATCTACTCTAAATTTCTTCAATAGATAAATCTTGTAAAAAATATTTTGACTTCAGCATCCTAATTGGGATCAAAAAATATGTCTTGTGATTGATTGACATCTACATTGGAGTTATCTTCAAAAAGATAGGCATAGTCATCATTTGTTGTAATATCTAAAAGGATGATGTTTTTTGATGAGGAACCTAATTTGTATACCAATGATGAACATGATCCTGATGTACATAAAATTGGTGTTGGAGCTAATGTTAACTTTTATTTACATGACATGGTGTTGGTATTAGAACATTCATTTTCTATAAGTGACCTCTCAATGTGGGGTGTTTTATATGATGGGTGAGAGGAGATGATGGAGGGATAATAGATTCACCAAATATAGGTCCATATAATAAAGACTCATTAAAGAAGGGGGGACTAGGTTCATGGGGAATAGACTCATCTTCAATGAAATAATTTTCAAATATGGGGGGACTATGGAAGATGGATTTTGTGTCTTAACCCTGGATTGGAAAGGGAATGACTTGATCATGATCGATAATGGAATCTTATCATTCCTCTTCTTGTTCACCCAGGGTTGAAAAATCATCTGATTCATTCTCAATTTCAATGTCACCATGGTTGATGAGGTCTTAGACATAGTTTTGGA
This sequence comes from Torreya grandis, assembly GCA_037957365.1. Lineage (NCBI taxonomy): Eukaryota > Viridiplantae > Streptophyta > Pinopsida > Cupressales > Taxaceae > Torreya > Torreya grandis. The sequence goes on from JARHVA010005586.1 coordinate 254,802, forward strand.
AATTATGACATCGGTTAATGGTATGCCCCCAAGTTCAATGATATATATAGTAGTGGTCTAATTTATACCAAAAAGTCTTATGATTGATAGGATTAATATGTTATATGGGTGGATAGACCATCATGTCATTGGAAATAATCTCATGTAATATGGATTCTAGGGATATATGAATATGAGTATAGGGCCTCTCTTCAATTCATGACTCAAATATGAAAGCATTGGAAATTGGATCAGATGATTATTGACGTGAGTAGGTGGGTGGATTAATAGTAGATGAGGTGGCCAAGATAGGATTCCATTTGTTATAGTAAGAAGGGGTAGACCACTGGATATGACTAGTGGATAGAGGATTTGAATGGGATTGTGTGGTGTGAATACTGAGAGTTATCTAATGTGATTGGGTATAGAGTGGAGGTAATGTTGGGTGGATAGATTCGAAGTCTATATAACATGGAGTGATCATTTTAAGGAGGTGGGAAAGGAGTACATTCCTATTAGTGATGAGGCATTGCTCGATCAGGCTATTGACCAAATTTTTTTTGGATATTAAGGATAAATAGGGGATAAAATATGGATGATAAGGTTTGGTGGCCCTTATCAAAAGGTGTGAGGGATCAAATGGAAAGACTAAGGGATGATGATGGAGTGTGTGGGAAAATTTGGATAAAGGCTTGCCTTAGTCTAATCTCAAGTTTGACTAGATGTTCAATGTGATGTGATATTTGATGAGGTAAGATAAGGTCAAGTAGACCAAATTAAGATGTGAGCTAGACTATGATGAGTTTGACTAGATTTTACTAGGTGAGGTATGATAAGCTCTAAGATTTGATGATGATGGGCTAGACTGGCCCAAGAGATTGATTTTGACTAGGGATTTATTGGATGAAGACTATATCAATACTAATATAATCGAATTAAATATGATGAGATGATTAGATTGATAGATGGATAAGATTGTGATTATGACTCAAAATTGATTAGATACAAGCAAGCTAATGATGAGGACCCTAATATGTAAAAAGAATGTTTTGATAATGTGGATGAGAACTAAAGTATGACTACAAACTTTGATAAGATGATAAGTGAGATGATGAGGTGGACTGTAATTGGGATAGATTGATAAGATGATGGCTAAGGTCACTAGGCAAGACAAGGTTAAGACAAATGACTATTTAGACTAGGGGATTGAACATTTTAATATGATGTGTGATTTTTTATGGATAAGGTAGACTTAGGATAATATGTGGATGGCAATAATTGATTAGGATATGAGGTGATGGGGGTATGACTAGTGATATGTGGATGAGACTTGACTAGGATGTGATCAAGATGAGATGTAAGACAAGATGCAAGATTAGATAATGTTTAAAAAGATGTACAAAGAAAATATGTACAAGAGGATGATATTATGATGAAGCAAGGAAATATAACATGATATGTGAAATATACCTAGATAGGTATATATAGGTTTGGGTAAAAGTTTGACTTATCTCATAAATAATATTGGTCTAAAAAAACACTCATCAAATCAAGAAAACCAAATACCTATTGTTATTAAACTAATTTGGGTTTATAACTCAATGATTGTACCATCCAATGACTTTGCGAGTGAGGCTATATGTCGGTGAACAATTATGGAATCTCCCAAACCCTCTTAACCTCATTTTTACATGGATTTCACTTGGGAGATGATATTGACTTTGGCAGTAAGTTGTTTGTTATGACCACAAGGTTCTAAGTTGGGTTATACATGCTCTTTAGGGTATTCCTTGATATATGCTAGGTATAGTGGGGCCCAAGTATATGTAGTTTGGTTTCTAATGGTTGGTTTAGACAATTAACTCTTCCCCTTCATGAAATATCTATATGGGATCAATCACTTAGCCTAATGATAGTTGGTCCTGATATTTATACTCCACCAAAACACAGAGTGTGTATTAATGCATGATGCTGAAATCTACAATCACTATCACCCTAAGACTATGGTAAGTGTTTGGGTGTCAATTCCACATCATATTTCCCTTAAAAATAAAAATGGGAGGGTTTGTTAGTGGTTTTTGATCCTTCAAGAATCATCATAAGGATGCAAGGAGAAGAGTATACGCCATTGTAGCCCTCATATGACACACAAACAAATAAAAATATTTATTAACCGATTAATTTAGATGTAATAGATATAAATTTAAATACAAGATGATTTTTAAGATGCTAAAATATCTTTGACAAACAACTTGTAAAACAAATGATTAGTAGTTTCAATTGGCAATCTTGAGGGGCAACTTGCAAGATAAGACGTTAAATAAAAATATGACATGCAAGAGAAGATGTTATCAAATAAAAATTGCCACTAGATTTACCCCTATGAGAAACATAACATTATTCTAATAAACCTATAGACACTAAAATTGAGTCACACACATGTGTAACTCCCTATGTTGGAACCCCCCTTTTTGAGTCCTATTTCAATAAATAACAATTAGACTCCCTAACCCATGTTTTTACCTCTCACATATTTAATTAATTTGAAATATATAATTAAGATAATTAAAAACCTCTTTTGCCACCTTATCAGGCTACCTCATCCTAAGACTAATTCTCACCTAATGAGTCACCTTGAGACCAAGTCCCCTCATCCTAACTACCCAAGACTTATTCTCACTTTAAAACTAAATTCCTAATCAGCTATGCCCTTCTTAACCTCCTATTTTTACTATTTTGTAATGGGTGCCACACTTGGAATGAGGAGCAATAGAAAACTAGCCAAAAATAGTATTTTTGCCTATTTTAAGGCCACTAACATCAGTAAACTAATGGTTGATGTTAATGGGATCACCGATGCCAGTTATATAAGCTAAATTCCAACCTTATGTTTAGGTCAGTAGAAATTAATAAAATTCATTATTATTTGCATCTAAGCTCTCAGCATTCAACTTTTGACATCTTGGATTACTATTATTTTTCATGAGTCAATATAGATCAGGAACCAAGCTCTTGAATACTAGCAGCACCCACTTATTTGCTCTATTTAGGGCATCAGTTTAGACTACCTGATAGGAACCATAAATTTGGTACTTATCATTCAGTCACCATTGTAGCTAAGTACATCACTTATTCTATAAGTCATTTAAGCATTTACTTTGCTATTGCTTCATATCTTTTTCTCATTGCTTTACACATTCCTGACCAAACCCTCGTATGGAAGTTATAAAGCTTACCTGCTTGTTTCTCCTTGACCCAACACACCAAAACTCTGACCATATCCATCTAAACCATACTCTCTCACACACACACAACTCTCCCCAACTTCCCAAACCTAACCAAAACCACTTCCTAACCTTGAAAAAACCTTATGCAATTTATTGAGAAATTATTTCCCCTACCAACCTTGGTAGCCTGACCGACATCAGTTACCTTCACCCACTAACCTTGGTAGCATAATCGATATTAGTCACTTCCTTATCGATGTTGATGACTGTGGATTTCCAAACCCTACCCAAACACCTTCTAAAATACAAATAGAATATACCACCTATACTTTATTACTCTTTACTGCACTCAAATTGCAAATAATGGTAACATTATTTCTCTTTCACTCTCTCTTTACCTCTCTTTTAGTTATTTATTACTCTTTATCTCTCAAAAGTGGACTGTCATCTCTAAGAAAGTTTCACACTTCCTAGAATAAGCACGTAGCTTGGCAGCCCACTCATTTATCTACTAACAAATATTTGATGGTAGTGTTTTCTTACTTGCAGGTAGTCCTCTCTAGCCAAATAAGAGTGCTCATAATGTTTGGATATGGCACACAAACCAATATAGGTTCATTCTAATCACTTATCTTTATCATTCTTCTCTATTTTTCTTTAGACTTGAAATAGACAAATTTTAGTGAAACATTTTTGGCATGCTGGGTGGGACCCTAGAGTTTTCTTTGGGTTCATTGCTTGTTTTAAGCATTCATATAGGTGCATTATAGTGAAAATTTCATTTATTGCACTTTCCTCTTCTCTTCTCTCTTAAAACAAAAAAAATCAACATTTTATTTTCTATTTAAAAGCATTAAACTAAAATTTTCTTCTTTTCTCTTTGTCTTTAAAAGTAATTCATCATTTTTATTACAAGTTGAAAGAATCTCTTCTTTACGTCCTCTTGCATGCACTTTAGGATAGTGAATTTCATTCTCTACTCCTATTTCATCCTTGTTTTCATTTGAATCTAAACATTTCAGATTTGGATTTAAAACTTATTGCATTTCATTATTTATTTATTGCATATTAGCTCACCTAAATAATTACAAGCATTATGAATAAATTGTAGTGCACCTATGTTACACAACCAAATCACACTCACACAAATAAACATCTAAACTCACCTAATAAAAGGCCCATCAGGATTTCATCACCTGGTGGATCACCTTACCCTACCCAATTATCCTACTTGGATTTCACCACCAAGAGGAGAACCCACTCTATTCTCTGGTGGAGTATAAACTCTAGATAAAAGGTATATTTTGGCTAAGCAGCTTGGCTTGAATTCAGGTTTGTGAAATGCAAGGAGCAAGCTCCTATAACAAGCCATGTACCTTTTCTAACATATATTTCCTTGTGATCACTAAAACTAACCTAAAACTAGCTCTAGATTGCTTTTTAGTACCTTTGACAACCAAATTTTCTTCTCACTATCTGATTAAGGCATAAGCCAACACGAGACTAAAATTAATATCTAGCAGTTAATAGTTGCTCTCTATATATTCTTCTTCTATTTTTATATTGCCTTCTATATTTTGGATTTGATAAGGGCATTTTCCTATTGATTCATAAAATAAACAATATTTTTAATACTTAGTTTGTATAACTTATTATCTCAGGTTTTCTGAGTATTCTTCCTTCTTACACAGACCTCTTGCATCCACTATTTTACCTAGTTTCAACTTTTAGGTTTATAAAACATTAGATTTTCCATCTTCCAAATTATCAAAATGACCAACATCAGTTAACTATATCAATGTTGGTATACTTAAGCTACCTACATTGGTTAATCCCACTGACATTGGTAAACATTTATTACCAATATCGATCAAGTGACTGATGTTGACAACTGTGTAATTTTCATTTGCTCAAAATAGCAAGCTAAAATAATCCACTTACTTGCACCCAAGCTTACTTTTTCCTTATTCTATCACTAATACAGAGTATTTAAACTATTTATACTTCCTCTTGTATGGTATTGACGTGAGCTTAAGCCAAAATTCTTATCAATTATGTAAGCTGGCAACCACTTCCACCTTCCCCTATTGTTACTAAGTCTATCATGGAGCATACTTTAGATACAAAACATACTCCTAGCCCTAACCAAATTCCCATTATGCCTAAATGAGATGAAGATTTTGCTAAATTTCTTGATCTCAATGTGGTATCCCTTCAGCATTATCTTGTCATGAGTCGAACCCACAATTCTTTGGGTCACCCAATCTATGGTATGCCAACCTCTCTAATGGAGACAAATTCAGTTTCATTTTCCTCCACTATTTTCCCCATGGTTACTCAAACCACCACCTCAACAAGTAACCCAACCATACACAATGTCCAAAGTTTAGTATTGCCAACTACCTAATCCCACCTAAACCTTAGTGTGGCTTCCCTACTCTCACAACCACAACGAGTTCAGTCAAGTCACATCCCATTTTAGAATTTAGTGGTACATATTCCATCTACCCTCATGCCTATAATTACCTTAGTTATGACTCACCCTTCATCTATTCTAACCATGCCAATAACCTAATCTATAATATCAACATCCAACCAAAACATAATTTCTATCTTAATGGGATAAGCCCCTTTTCTTTCTGCCCCTCAACCTATGACTCATTATCCTTATGTTATCCCAACACAACCTCAACAAGCTATGTCATACACTCCCTCTACTTCCCATCAGATTCCCCATGTGATGCGTTGTCATCAGACTTCATTGTGATTCGGTCTGCATATCTCAAGTATATGGTTATCTTCATCTTCAAGGCTTAGCCTACCAAATGGACACAGACATCTATATCACAAGCTCAGGCCTATTTCCCTATTCATTCCTAATCCAACTGTCTCCATTTGGGACTATGGATTTACCATATACGTCCCTTTCAAATTTCACAACTCCACTTCATAAAACCGGTGAACAATCACACCAAGCATGGCTAGGGATAAATGCCCTCTAAATGTTTCTTGAGAGGAAACTCATTGTGAAAGAAGGAGATTCGATTTACCTTTCATTGTTTCAGACATACATACATATGACAGGCCTACGTCCTTACTCATAAGCATTTCTCCAATAGTTTCTTGCCTTTGGCATACACTTCTCAACCCCTCTATTGCTCACGCTCCCATATATCGTCTGCAATGCAAAAGCCTCCTCCATACAGGGCTATGTAATTCACATACACCAGTCTTTGACATGTTAATTTTATATTGCCAAAGAGTGTTTACAAACATGCATCCATTTGATTTACAATAAAATAGGAAAAATCCCCTCATTCAAAGGCTATCTACTTTTCTCCATCATTTCGATCAGGATCATAGAGCAATGACTTATCAGAGCATACACGCATAGCTAGGCAAGAAGCTTTCACACTTAGATGCCTATCTTCATAGTTCAGGTCTGTTTTAAACAAACGCAATCAACAGGCTTACCAATGATACAATCTTGCCATAATCTTTACCCAGTTCATTCTACTCTGAGCTCTTCAGAGCCATATCTAGCCATTTTGATTTCAGAGGCTTACAAGTGAATGGGGAATACAATGATCTCTGTTCAACAGTGGATTCATTCGTGAGACCCAACAATGCCACCATTATTAGTTCTCAAAACTCATGTCCTTTACTGAGTATATACCAACATCATTAGTTTTGGCCAAGGATTTTGGTCTTTACAATGAATGATCAAAATAGACCCGCTCTGCCTTCTATGATGAGTTCTCCTTCCTTTATTTTGAGCTCATCCATTCTTCAAAGCCTAATAGGCTTACACATAACCATGGTCTTGTAAACTCTACCATGCAAACATATACCTGGCTCAGGCTCAGCCTTTCCAAACAACCTTCTATTTTGTTCTTCAAAGGCCATAGGACATTTGGATCACCCCCTTTGAGCCTCCTCTCTAACCTCTATGCCAATTTGGGCTCAAGACCAAAACAAACATAGTTTGTAATTTACAACAATATACTAAGGTTGAAATACTTTCAACCACTCCTTTATTTTCTCAATAGCCCCAACATTTACTTTTTACCTTTACTTTTTACAATTACTCCTCATTAACAACATTTTGGAGGGAAAATACAATAAATTGAAATTTGAATTCAAACATGACTTGTATCCCAACGTAACCATGTCTTGCATGAAAATGTATGTAGATGCTCTTACATCATACTCTCCCTCTAGAAATAGATATCTCTTCAATGTTTTAGTCTTCACTCTATCCCTAGATCCTAAGGTCTTGTTGCCAATACCAATGCTTGTCTTTGTTTGGAATAGTCTTTGTCCTTCATTTTGCTTTTCTTCCTCTTTAGATATATCCTTCTTCTCATTTCTTTCTCAGCTGCCATCTCCCGCTTCCATGCTTCTTCATCTTCATACATGTCTTCTAGATCTTCTTGTTGTTCCAATGACTCATGTATTTCATTCACTTTAGCAACCTTTGTACCTGCATACAAAACATTCAAAGCCACCTTAGAATCAAAATCTTTAGGCCATGAATCCTCTTGGCTGCCTCCACTCTTCTGCTCTTTGGCCAAAACTACCTTTGCCTCTTTAGTGTGCTCTTTTCTTGCTTCACTCTTCCCAATGGTGTCTTCACCATGGCTTGTACCTTCATTCATCTTTCTTGAATGACCAAACAACTCCTCCAACATTCTCAACTATTCCTTTAGTAAGATCTCATATATATCACTATCTTCATCAAACTTGGGCTCATCACTCATAAGGATTACTTGTCCTTCACTAGCCTTACTCTTCATCTCATCCTTTCTTGAGCTATCTTCATGCAAACCAACTTCTTCATTAGTACACTTATCAAAAGCAATTGAAACACCATTACCTTGTGTCTCCTTACTCTCTTCAACTTCTCTTTAAATCCATCTTGTTTGTTCTTTGTTTTCAATGTGGCATTGCTTTACTGCATACTCTGCTCTTTCCTCATCATCCATCCATTTGTAACTCTCTCCTTGCTAAATATTAGTCCTCATAGACAATTTCCATACCTCATTTTCCATAAAAATATCATTAAATGATTCAAAAACATCATTATCCCATTCATTGCAAGCAATTGACTTACCTTTCATCTTTGTATCCTCATGCTCTACTTCATTATTCTTTGAGAAGTTTTCTTTCTCACCTTTAGGCATCCATACCTTCTTCATAGCTTTAGGATGACACTTTTTCAATTCACCAACCAATTTCTTCTCTTTGACATCTTCATGTTGTCTTGCTTGATAGCTGGCCTTGCTCACTTTGCATTCTACCTCTTCCTTCATGCTTTGTATTTGCTTCTTGCTTGAGTCTTCATTTTGATTGAGCTTTATGTCCTTCTTTATATTTGTCTTCTCAAACCATGTAGGCATCCTACATTCATGCTCTTGTACCAACACTTCCTGTTGCTTGGGAGTTTGCTTCTTCCACCATTTAGGCATCACATATCCATGGTTAATTGAAAACTTCACCTTTATCTTTGCTTCTCTAACATGCATATCAATAGTTTCATGCTTATAAGAATAATGAAAAACAATTTTTTTATTCACCTTTACCTCCTTAATGGGCTGCTCCATTAGTTCTTTGACTTACATAGCTTCTTGATTATTTGTACTTTCTTCTTCCTTTATGCTTGACTGTTCTCTTGCCTCTTCTTGGCATTCAATAGCATCATGGAAGTCATCCTCATCTTCCATCTCTTCTCTTGCTTGTAGGGGTTCCTCAACACCTTCCTCATGCATTAACCAATGCATCTCTTCTTCTTTATCATCAACAACAAACTCACTTCTCTTTCTTGCACAGTCACTTGTGCACTTGGTGTCTCCTCTTGCACTAATCTCTTCATTCTTTAAGGCCTTTCTTTTGACCTTCACAAGGCTGCTCATACCTACAATTACCCATGCTAAGACAACATTAGATATAAAAATAAGAGACCACAAGGTCCCTATGAGTGCCCTTTTCATCAACACTCTCATCTTCTCAAGTGTTCTTCCTGACACTTTATCTTTTCTTTCTTCTTTTCTCTTGTTCTCCACAATGAGAACCTTCTTCTCCACCTCTTCCTCTTGTTGCTCACTTGGAAACCTATTCATCCTCTTGCCTCTATGGGCTTCTCTCTTCTTGGAAATCTCATTTTGCCTTTTTCTCCTCCTCATTAGGAGATCAATTGGCCACTTCAACTTCTTCCTCATTGGCCATACAAATGCTTGCTTGTCCATCTGCATCCAAGACTCATATCTATCTGCAAACTTAGCTAAATCTCTCTTTAAACTAGCAATCTCTTTATCAATTTCAATACTGGTCATACCTTTCTTCTTTTGGATGCTTGTTTTCTTCTTGGTATTCTCATGTATCTTGCTGCTCTGCTCTTTTCTCAGCAATATTTCCATTTCTGAGATCTTCACCCAAGTCTTTTCCACCTTGGTCTCTTGATCCCTTTAGGTCCACTTGTCTCACCCAAGCCTTTCTCCTTGACTGGTCTTTTGACAATCCTTGATCTCACCTAGGCCTTTTGCATCCTAGTCTTTTGATCCTTTTCTCAATCATGTAGCAAATTATTAGCAAACATGATCAATTACCAAATCCCAAGAGTTTCAAGCTCTGATACCAAAAATGATGCACTGTCATCAGACTTCATTGTGATTCAGTCTGCATATCTCAAGTATATGTTTATCTTCATCTTCAAGGCTCAGCCTACCAAATGGACACAGACATCTATATCACAAGCTTGAGCCTGTTTCCCTGTTCATTCCTAATCCAACAGTCTCCATTTGGGACTATGGATTTACCATATCCGTCCCTATCAAATTGCATAACTCCACTTCATAAAAATGGTGAACAATCACACCAAGCATGGCAAGGGATAAATGCCCTCTGAATGTTTCTTAAGAGGAAACTCATTGTGAAAGAAGGAGATTCAATTTACCTTTCATTGTTTCAGACATACATACATATGTCAAGCCTACATCCTTACGCACAGGCATTTCTCCACATTTCTCCAACACTTTCTTGCCTTTGGCATACACTTCTCAACCCCTCTATTGCTCAAGCTCCCATACATCATCCGCATTGCAAAATCCTCCTCCATACAGGGCTGTGTAATTCACATACACTAGTCTTTGACATGTTAATTTTGTATTGCCAAAAAGTCTTTACAAACATGCATCCATTTGATTTAAAATAAAATAGGAAAAAGCCCCTCATTCGGAGGCTGTCTACTTTTCTCCATCGTCTCGATCAGGCTCATAGAGCAATGACTTATCAAAGCATACATGCATAGCCAGGCAAGAAGCTTTCACACTTAGATGCCTATCTTCATAGTTTGGGTCTGTTTTAAACAAACACAATCAACAGGCTTACCAATGATACAATCTTGCCATAATCTCTACCCAGTTCATTCTACTCCGAGCTCTTCAGAGCCATGTCTAGCCGTTTTGATTTTCAGATGCTTACAAGTGAATGGGGAATACAATGATCTCTGTTCAATAGTGGATTTATTCGTGAGACCCAACAATGCCACCATTATTAGTTCTCAAAACTCATGTCCTTTACTGAGTATATACCAACATCATCAGTTTTGGCCAAGGATTTTGGTCTTTACAATGAATGATCAAAATAGACCCACTCTGCCTTCTATGATGAGTTTTCCTTCCTTTATTTTGAGCTCATCCATTCTTCAAAGCCTGATAGGCTTACACATAATTGTGGTCTTGTAAAATCTACCATGCAAACATACACCTGGCTCAAGCTCAACCTTTCCAAACAACCTTCTATTTTGTTCTTCAAAGGCCATAGGCCATTCGGATCACCCCCTTTGAGCCTCCTCTCTAACCTCTACGCCAATTTGGGCTCAAGACCAAAACAAACACAGTTTGTAATTTGAAACAATGTACTAAGGTTGAAATATTTTCAACCACTCCTTTATTTTCTCAATAGCCCCAACATTTAATTTTTACCTTTACTTTTTACAATTACTCCTCATTAACAACATTTTGGAGGGAAAATACAATAAATTGAAATTTGAATTCAAACATGACTTGTATCCCAACATAACCATGTCTTGCATGAAAATGTATGTAGATGCTCCTACATCACCATGACTTAGGAGGTATCTCCTAAACTAATCCCCTTCCAAACCTCATTAAGATGTTGATAGACAAGATATCTAATCTAGAGACATCCATTTTTGGTTCAAAAAATGTGTTATCTTATGATCAGATATGCAATGAACCCATCCATCCTTTTGTGCCTATTTTCTCTTATCGAAGCCAATGGGAAATCCCCAAATTTACTCATTTCTAGAGTAAAGAAGACCCATAATAGCATTTGTGAGCATTTAGACATGCTTGTTATTTAATAGGGCACGATGATGCGTTGTTACTTTAAATTTTACCTATGTCTCTTTTGGGTGCTACCTTGGATTGGTATATCTTTATACCTCATCACTCCCTTTTTTTATTTACCCAAATCGCACAAATATTCCTAGACCATTTCTCTATTAACATTTCTAAAAAGGTTTCTATTATAAACCTTTATTCTATTAGACAATTTGATGATGAGTCTATCACAGATTTTGTCACTCATTAGAGAGGCTTGATCAATCAAATCTCCTTTTCCTTACCCCAACCTGAGCTTATTGAGCTCTTTTCAAGGGCATGTACTAAGCACATCTCATCGACACTCTAGGTACAAACTTTTTTTACATTTGATGAAGCCTTTACAATGGCACAAAAACTTGAGATTTGAGCTATCGATGAAGGCAAAGTCAAGTTGCATAGTAAGAACCCCAATTATAAATCAAATGACTCCTCCTCTTTTAAAACTTCTCCTTTTAACAAAAAATCTAAAGGCTCCACCAACTCAGTGGTTGTTAAGTCAGCTTCTTCCATAACCATAAACCAATCAAATTCTCGACTTCCTAAAATCTAACCAAGTAATTCTAACAATGTTACGAACAAAGGAAATACACTCCCATTAGGGAGTCATATACATCTATTTTAGAGAAAATATTGCAACAAGGTGTCATAACCCTTCCTCAAATCAAACCTCCTACATAGTTTGACCCCTCCCATCCTATTCCAACTTGGTATAAGGAAGATGAGTTTTGCGGCTACCATCGAGTTAAAGGCCACAATTCTAATAATTGTAAGACATTTAAGAACATTGTTCACGACATGCTTGATAGAGGTGATCTCATCTTGGATAATCCTAATGCACCCCCTAATAAAATTATGGATGTGTTCAAACACCCTTTTCATAACCATTCACCCAATCAAAATATTGTTCAAACCATGACTAACTCATGTGATCATAATATCCATACAGTTAATATGGTATTTACTTTACCTCTAGTTCAATCTTTCCCTCAATAAGAAGTACCCACTTTATCGACTCCTCCCCCATAGTCAATGGCATTTGTTTTGCCCATTATTCCTCCCCATGTAGATGTGCCTATTTCACCCATTTCACTCCCACATGAGGAAGAGACTCTATTACCACTTCTTATGCCACTAGAGGAGCTAGTATTTCCAATTCCTTTTGCATGAATATTACCTATTCTTTTGCCTATAGAAGACCATGCCTTACCCATTCCATAGCCACATGTTGAAGGAAACATCATTAATGTATTATACCCACTTGAGGAACCTTCTTTGCCTACCTCTCCTCCATTGATAAAGAGTAGTACCCCATCCACTCCACCTTTACGCTTAGAAGAGTTAGTATTATCTACTCCCACATTAGATGAGAGACCTATTATGCCTACTCCAATTATACCACTCTTACCCCTTCTTTTACCTATAGAGGATCATACTTTACCTATTCCTCACCCACATGTTGAGGTAGAAATTATACCTATGCTTTACCCCCTTGAGGAACCCTCTTCACCTACCTCTCCTCCACCTATGGGAGACCATATCTCTTCTCCTGTATCTGTCAAAGAAGACCCCATTATAGTTCTTTCTCATCTTTGGCTCGAAGTATCAGAGATCAATAATTTCCCTCTTTCCCAGACACCTTAGTCTTATAAGGATGTAACTAGTAAATCCTATGTCAACTTCATCTAAACTCTTCTCATGGTTGGTGAAAAGTCTAGAATTTCTTAACTCCATGAAGCTAGAACATGCGGCATTTTGGGACCAACTTAAAACTCCTTATCCAACACAATGAGTGTTGACCTTTACCGCCAACCCTCTCACTACCCTTTACCCCAAGGTCTTTGACAAAGTTAGAGCTTCTTCACCAAAAGTACCTAAAGTTGATCCATCCATGTCAAAACCCCCACCCTCATAGACATATATCACATTAAAACAAATTAGGCCTTTAGGCGTATGCCTTGTCTCTAATTTAACTCATCCACAGGTTAAATTAGATTTAACTCCTCAACCAAAAGTTAAAATTTCATGGCCTAAATTATAAAAAAATGTTAGGCTTCCTAGATCTCACTAATCCTCTCTTCAACCCTCAACTTTACCATTTATTTTCAAACCACACCCCTCTACTTTAGTTGGATTATTACTGACCCAAGCAAAATAAAAGGTTAAGTTACCTCCACTCCTGCCTTTGCAACCTGTTAGGCCTTTCACATCTGACACCATGATACCTAACACCAAGAAAGTGTCATCAAAATATATAACTCCACCACCACCAAATAAGGCACCACATAAAATCACCTTTGTGACTCCTAAACAAAATAAGGTGTCCACTCCTATTAGCACAATAAATGTGAGCCCACTTGCAAGCTCTTAGAGTTTTTTCCTACGTTAGTTATTATAATCCTCCATAATAACTCTTCCTCCCATTAAGCCGTATAGTCCTCTTGGAATGAAGCCATCTTGGTTTAATGATACACAAGTGTATTTATATCATCATTCACCTGGACATGATACTGAGAGTTATAAATCCCTCATAACAGTCATTTGATAACACTTTGATGTTGATACTCTCATTAACCTTCCTATTATTCCACCTCTAAAATCCAAATGCCTCTTACTATTCCACCTAAATTCAAACCCAAAGATGTGGTTGTACCCCCTTTGCTATCTCCTTCACCTAGATTTCAGATCAACACAGTTAATGTGATCACACAGTCACAAAACCAAAAGGATAAAGGTAAATAAAAGGTCACCGCTCCTTGGGATCATCCCTTCACCAAAGACACTCCTCTTAATCCTAATATTTCCATCTTAGGGATCTAGAAACTAACATCTTTGGATGTTATTCAAAGCTCGATGGTGAAATAGCTTCACCAAACACCTATGAAGATGTCCTTATATGAGTTAATCCAAAACTCATCCTAACACCGTCAAGATTTGATTAATGCCTTGTAAGAAATTGAGGTACAACCTAATGATCCCCAACCTCTTACAGCTTGGTTAGCTCCCTTAATTCCATCTCCCTAATTTCCTTTAGTAATTCAAAAATTCCACTTCAAAACCCTAAAGATTAGGATTCTACCCTTTTTATTACTGTATATATTAATCAAAATCATGTCAAGAGAGTCATGATCAATGGGGGAGATAGTATCAATATTATTTCCACCCATTCCTACAAACATCTAGCTCTTCTTGATAATTGCATGTCTCAAATTGACGCGGTACTCCACTCCTTTAACGATACCATAGCTACTACAGTGGGAACTATTATCTTACATATATGTGTAGGTATCCATATAATTTTTGATCTCTTCTATGTTGTAGAAGGATAGTTCTAATATAACATACTACTTGGATGACTTTGGATACATGTTATGGCATGTGTACCCTTAACTTTACACTGCTATGTCAAGTTTGAGCATGACATATAAGTGCATGTTATACCCACTGACCCACCTCTATTTAAAACATGCAACATGACTTATGGTCCTAATGATGTTCTCATTCCCTTGAAGACATCATCTTCTCTGCATGATACTTCTGAAGCTTCAACAACCTCCACTCCCCTGATTACATAGATATCAACAACATAAATTCTTGACAAGGATCCCATGGAGGAAACTTTTCAATGTTTATCACTCGATGAATATTATTTTTTGATGCCTGACATGTTCTATACTCCACAAGAGTATGAAAAGCTTCACATACACCCAAATTATGATCCCCGCATTAGGATGGTCATTCCTTATGGGCCCCCTAACCTTTGAATTAATTTCACATATGGGGGAATTGATCATGCTCCTACTTTTGACAATCCATCTTCTTCACCACAACCATTTACCTATGACTTTTCTTTCATGAGCAACCCTAGTTTCACACACACCTATCTCTATAGGTGTGCCTAGAAAGGATTTGGTTTGGGTCATTATGAGTAGGGTGTCCATACACCTATTGAATATCCTACTAGCACAACCATTAAAAATGCCAAAAAGAGGCATGGATTTGGATATGATGAACCAACTAAACTCACTAAAACTTCCCATGAACTAACTATTGAAGAACCAATCTCTCCTTCTCCACCATCACCTATAGAATTGATGGTATCTATACCTCCTAATTTTTATTATTTTTTTCAATAAATGCCATCCATTTGGGGCCTCTCACCTATCACCAGGGTAAGGACACAAGGTCCCTTCCTCTAGTTCATCTTGAAATAATTGATGAAAACTCTCCCACTATTAACATTATCTAATGTCAAGATGATGATGCAATTCCCACATACATGGGTATGGATGATTCTTATATCTAATGATCACTCTCATCCAAAACATAAGCTATGTTAAATGAATCAACCATTGACATCAATCTACCCTCTCTTGATAACCCTCACATCCTCAAGATTGGCCAATCTTTGGATTCCTCTAAGCAAGCTGATTATGCCACATTTCTTAATAACCATAGCAAATCCTTCACTTGGTCTTATAATTACATGCCTAGTATTGACCCCTCTATCATCACCCATAACATTGTCACCAATCGAGATGTTAAATCTGTTAAGCAGAAGCTCATAAGATGCATCCTCATATTGCTCTCCTTGTCAAAGAAAAGCTCCAATGCCTCCTTTCTTTTAACTTTATGCAACCCATCAACTGATCATAATGGATTTCCAATATTGTCCCTATCATAAAAGCAATCGAGGGAATCTACATTTGCACTGACTATCATGATTTAAACCTCACTTATCTAAAAGATGACTTCTCATTACCAAGTATTAACCAACTTGTTGATCTAATAGCTGGCCATGAGATGCTATCACTTATGAATAGGTTATCTAGATATAATCAAATCCTAATCACTTCTAAGGATCAACATAAGACAATATTCATTACCCCATGGGGGACTTTCTGTTATCGGGTCATGCCTTTTGGTCTGAAAAATGTTGGTGCCACTTATCAATGTGCTATGACTTACATTTTCCATGATCTCCTACATAAAACTATGGAAGATTACATGGATGACATACTTGAAAAGTCTAAACTTCACCAAGACCACTTGATAATTCTCAAAACCATAACTACTCATCTCTACCGATATAACGTTTGACTAAACCCAAATGTGTCTTTGGTGTTATTTTTAGTAAGCTCTTCAGTTTTATCATTTCTCTCCATGGTATTGAGGTTGAACCTAATAAGGTTAGAGAAATCCTAGAGATGCCTCCACCTACTAATATCAAACAAATCTATAGCCTATAGGGCAAACTTTAGTCAATTCACTGCTTCATCTCCTAGTTATTAGATTGTTGCCAGTGCTTTCACCATCTCCTCAAAAAGGATGTTTCCTTCTATTGAAATATAGATTGATAGCAAGCTTTTGATGCACTCAAATAATACCTTCTTTTCCCACCAATTCTTATTCCACCTATGGAAAATCAGCCTTTCTACCTTTACATCTCTGCAATAGACCATTTTTTGGGTGTTATGATTTCACTTTGAGATGACCAACATCAAGAGTAGGTGGTTTACTACATAAGCCACACACTTATTGATTATGAGACTCGATATAAAAATACTAAAAAACTTTGTCTCGCATTGGTATTTTTTGCCTCTAAGCTTCACCATTATCTCATAAATCACAAAACCTAAGTAGTCACCCATATTGATCCCCTCAAATACATGCATTCCAAACCATATCAAAACCAATGTGTATCTCAGTGGCTCATACTTCTTGCTGAATTTGACTTAGAATTCATTCAATAAAATTCTATTAAGGGGAAAACAATCACTAACCAATTAGTTTTTGCCCCTTTCCCTAACAACCAACCTTCAAACCTTGAATTCCCTGATGAATCCATCGTAATTCTCTCCATTGACGACATCTCCTATCAAATGATAATGTTCTTTGTTGGTTCTAAATGTAAATATGGTGGGAGTACGAGAGTCATTCTTATTCCTCTAGATGGCGAGCCTATTCCTTTGTCATTTAAACTAGATTTTGAATGCACTAATAATATGGCCGAATATGAGGCTTTGATCTTAAGACTTCAAACAACTCTCTTCTTAGGTATCAAATCCATATCCATCTTTGGTGATTCTTAGTTCGTGGTTAACTAGGTTAATGGTTCCTACCTAGGTAAAAACAAAATTCTACAGTGATATAAACATCATGTAGATACGCTCTTGGGATTATTTGACCTTTATCTCTTAAAAATTATTCCTCGATCTACAAATAAGTTTGCTAACACAATGGCTTCACTTGCCTCACACATACCCTCTTCATCCTCTTCCTAAAAAATCTATTTCACCATGCATCGCTTAACATTACCCTCCTATGTATCCACTAACATCCTCTTTATCAAAAATGTAACATCCAACCCCCATGACTTATGGTACAAGCAACTCATAGATTGCCTTTCTTTCTCTATTACTCCTTCTGATCTCTCCAATAATGGGAGATGTGCCTTCATAAAATGTGTCATTCATTACACTATGCTAGGGGGACTTCTCTACAAGTGGGGTTTTGATGGTCTCTTTCTTAGATGCCTCACTAGTACTAAAATTCCCTTTGCTATTAAGGAAGTCCATGATGGGATTCATGGTGGAAATTTCAATGGTCATGTAGTTACCAAGCGTATCCTTTGACTTGTCTATTATTGGCCCGCACCCTATCAAAATTGTGTTGATTACATTCGGTGATGCATCAAGTGTCAACAACATGCTACCTCCTTCAAATTTTGAGTCATGCATTACAAGTTACCAAAGACTTTTGGCCCTTCTCTCAATGGGGCTTAGATTTAATCAGGGAGATTAACCCTCATTCCTCCCTTTATCATCATTCTGTCATTACTGCCACTGAATACTTCACCAAGTGGGTTGAGGCCATTCCTCTTATTTCCACTAAGGTTGACAAAATTGTAGACTTTATCAACCATCACATCATCTATCATTTTGGTGTTCCACATAAAATTATAAAAAATAATGGCAAATCTTTCAAAAATAAGACAGTCCAAAGTCTTTGTGATACATTCAAAATCAAATTAAGCTTCTCATCATCATATTATCCACAAGCAAATGGATAGGTAGAAGCTTCTAACAAAACATTGACCAAAATTCTCATGAAAGTAGTCAACAATATAGGCAAGGATTGACACACACACATTTATTTTATTTTATGGGCTTATCGCACTAGCATTTAAACCCATATGGGTACTACACATTTTTCCTTATTATATGGGATGGAGGTTGTTTTACCCCTTGAGGTTTAGATTCCTTCTCTTCACATTTCTCTAAAAGACATACTAATGATGACTTTCATCAAGAATATTTGGTTCAACTCGAATTACTTGATGAGCATTGTCTCATAGCTCTCAACCACCTCCAAATATATCAAGAATGTATCAAACGTGATTACAATAAAAACCTTAAAAAGTGAGATTTCAATATTGGAGATCTTGTCTTAAAATAAAATCAACATGTGACGAACATGGAGAAAATCAAATGGGATAAATTTGTTCCTAATTGGCTTGGACCTTATATCATAACTCATAAGTATGGCTCAGGAACTTATCACTTATTTTCTCTCAAAGGAAGGTAAGAGCCTGAACCTTGAAATGCTTTACACCTACATCCATTATTTTTTAACCACGCATCACTTCACGTCATGTTTAACTTGAGCTCATCCCTTGAGTACCCCATTACATTCATCTCCTTTCCTCTTAACCCTTACTCCTACATACTTAGTCAACTTATGAAGAGCTATGGTTTTACCCTCAAAGTGGAAAACTCCTAAGCCTCTATAGACTTGTCCATGACTAAAAGCTAAAAAAAATGGGATATGTAGACAAGTTCTAATCTCTAAGGTCATATTTCTCAACGTAGACAACTCCCTTAAAGGATATCTATGTAACTTCTTTTTTCTAATATCAATAGACTACTCCCTTGAAGGATAGCTATTTAACACTCAAAATAGATGCTTATGGGCCAAGCTTTTTTCTCAAATAAGAATATAAATGAAAATCTTTTCATATCGATCAGCTTTATACGACCTCTACACATACACAATCCCATTGTAGGCTTCCTTCATTGATCAGATTACACCAAAAAAAATCTTTTAGTCATGGACTTGCCTATAGTAGCTCTCAGGTCACCCACAGTAGGGGCATATCATTCCCACTTCGAAGGTTATGCTACCCAAACATTTTCCCTCATTTTACCCTTTTTCACTCATACTCTTTTAAGGGACTTTGAACTCACTTAACATAAGGTGAACATGATGTTTATCTAACAAACAAAATGGTCCAATGATGCAAAGCATGAAAGAGGCTCATATTCTTGAGCCTATTTATGTTATGATTATGGTCTTTTCCAAATCATGAGTTTTTAGCCTTTTAATTTTCCCATCCAAAATCACATGTCGATCTCTCTATTGAGATAAACAATGTCATATATAACATAATCAACCTATTCATTTTAAGTATACACCATCACAAATATGGAAAAATGCTAAGACAAAGCTACTAAACCAACTATCCATATACCATCACATATATGGGAAATGCTAGTATAACTCAACTAACATGATCAGTATTAACATCAAAATTAACATAAAATTAACATGATCATCTACATAAATATCATCATCATAATCACAATAAATACATCTCAGAATAACAATAAACAAACATCTCATATATACATATACATGTGTGTGTGTGTGTGTGTGTGTGTGTGTGTGTGTGTGTGTGTGTGTGTGTGTGTGTGTGTGTGTGTGTGTGTGTGTGTGTGTGTGTGTAATCAGAATACATATCCATCAATACATCATCATAATATCATCTCTCTCTCAAAATATGCATCTCACATCTTCAGCTCGCAAGATGGTGTACATATAACAAATATAATTAAAAATGGAAAAATATGGCACTCAAGGTCCTCGAGGCTCTCCACATGGTTATGATGAAGTAGTGTCATCACCACTCTCAACCCATCTACATTTGCATGAGATAAAAGTTTTGGCATATGACACAGATCTCTCCTGCTCCCTAAACTTGGAATACCTTTGGATCTATGGGAGCTCCTTGATGGCCCTCTTATAATAGGAAATCTCATTTAGGGAAATAATATATCTAGCTAGAGATATAGTCTATGGTGGTCCCATCGCACCTACTGATAGCTTGGTTTGTACTAGTCCCTATGGTGGAGGAGGAGGAGGAGTAGCCTGACCTGCTAATCTCAAACTATCCCTCTCCACTGTCAGTGTAGTAACCTAGCCCTATAACACATCGACCTGGCCTTGTAGTGCTCCAATCTAACCCTATAGTTCCCCCACTTGGCCCTGTAATGTCTCTACCTATCTCTATAAGGATACTACATATGCCTACACTATATCTCTAACCTACACTGCTGCATCTTACCCCTCTACAGCTATATTTTTCTCCCTCACTACACCTTGCAAATCTAGTGGTAGCCTCATGACCTCAACTATGAGATGCAAACCTATCCACCAAGTCATATATGGTGTTATACATCCTAGGTCAACTACATTTCACCCTACTGGTGGCTCCTCAAAATTAGGCCCATTTGTCTCCTATGGCAAGGGTAGGGTGCCTTTATATCATCCCTCTTATATTGAGGGAAGGCAGGTGGTGCATCCTATAGTAGATCAAACTACCTCCTGACCTGTGCCATAGGTATCATCTCCAACTCACCAGCTCAGCTCTCCCTAACCTATAGTGAGCTCTGCAAGCTAATAAGCTGATGTGCCTATCATTTGAAAATGGGATATGTCAGGTAGGGTCTCCATAAAATATATACCAAGATCAAACCCTTAATCATACACCTATAATAATCAATGTCATGCACTATACCATCCACTAAAGTCTATGCCATACCATCCCTCCACCATCTGAACCCAACCCTAAAGCTAACTATAATCATGGTAGGTAGCCCCAATGGTCATGTCACCATGATATACTCATACACCCAATAGTGTAGTAAATTATTGAGACATAAACTATATCATTGTCACAGTCTCAAACCCCATAGCTCTCTGTATAACTGAGTAAAAACACTAGTCCCCATGAAAAAATAGTCTACTACTCAACCATCTATACCAACACACCCATCGATGTAATAAAAAATCTACCACCATTTACATCTACTAATGCATACACTATGATCCCTATCATCATCAAGATGTTTAATCAATGCTACTCCTCATCAACCATATATAATGGCTCGTAGGTAAAACTCATTGAATGATAGGTCACCTCGCTAACATGTTCTCCATATAAAGCCACCATATGTATATCATGCTCCTCTCTCAAGCATGAGAAGATCTCCTCACGCTGGAGTAACAATTGTAATATCCTATACACATCCCCCTGAGTCACTGTCAACTCTTCATTCGATAGATGGAAGGTGTTGGTGGTGTGATCCCACCTCTCTATCAATGCTATTATAAGGCTCATGTCTTGTGAGACTCTGTAATATCTCTACACTCCCCCTAACCCCATAGTTTCCATATTCTCCCACTCATTTGGGATGACATCCCTCATCATCCATTTTAGCAGCCTCAATAGGCAATCTCATAATGTCAACTCTAACCTCACCTACATCCATACACACATAATTTAAGTCACATAATTTTTAATAAAATCTATCATCACCTTTTTTCCTTCTCTTTGGGAGAATTATATTGGTCTGAGGCCCTAAATTGGGTTATGTAGGCATCACTCAATTGAAATGGGGTCTTTTGAGGATAGCTCAGCAATATACGCACCTAACTATCTACACTACTCTTCCCTCTCTACCCTAGGCTTCACTACCTCTCTCTCTCCACCCTAGGCCTAACTTCCTATCATAACTCTAGGCCTCACAGCCTATATCTGTGACCCTTGACCCTATGCCCTATTTTTTAAGCCTTAGGCCTCTTGACCTATCTCAACCTACCTTTTTACCCATTTACCCTAACACATTTTTTAGTCATACCTTAGATATTTTTCCCTAGGATATGGGAGAACTACATTAGCCTGAGGCTCTAAACTAGACTATGTAGGCAGCACTCAGTCGATACGGGGTCTTCTCAGGCTAGCTCAGCCATTAGGCTAGTTGACTACTTCCATTAGGGATCCAAACTGACAATTTATCCTATTTTTTAGTTCTTTACAGTCACCAACATCATTTTTAATGCTGACATCAATACTTGATGTTGACCGACATTGATAGAAACCTAATGACTTTGGTTCCCTATCGACCGACATCAGTGGACCCCACCGATGTTGATGACTGGTTCATCCTTGAGGCCAAATGACTCATCTCTAAAAGTTCAAAATTTTCACCTAAAACTAACCCAAATCTCTCCCAACTTACCCTAACCCTACCCTAAACCATTTCCTACCCCTCTACTACCATTTTATTCCTCCTGACTCTCAAATTAACCTACCAAAGCAAATAAACTAATTCACATTTGAAACCAAATTGTCAAGACTCTTACCTCATCTCTCCATCTCCTCTCAGATGGCATAGCTGGCTCTTATGGTGGCATGCCTCCCACTGGGTCCCCTCCTAGCTCAACCATCTCAATCATAGTTAGAGCTCTATCTTTCTCCAATCACAAGTTGCAAATGAACTTGGTTAGCTGTAAAACCCCATTTTCTTAGGTTTGGTTGGCCATTAATGTCAATTCCTTGACCTAATCCACTAACATCAACACTTATACATACTAACATTAGTAACATTACCATAATATATCGATGTTAGTAGTATTTATTACTGACATTGGTGACATCATCGATGTTGACACCATTGCATTAATGTATCCACCAACAACCCTAATTTTATAGACTTTACCCATACTTTGGGGTAATTTGGAGATTACGTATATCTCCTCATTCACAACCACCAACCTAGAGATCACATATATCTCCTCAATGATGACAACCATCCTTGGAGATCACTTAAATCTCTACCCATAATAACTTTTATTGGAGATCATAAATATTTCCTTGCTCATTGACCCTTTTTACACCAACCTTACATTGCTTGTCTTGATTGCTTATGCTATTTTGCTATAGTTAGCTATTGTACACACACATGTATATTAGGTGTTTAGGATGGCAATAAATATCATCTTGTCACTTGTAATCCTTTTGTGTTTTCTAGGGGCACTTCCTACCTTGGATACCTGGCACACATAGACCATTGGAGCTACAATTTTGATTATTTTGACATTCTTAGCTATCATTTACAAGCTATGATTTTTTTATTTCTATCCAAGTCCTCCTCAACCTTACCTATTCTTGAATTTCTCAACTATAACTCATAATAGTACATGAACCATCATCAATACCATGTTCTTCTCTACTTAGCCAATTCACTTTTTATCAAACTGGTACCCACTTTCAATTTCTCCTTCGTCAATTCTCATTTTGAGGGGGGCTACTTCATCCAATACCTCGAGCATTTAACTCTTATTTTTATCTTACAACTTGTCAATGTAAATTACAAGACAAAAAGAGGTAAATGTAGACACTAAAATTGAGTCACACACATGCATAACTCTCTATGTCAAAACCCCCCCTTTTGAGCCCTATTTCAATAAATAACAATTAGACTCCCTAACCCATGCTTTTACCCCTCACATTTTAATTAATTTGAAATATATAATTAAGTTAATTAAAAACCCCTTTTGTCACCTTATCGGACCACCTCATCCTAAGATTAATTCTTACCTGATGAGTCACTTCTAGATCGAGTCCCCTCATCCTAACTACCCAAGACTTATTCTCACTTCAAAACTAAATTCTTCATCAGTTATATCCTTCTTAACATCCTATTTTTACCATTTTATAATGGGTGCCACACTTGACATGAGGAGAAAAAAAACTAGACAAAAATAGTAGTTTTACCTATTCTAAAGCCACCGACATCGATCAACCAATGGTTGATGTCGACAGGATCACTGACATCGATTATATAAGCCAAATTCCAACCTTATGTTCAGGTATCCAAGCTCTCAGCATTTAATTTTTGACATCTTGGCTTACTGTTATCTTGCATGAGTCAATCTAAATTAGGAACCAAACTCTTGAGGACTAGTAGAACCTGCTTATTTTCTCTGTTCAAGGCATCAGTTTAGAGTACCTGATAGTAGCCATCTATTTGGTACTTATCATTCAATCACCACTATAGCTAAGTACATCACTTATTTTTTAGGTCTTTTAAGTGTTTACTTTGTTATTACTTCATATCTTCTATTCATTGCTTTACACATTCCTGACTGAACGCCCATAAGGGAGTTATAAAGCTTACTTGCTTGTTTTTCATTGACCCAACACACCAAACCTATAACCAAATCTATCTAAACCATACTCTCTCTCACAACTCTCCCCAATTTCCTAGACCTGACCAAAACCATTTTCTAGTATCAAAAAAACCTTATGCAAGCTCCTAAGCAATTATTGCCCCTACTGACCTCGACAACCTGACTGATATCAGTCACCTTCACCCACTGACCTTGGTAGCATAACTGATATTGGTCACTTTCTTACTGATGTCGGTGACTATGAGTTTCCTAACCTTCCTAAAACCTACCCAAATACCTTCTAAAATACAAATAAAATATACCACATGCACTCTGTTACTCTCTGTTACACTCAAATTATGAATAACGGTAACATTATCTTTCTTTCACTCTCTCTCTCTACCTCTCTTTTAGTTATTTATTACTCTTTATCTCTCAAAAGTGGATTATCATCTCTAATAAAGTTTCACACTTCCTAAAACAAGTGCATAACTTGGCAACCCACGCATTTATCTACTAACAAACATTTTATGGTAGTGATTTCTTACTTGTAGGTAGTCCTCCCCAGTCAAAGAGGAGTACTCACAACATTTGAATATAATGTGTAAACCAATTTGGGTTCATTCTAATCACTTATCCTTATCATTTTTCTCTATTTTCTTTAGACTTAAAATAGACAAATTTTAGCAAAACAAAGCCTTAATAAAAATACTCAAAAAATTTATAATTTTTCACTATAACTTTTTTGCATGAGGGAACACGATGTGAGGGTCTGGGGGTGGTATCCATCAATGGGGTCAAGGGGTAGCACCCATTATGGGGTTAAAGGGTAGTTCCCCTTACGAGGTCAAAGGGAAGCTAACTGTCAAAACTACTATGAGATATGTGGTTTTGCAAAGAACCAACTAATTATGCGATCAGGCAAAACTCCATGTTATTAGTGCAATATCATAGTTTATAGTCAATGTTGTGACTTTCCAAGTGTAGTTTCATAGGGGGTCAACTAACTATGACTATGTGGATTAGCAAAATCATTGGTGGTTAGATTAATACTGTAACTTAAAATCAATACCATAAATTATGAGATGCGATTTTGTGTCTTAGAAAAAACATAATAAATTTAATAGTAGACTTAAAAATATTTATATGATGATTAAAAAAGTTTACAAAATGTTCAAAATATGCCCAAAATGATTAAAACATGACTATATATTTAATATTGACTAGATAAATATGTTATTTGAATCCCCTGAGTCAAAATCAACTATGTATACTTAAAATCAACTGTCAAAATCAATAAGGCTTTTTACAACCTACAAAAATGCATGTTAGATTCAAAACTACCTCTGTGAATAGGCAATATTTCTCCAAATAACCAAAAGGTGGGTTTTAGGGATGTTAAGTCTATTTGAGTAAAGTCTCCCTTTCCTGCAAGTAGACAACAACCCAACAGAAGAAATAATATGGTCAAATATCAAACACAAAGATCTGGGTTAGCGTATTTATGATTGGGTCAAAACCACATGTCTCAAGAGCAAAATTGCATTTAGAAATCAAAATCACATTTTGTGAGAGGTAGTTTTATAAAAAGACCAAAAACTACCAAAAAGGTCAGATGATTAGTGGGTAAGGTTGGCAGTTAGGCAAAACTACATCTGGGGTGTACAAAACCATAAGTTGTAGAGAAATACTACCGTTCACTTGGAGGATGATATTTTTGAAAATTTGATCCACAATCCACTTTAATCCAACCTACAACCTTAAGCAAACATACTCAAAGCACAAAATGTTAGCCCAAGAGGAGGGCTCACACATTGTGGTCGCTAAATATATGGTTATATTTTTTAGCTATGAATCAAAACTGCTATAAATAACAAGTTTAACCTAGAATCACAATAACATCAAAAAGAGAGAAATGTAGGAACAATCAGTAGTTTAGGAACAAATTCTTACCATCACCTTGCTCCTAGTAGCTTCCCTCCAAGATTTTTCAGCTAATTCTCAATGCTATTTGACTTGTATGTGGAATGCTTGATATGGCTTCAAGTGTATTTAACGTTTTCTTTGGATACATGAGTGGATTGCAAGAGAGCATGAGTGCTTTATATGGATGGTATGAGGATGCAAGGAAGGCTTGTGAACTTTCTAACTAGTTTAGTCATGCTCTAAGCATGGTTATTTATAGATTGATAGAGGGAGTTTTAGAGGAATTTTTAATTATTTTAGAAGCCTCTATTTTAAAGAGTTCTAGAATTGTAGGGAGAGTTTTCTAGATCTAGAGACTTGTAGATTAGATTAATGGATAATAAGGATTAGATAGATATTTAATGGGTTTTAAGGCTTATAGGGATGTAGGAAAGGCTAGGAGGGTAGGTTGGCTAGGGTGGTAGTTAGAATTATGAATTTTTAATTATCAAGTGGGCTAGTGGCTAGTTGATGTGGTAGGATTAGTAGTTAAGTGGGATGTTAGTAGGATAATAGGATGATTAATTGGTCATGGGGGTGTAGAAAGGTTTATGGGATTTTAAAAATATTTGATAGAAACTAGGATTTTAATTAATTGTCTAAGATTATGACTATAGGATAAATTCGTGAAATTTGATAGAATAATTAGAGTAAGCAAATTTAGGTGCACACATTTTCTTTAAATTATCTTATTTTCTTTATAATGAAACTTATTTAGCTAAGTGTTGTTTGTTGTTATATCTTTTCTCAAAACACCACCCCATGTTACAACTGCATGACATGTGATGAGTTTTGATGGGGCATATGTATACACATAATATTTTTAAACATTATCAATTACTGATGTTTTCTCTCTAGTAAGAACCTTTTGAGTCTCAATCTCTCTGAGTTTACACCTTAAATGGTGTATCAAGAAAGGGGTGGGCAGACCTTTAATGCTTTACAAGATTATTGTTTCCTATATGTTTCCCGAAGCTTTGACACCTCACCCACACTCTTATCTAAGTAATTCACCACCTCAAATAGCCCTTAATTAAGTAGAACTCATTTTTATTAGTTTTTTTAACGTAGTTGAATGGGTTGATGTAGTTTTGGAAATAGTGCACGTTATAAGATTGAGTTATCCTAAGACAACTTAGTTCGGGACCTAATGACTCTATTTTTTAACTAATAAAGTAGATTGGGCTGACTATATCAACTAAAATTATGAAAGGGATTAACCCATTTTTCACCCCATTTACAATAGAGAGAATCATTCATTTTGTACTTCTTTATATGCATTTATGCCATTCTAATTGAGGAGTCATTGCCTAGGGTTGTAAGCTTCTTTGAGGAGAACCTTTGTCTTATGAAAGCTTGAGATTCACTAGGATGTTCTTGGCTAAACTATAGTCCATTATTCATCATTAACTTCTTCAACAATACACAACAAGCTATTATAAAGCATCATTGGCCAAAGAAGAGGTTGAGGCTCAACGGATTCATCTTCAAGGTAAGTATTCCTAGCTCTTAGTTTTCTATTTTAGTAGATAGATTTGTATGAATAATGGAAAATGAATGTATTATCTCTCTTTGCTTGGGATTAACTCTACATTGACTTGAGTAGAGTTTTACTTTGCATGTTTATTGTTTATGTTTTTCTCCCATTCATGCCACAAGCTTTAGTGAGCACTAGATTAGATTTTTTTTTATCATTGAATTATTATACCTAGATAGGGTTATTATGTGTTGTTGCTTAAATAAAGGCTTTGGAACCCTCTCTATTCATATTATATAATAAGAGATCCCTTAGGTAGGTTTAGCAGATCCATATTAGTCATGACCTTAATTATCTAAGTATCTTTAGTAGTATAGTTAGCTAATTTATCTTCTCTGAGTTATGATTGATTTGTATATCAACTTCACTTTTGCTTCCATACAAGGAGCACCCTTGATAATCTTGACATTAATATTGTACCAACTCTAAAGTTGTAAATAATAATCATCTTGGCTCCAATATCACATTTCTATATTCAAACTTCAACGGTGTGCCTTTAACAACGTTGTACAAAGAGATATGTCATTCTTATCCCTTTAAATTTATTATTCTATTTAATTAATACAATAATGCTTGCTTTAAAGTAGTCCTTGTTTTGACAATCTTGCTATGATTTTGGCCATTATTTTAAGTTAGTTGTTTTTTTTGTAATAGCTTTGACCATTTAAGAGGAAATAAAAAGACGAGGTCCATAATTATCAATACTAATTGTAAGGCATATCCATAGATGTATGGGCTCATTGGCACAATGAAAATACTTTTCAATTATTTAATTTCTTGGTAATTATATTTGTGATGAACAACCATGGCAATAGATGCCTATGATTTGTGAATCCAAAAACAACACACGCTAAAACATTATTTGTTTCTAAATATTAATAAGAGCCAATAAAACCTGTGTTTTCACACAATATAATTAAATTTTGTCACTAAAACGTATGAGAACATAAGTATTATATATTTAAATTTGCATACATAATTTGAAAATATACTCTTAAAATATATTAAAATATTAATTTAAAGAAAATGTTCATACCCAAAATTATAATTAAATTTTAAATAATAATTTATCATACACATATATTCAAAAAATCAACACAACATATTTTTTTATTAAAAATAAATCTTATATATAAAAACTTTATCAACTCTTAACTGCTATATTGAAAAACTTTTTCTACTCTTAAATTCCAAATTCAGAGTCTCTTTCTACTCTTAATTTTCACCTTACTTCTTTTTTTTTCCTCTTGATTTGCTTTTTCTTACCTTTACTTAAAATCAAATGATATAAATACATCTTTTTTTATTTTTATTATTTCTAATTGAATCCCTGAAAACAGAGTATAAAAACACTATCTACCCACCCTCTAGGCTCTAATATAAGGCTAATACAGTTTTTAAGGTAAATGAGTTTAAGAAGCTTATAATTTTGTCCTGGGCCATGGCTGTGCAAAGTCTATCGTCCTTCTAGAGACCTGGAAGTCGAAGCATCTGCGCTGCGACTGTAATATGAATCAGATTTCCATGTATTCCTTGGTTCAGTCATTTCCAAAAAAAACGGAGCATCAAAACCTGGCATAGGAGATTCTTCTTCAAGTATTTGCAGCACTTGTCTCATGCCAAGCCTCCCTTCGGCCTGAGGATTAGAACAGAGTAAACCTAATTTGAGCACTCTCTCCATCTCATCTGCAACGTACTCACAACCAAGATGCGGATCAGCGGCTTCCATTAGACTGTCGCTGTCATACAGCTCTCTCACCCAATCCACCATAACTATTTTCACTGCATCGAAAGAGGGATCTACAGGCCTCCTTCCGCACGCAATCTCCAACATAAAAATACCGAAGCTGAACACATCTGTGGCGGGGGTGGCCTTTCCTGTGTGTATGAGCTCCGGTGCGATGTACCCTAGTGTTCCCACCACACGAGTAGTTTGTGAGTTTTCATTATGTTCATACAAACGCGCAAGCCCGAAGTCCCCGAGCTTTCCATTGAGCTCCGAGTCCAGCAAAACATTGCTGGACTTGATGTCTCTGTGCACCACCCTCTGTTCCCATCCCTCATGAAGATACAGCAACCCTGCAGCTACATCTCTGACTATTCTGTACCTCTGAGCCCATCCCAGCACTGTCTTTGGCTTCCCAAATATCATCTTATCCAGGCTTCCATTTGGCATATAGTCATAAACTATAAATAACTGTGTTCCCCGCTTGCAGTAGCCTCTGATTTGCACAAGATTCCGGTGTTGTAAACGACCCAGACTCGAAATCTCTGCAATGAATTCCTTCACTCCTTCGTTGGTCTCTCTAATGATGCATTTTACGGCAACTTCGAGGCCGTTTGTAGGAAGGATTCCTCTGTAAACCCGACCGAAGCCTCCGGAACCCAAAAGTCCTTCGTCTCGGAAGCCATTGGTTGCAATATGTAGGTCTTTATAATTAAATCTGTGAGGCCAGTACTCCATCTCCCATTCTTCAATAACATCTGTATGCTTCTCTCTCTTTAACCAAACAAGTGATGCGGCAACCACGACCAGAAGGAGAAGGACGCAAGCTGCGGTAACGCCGGCTATAAGACGTGAGTTGATACCCTTGGAACGGATGCGTGCAAAGGATGGAAGATGAGATGCGTTCAGGAAAGGCGCGGGTCCATTTGTACTGAAGCTCCAGGCGAGGAGGTAATTCTCCTCAAATATGGTTCCCGTAGCTGCTGAGAAACCAACGTACATTTCTTCTTCAAGAATGTTCGAGAGAGAGAGATTTTTCACACATATCAGTGGTCTCTGCGGGCGATGCGAACCGGCCTGCACTATCGTAACATTAAGCTCGTTTGCAAGATGATCGTAATCAATCCAAGCTTGAGTGTTGTCTCCATTCTTTAGATCCAAAACTCGGAAGTTAGCGTTGTTAATCCAGTAGCCTGCAGGCTGAGAGTCTAAAGAAATGAGGCCGTTGAGATCCACACCGACGTGATTGTCGTTGATGTCATTGAATTCCACGTTCCTAATTGTGTCGAACTCGACTGCAAAGAGATGATTATAGGCCTGTTCCATGTTTGAAATATTGTTCAACAATCCCAGGTACTGAGCTGATAATACTCCCTCTGGAAATTTGTGAGGCGTTATGACAAACGCCAGTCCATGCCCGCTTTGTGAAGCTGAGGAAGGAACTATGCTAAATACAAAAGTAGTGCTGAAAGAATAAGTAGAGCCGCGATCTTTCATTCGCACAGGTTGTCTATGAAGAGCACGGCCGACGCTGTATTGCGACGGATCGGTGAGGGAGACGGCATTGGACTGCACTGAAGCATTCCCAAACAGATCGAGGGTCGAATTCCCCGCACCGAATTGGTTGAAGATAAAACTTGTACCGGCCTGTGCAATGCTCGTTGAAGGGAGGAGGAAGACAACTGCAAGGACAGCGCACATGATTGTTGCCATTGTCGACCTCTTCTGTTCGAATTCAGAACACGATGAAACATACCTAAATCAAAATCGTAAAGGCACGCTAAGGCAGATGACAATTTAAACAATACCTATGTGCAACTACAGTTGTTGAAATAATAATGTCAATATAAACACAAATTAAGGTCGATATAGATGGCAGGACAGGGAAATAAATTTGAGCGAACGGAGCGTACAGATTTAAAGATTTGTCCCTGTACACCTTTCATTGCACAACAGCAGGGTAGGCACGGGATCGGGTAAAATAATACCAAAGCCTCTCATGCCTCCCAACTCTGGATAATGGTTAATGTCTTAAGATTGAGCCTAAAATGACTCTTTGTTTTGAAATGATAGTCTAAAATAACTCTTTGTTTTGAAATGATAATGCTTAGAGTCTAAAATGACTCTTTTGTTTTTACATGAAAATGTTAAGTACCGTCACATGTTCACATGTTGACAATGATTTTTACAGAGTTGGTGGAAACGGTCAATTTGGGTATGCCAGAGCCATTTACCTGCAGGTTGGTGGTAGGTGTCATTTGGATGCAGTTGATCAATGAGGAAAGGAAAAGAAAGTACTTGACTTTGTAAGATATCAAATTTTGCTATTTAAATTTATCATATTCCCTCACAGATTTGAATTTGTAATATCTATACTAAAAGTATTACTTCTTTATGGTTAGGCTCATTCTAAGGTAATGGAAGCGTTTGTTTTAGTAATAAGTGTGTTACAAAGATTTATTCCAACTTAAAGTTATATATATTTATTGAATAGAAAGATGGGAGCAAATAAATGTTTATAGTGGTTAGTTTTTGTTATTAATTTAATATATAAAATAAATTATTATTGATATTATAATTAATCATAAAATATAATATTTTAATGATAATATATAAGTTTTGTGATTATTCATGATTTTATGTAAGATTTGTATAAATAATTATTTATATATAAATCAATTTTATAAAAAATATTATTATTTATAAAAGTATATATTTTATATAAGATTTAACAGAACTAGACTCTTTATAAATAATTATTTATATATAAATCAATTGTTATTAATTATATATGTTTAAATGATTGTGTTGATGCTTAAAATTGCGCTTGATTCTAATCAACAACAATGGGAAGTTTCACGCTGTGGGATATTGCGGCTTGAAACAACCTCCAGATTTTAGAGAAGCTGGTCTCTTCTTTTGTATCAAGTGTGGAGAAAAGGGATAGAAAATTAAACAGAAACGCAAATGCAGGAAATGAACCTAACTATGGCGATGTGCCTGAGTGTAATTTTGATCCTAATCTTGAGCACAGTGAGACTATATGTAGGATTCATTTACATTTAAGAGCAAACAAGTGCATGATCAATGTAAAAGATTGAAATAATAGAAACAGAGGCTCACAACAGAGACCTCTTTTGCTGAGATACAGAAAATGTCAACAAAGGCATAGTGTTCAATTTTCTTATAAGAATCTTCCAATCACATAAGAGGCGCAGAAACACGTACAGTTATGTAAAACTTTCGACTCAAGAAAATGAGACAAAATCAAAGGACATTCCTAATCACAACTCCAGAGATCTATAGTCTAGACTACTTTTGCAAATGACGCAGATAATATCAACAAAGGCATAGATTTCAATCTTCTTAATTCTTTCAGCCACATAAAAGGCACAGGAACATGCACAGTTACATCAACTTTACAACTCAAGAAAATGAGACAAAAGCAAATGATATTACTTAGTCACCAACTCTAGAAAGTCCAAACTGTTTACAAAAATTCCCCCCCTTCTTTAAAATAATCCCCACTCCTCTTTATAGCCTTGGATTTAGAGATAAAATAGTGCGGCATTCGGCACATTCAATGCCTTGGATGTATCCTGGTCTTATCAGGAAGGGCCATGCTAGGGCGGGGTGGCTACCCTGACTGCGGCATGGCGATTCATGTCTAGTACCTCCTTTCGTGCCTGAATTTCTCGTTCCATCACCTGTTTAGCCGCTCAACTATCTATTCTGCCTCCACTTACAGGGGACAAACAGACGGCCCTTTTAATGTTTGCAGGCCCTAAAAATCTACCTGGTGAACTGCTTCATCTACCAGAAATAACTCCCGCTGTGTTTCCCTCCATCTCGCTTTGCAGCAACAGATACACGGAACACTCTGTTCTATTGAAACGGAAGAGGACACTTAGTCGATTTCCTGAAATTCTCTTTATTACTTAGAAGGCATCGGAGAACGACACTTGGCGCTTTCCACCTGATTTATCGAAGACACGCAGCTCTCTCCACTTTCCCTTTAGCTATGTTGTAGAATTATTCGGGGCACATATTAGGATCCTACGGATGGTGACACTTGGCAGGTTCTGCAGACCTTTGAAATAACACCCGGGACCCACCATAATTTTTATTCGACAATAAAGCTTGAAGATGATCTCTCAGAAGTTGACACATGGCAGCCTCTGCTGCTCTTGGGAAGATATGTGGCATATTTCACTTCTCCTACTAGGGGTATGTGGCATCTTCCACTTCTTCTGAGAATGGAGTAAAAAGGGGCTCAAAAAGTGACACTTGGCGGCCTCTGCTGCTCTTTGGCACTTAAACAAAATGAAACGATGCCTTTCTGCCCTACGAAAAAGTACTTGACCCCTTTGGTTTTTGGGACACTCCCTTATACTGCCCGATGAACCAAAGTGGTTCAATGGTTCAACGGTTCAACACTACGTGCCATTTACACGTTAACCAAGGTATTGAACTAAAAACATTAAACCAAGGCATTGAACCCAGGCGTTGAACCAACTATCTCTCAGATGCTGACATGTGGTGACTTTCACTTTCCTCTAAAAAAGTAGTCCAGGACCTTTTGTGACTACCACGTGGTGACTTCCGCTTTTTGTTCCTTCCTGCTACTTAGCCTGTTGAAACCCTTTCACCAAAAAATAAATGAAATGCGGGTGCCAATATGAGACGCGAATGCCAACACATGGTGGATTCTACTTAGTTGCTATTGGATACGTGGCACATTCCGTGGCCCTCCTGTAAGTTATGAAAAGTGTCTCGGACAATGCTAGTTGGTCGGCTCTGTGTTTCGGAAAGCGACACTTGGCAGCTTTTGCTCGAATTCAACACTTAGGTAAAATGAAACGAAGGAAACAAAAAGGGGGAAAGAGAACCCATGCTTAGACTACGCCACTTGGTAGCCTCCGCTGCACTTTGATACTTAGACGAAAAAGAATCGAAAGAAATAAACCTGTGCCTCTGCTCCAAAACTCTGTCGCCACGACCAAGGTATGCGGGAACCAAAAACTGCAGTGCGCGACTGAAAATCTGAATGCAACGTAGAGTAAAAATTTACCCTACGGTTACTAATGACCCCCAGGACTTTTGAGCCTGCTCAAAAAGAAACACAACTCCCGCTCTATCAAAATTTCAAAATTTTACAGCTTTAAAAGTGTTGTCTGGTAGATGGACCATTCATGGTCAGACAACCCTTGCTTATTCTGCAATTCAATGAAAGCTAGATCAAGGTTGATGATATCCTTGTGTGAAAAATTTTTTAGAATCTAAACTGTAGCCTTCCATTTGAATTCCAACTGGGAAATAGGAACCAGAACAACTTCGACTTCTGAGACTTAGGAATCATCCCGCAAGTTTTGAAAAATTGTTTGATCCTTTTGTTTGGCCAGTAGCAATGGTTCAATTTGATCAACCATCAGCACCATGTTGGCAACCAAAAATGGAGAAGGAAGACCTAGTTGCACTAGATCTTCAAGGTGCTGCCTCATCTCACTGATGCCTTCTTTCATGACTTCGAGAAGCTCTTTGCAACTATTGGCCGCGGCATTGCAACTGAGCACCTCATTGACTTGTTTTGCGGCAACCATTATGTCAGTGATTCTCACAGCTACCAATGTCACATTATTTGCATCATAGAGCTTCTGCAACAAGGTCTGGGAGTCTGTGACTCTGTTAGAGACTGTAGCTAGGGTGTTCTTCACTGAATCTTCCACCTTCTCACATAATTGCTATGCATTGAGCAGGAAGGTGAGAGATGGCCTGAGCTGAATAATCTCTGAGGAGATTCTTTTCCACATTGATTCGTAGAGCTCCTTTACCAGTTTTATCACTCTGACACCTTTTGGCTTATTAGCCAGCTCTAACGTCAGTTGTGCCACTTTCTGCTGCTATGCTTGGAATTGGGCTTGAAAATTCACAATATTATTTCGCTCATCCAACAGCTTCTACTACAATTGAGTAACTTGCAGCTAATGTCTTTTGAATCTTCCCTGCAACACTGCTTTCTCCCGTCTAAGGGTTGTTGCTGCATCTTTTGCATGTGTTAGCTCTGCTTTTAATGAATCATTTTGGGCCTGGACTGCCCAGTGAATTTGAAGGGAAATAGTATCTTGCAACTATTTATTTAAACTTGTTATTTCATTATCTTTCTTATTGATTTCTTTGGCCAAACTGCTATAGTTTGCCTTTTTTTTGGCCAAATCGGCCTCCATCTTCTGTAGTCTTCTTGATATTTTCAAATAATCTTCCATGATTGCAGAAGTGGATTTTGTCAATAGCTCAACTCTATCTTGGGGCCTAAACAAAGACATATCAATGGCCACTACGTTCAATGTATAATCCTCTGGTGGCATCTGCTCATTTGGCTTGACGACATTGGGTGACAAATAGATCACCGTCAGTTGCTGTTGAATAAGATCAAATTGTGATCGCAGGTGTGGGGCAGCCAATGCTTTATTCTCTTTAATTTTATTTTTCTCCATTCGAGCTTCTTTTGCCTTCCTAGCAACATCGGCCTGCGTCTGAAAGGTGGAAGGGGATGCAATGTGTCCTCTTGCAAAAGGATATCCTTGTCGCAGGCCATATTGAATAGCCAGTGGTTGGCTATGGGCAAGTTGAAGGGGCATCTTTTTGGGAACAGAGGGGGAGAAATGAGGTAATGTTAGGGCTTGAGGCGTCAAGGTTGGGGTGAAGTGCAAAATGGGGATGACGGTGGTGGCAGGAGGTGTCATTTGGCTAGGTGGAGGCATTACGTTGACAAGAGAAGGAATAGACTGAGAGGGAGGAGGAGGAGTAATACTTACTTGAGGGGGAATTATAGTGCTTTATAATTGGCACTATGAAGGTTCCTCTTCTTCCTCTAAATCAAAATGGAATTGCACCCTCTTTCTCTTCCTGGGCGTCTCTAACTCTAGTTGTGTATGCTCCCTTCCACATTTGTTGTTGCTAGTGGTGCTTGTGGAGAACTGGGGATTTCAATAACTTTCGATGATGGGGAAGCTTTTAGTGGTGAAGACACCATACTCCTTTGTTGTTCTATGGTGCTAAGAGGCTGGGGCCAAGTTGATGTAGTGACTGCAGCTGCAGCTTGCTCTGAGGCCTGTGGTTGTTGGCTTGGTCCCACTCTAGCTTCCTGCCCTATACCGAGTGTCAAAAATTTGCTTGTTTTTGGGCTAGATGCAGGGGAGGGGTGGCACTCATCCTAGAGTTCCTCTCATCTTTCATCTGAATCCACGCTTCTGAAAGAATGGGTGGTTTGAGAAATTTCTTGCCTATATTTCCAATAGGCTTCAATCTTCTCTGCATCCTAATCTTTGTTATTCAATGTCCTTCTCAAACTAGAAGTCATCTTAACTTTGGGATCATAATCCCTCTACTTATCATAGAAGGTTTTCCATGGCCTATTCTGTGGCAGGGGCAAATCTGTCAATTCAACATAAAGACCAAGAGCATCTTCTGTTGGGTTTTTTCTGGTCTCTCAAAAAGGGCGGCCTTCATGTGCAATTCTGGCCCCAATCCTATTGGTCCTTACCCAGGAAGCTATGAAACCATTTGGGTCGTAAACTCATTTGTCTTCGACTAGCAGGAAACCTAGGAAGGCTAGCTTTCTCAGCAGCACAGTCTCAGCATCTCTGGCTTCCAAACTCATGTTGCCTGCCATCCATGAGAGATTGTACATTTTTCTCTTCTTCTTCTCGGAGCCATACTCATTGTTGACTACTGACACCTACCTGGTGACCTCCAGGAATGCTAACCTAAGATTTAAAGTCTTCGATAGCAACATTGGTTCCCCACAAAACCCATGAACCCTTATGATCGTGTGGTGGGATCCAAAATAGAAGTCACACGGGATTGGACAACTGACCAGGGGGTTCGAAACACTTGGAAATAACCTGTTCATGACAGGTTCAGGGCTAAGGCAACAAAAAATGGGGGTAACGAACAATTCCCAAAAATCATACAGGTTGCTAGTTCTTGATAAAACATGTGTCCATGCAGACACAAAAATGGTCCTTTGGGGGTCAAAACTTGGGTCATATATGTTCAAATTCATATGTCAGGTGAAAAGGTTAGGGTTATGATATAGTATGAGATGGAACAAATAAGAGGAATACCTGAACACCCCTTTTGATTTGAACTGGGTCAGCTGTTCTACTATTGAAAAGGCAATGTGCTCCGAGAAGTCAAGTCGATACTCCTGCATCTTGTCAACTATTTTCAACTTGAAAAGGATGGCCATTTGTTCTTCATACACTACCATGTCATCTTTCATGCCAAAGATGAGAGCCATCATTGACAGCGCGTCTTGGCTAGCTGGCGTGAATTGAGCTCTTGGTGCAAGGAGCTTGGGTACCGTAGTATCACCATCGGCCATTTGTAACTCAGACCTCAAAAATGTTGTCTAAGTGTTGACATTCACCCATGTCTTTGGCATCTTAAAAATAGTGGGGAATGTAGCGGTATTGTCATAATATAGGGCTAACATGTCCCTGATAGCTTGTGGTGTGATCTGCACCATGAAGGGACCCTATTGAATGGTGCAAGATGGTGCATGGAGCAAGTCTGCGCATAATTCAATCAAATCAAGGCATGGATGCATAGCTGGGATAATGAACTGAGCCAGTCGTGAGGTCCACATCCTCATGCCAAATGTCTCATATTGCCCTACTCTGGCCCTTTGAAGACACCTTTGGTGTGCCCCTTCTCTAAGATTCTTGCTACTAGTTTTTTACAAGGTTGGGTCCATGATTCCATCTGCGTAATCCTATACTTTTGATGGGTCACTGGGTTGACCAACTCCCAGGATTCCAGTTCTCAAATAGGTTCTCGACGATTGCACAGGAGCTGAAGCATATGATTTACTAGCAAGTAACCTATCAAGAGATTCAAAAGTCCCAGCTCCTTGCTATGAAGATGATGCTCCCGCCATCTCTATATCTTTTTTTTAATACCTGGTATGAACCTTGTGTAATACAAAAACACTCTTGCTGAAGCAAATTTTACTAGGCACTAACAAATTGCAAGGAGCAAGATATTTTTGCAGGTGCAAGAATGCTTGAGAAGTTGTAAACTTTAAATCTTGCTAAGAGATATTTATGGACCTATCAAGTCTCAAATAGCATTAAATTTAGATGACCGTTAGCAGATCCTACTCAATCTTTGGGGGACAGCGAGGTGGACACGCTATGCAAGTTGCGGCGCAAGGTACCTTAGAGATTTTGAAAGATTTGAGAAGCATTCAATGCGGCAAAAAATTGAAGAATTTAAAAAAAACTTTCTAAGCCATCAACTCTGTGTTTAAAACACTTATTTAAAAGGAAAGCAAGAAAACAACAACTGAAAACAAAAACAATGTGGGAATGGGAAACTACCTAACTACATTAATTATCTTTATCTCCCTTCGGGATCAAAAACAAAATTTCTAACATCTTCTTCATGACAAGCCAACTTATGTTGCCATATAAGTGATTGAAAAGGGTATATCTTTGGTGAAATGCCCTCTGTGTAGGCCACATGGTTTTGCTTGCATTTGAGTGAGTTTGAGTCAAACATGCTTTCGACATCCATAAGCTCCTTTTGTTCTTGGAAGCCTGTCAAATATCGGCTCTTGATGTTGGTATGTCTTACCAAGAAATCAATGATGATTTGCTCATCAACAGAAGCCTTTTGACCTATATCATTTATTGATTTAACTTCTGCTTCAAACTCCAGCTCTATTGCATTATCCTCCTCTTTCATGACTTTAACCTCTTGAAAGCATAATCTTGAAAGAGTGCAATAATTTTTCATATGTAATTGAGGCTTAATGTTGTTCTGTTCATCTGTAACCAATTCACAGCTATCTTGTAAAATGGTATAACCTGACCCAATAATTTCAAATAAATGATTTAAAACATGATGCAGGAATTGTTCATGTTCTTCCTCATTATCTTGCAAAGTGAGAAGAGAGTCTGAGATTATTTCCTCTTCATCAGGAGTCAATATATATGCTACTAGAGTAGGATAAGTAGCTGGTGGTACTGGGAGAATCAGATGACTGCTAGCATTCTAGCTTGCATAATTTCTTGGGGAAATAGGAGCTCCCATATTTACTCTCTATACTGGTTGAAACTGATTGACTCTTCTTCTTGGACTAGTTACCAAAGGTAGCAAAAGAATACCTGGATTTGTAGCAGACTATGATCTGGTGATTGGTCCAAAGCTCTGACTCCTCGTAGCTCTCTGGTTCATACGGTCTTGAAAGAAACTTCAAGACTGGTCCCACCGGGCGTGCCAAAAACTATTGATGCTTAAAATTGTGCTTGATTCTAATCAACAACAATGGAAAGTTTCAAGCTATGGGATATTGCGGCTTGAAATAACCTCCACATTTTAGAGAAGCTGGTCTCTTCTTTTGTATCAAGTGTGGGGAAAAGGGATAGAAAATTAAATAGAAATGCAAATGCAAGAACTGAACCTAACTATGGCGATGCGCCTGAGTGTAATTTTGATCCTAATCTTGAGCACAGTGAGACTATATGTAGGATTCATTTACATTTAAGAGAAAACAAGTGCATGATCAATGTAAAAGATTAAAATAATAGAAACAGAGGCTTACAACATAGACTTCTTTTGCTG
The DNA here is from genome assembly GCA_037957365.1 of Torreya grandis. Classification (NCBI taxonomy): domain Eukaryota; kingdom Viridiplantae; phylum Streptophyta; class Pinopsida; order Cupressales; family Taxaceae; genus Torreya; species Torreya grandis. The sequence goes on from JARHVA010005586.1 coordinate 295,560, forward strand.
AGATACAAAAAATGTCAACAAAGGCATAGTGTTCAATCTTCTTATAAGAATCTTCCAATCACATAAGAGGCGCAGAAACATGTACAGTTATGTAAAACTTTTGACTCAAGAAAATGAGACAAAAGCAAATGACATTCCTAATTACAACTCTAGAAATCTCTGGTCTAGACTACTTTTGTAAATGACACAGATAATATCAACAAAGGCATAGAGTTCAATCTTCTTAATTCTTTCAGCCACATAAAAGGCACAGGAACATGCACAGTTACATCAACTTTACAACTCAATAAAATGAGATAAAAGCAAATGATATTACTTAGTCACCAACTCTAGAAAGTCCAAACTATTTACAAAAATTTCCCCCCCTTCTTTATGTTGGGTGAATATTTTGTCGTCAACAAACTGAGGACCAAATGGGTATATCAACCACAGCATAGGGAGATTTACACCACAAAAAGTGTGGGTTTACCAAATCTAGATGAGGTAAATCTCTCCTCTCATCAAGGGGAGGTTCCCTATAAATATTTATGTGCTGGATATGTATATATATAATTAAGCAGAAAATAACACATGGGGTGGTATAACAGCATCTACCTCTATTTTTTCAGAAGTAATGTATAAAGAACAAAAGAGATAAATCTCGGTCCTTGGCTAACAACATTCCTCTTCTTTTAGGAATGGTATCAAATAGGAAGCAGAAAATCACCTAAAGTAACAAGGTTCACAAGAACACTCACGTAAGCACAAAGTTTTCCGTAGCCTCCTTCACCGATTCGGAACAAACGTAACCATAGAATGAAATGAAGCACAAAGTCTTCACCTGAAACTACAAAAGATAACTGAATATCAAAGATAAAAGTAGCTCAAAGTCTATCCTCTACCTTTTAGAAGTGCTCTCAGATAATATAAACACACTCACTTTGCTTATTAAATCAGATAAACAAGAGATTATCAGGAAAGAGAACATAAGAAACTGTTTCCTAGACAACACAGATAACTTCAACACAAAGTTTGAAATAAACCTCCTTCTCATTCATTCAACAAACTATGATTTACAAGTTTGCGCACAAAGTCTCAAAAATTACTTCAATTTCGGCAGAGTGTTTTCTCTTAATTTTTCCAAGATCTATTTACAAATGAGGTCTCCACTATATATAGGGAGAAAATCCTCAAAAACCAGAAAATAATAAAATACAAAAATATCTCAGTCAAAGATGACTCATCTTTGACTTTGAGATATTTTTTCAAAATATTTACGTGTAATTACACATTACAAAATTGCATGTGAAAATGTCCCAAAATAATTACAAAGTGCATTTTGAATAAAGCACAGAAGAACAACTTCAATCTTTATTTCCAGTCTTCTTCATGGTCTTCGACTTCTTCAGAGAAACTTCAATAATCTGGAAGGATTTCTGTTGAAAGGACGTCGATGAAGAGGGATCCTTTAGAGAAACTGTAACATGAAACATGATTGTGCAACCAAGGGAAGAAAGTAGCAAACTAGAAAAACTGCACATTTGATGGTCACTATCAGGGAAATGCACTTGAAAAGGATGAGACGTGAGCAGGTCAAAAAGTAGAAGAAAAGGGGAGCAGGTACATAAGATGAAAAGAATGAAGATTTCTCTAGAGTTGGAAAAATATGAGAAATAGATGTAGGGGTGGCAAAAATTGCTGCTCTTTCATGTTCTAGATGCAGGGGTGGCAAAAATTACCGCTCTTGCATGTTCCAGATGCAAGGGCGGTAAAAATCGTCACTCCTGCATGTTCCAGATACAAGGTCCAGATGCATGTTCCAGATGCAGAAGCGGCAAAAATTTCTGCTCCTGCATGTGGAAAGGGAAAATGCACTGATGACAAAAATTGCCACCCGTGCATGAGAATAGAAGAAAAACACTAACTCTAAAAAGGCCAAATTTTGGTCTCCTATTCACATCGAGACCATAACAACTTTCACATTTTGGGGAAAATGTAACAAAAAGATGTCATGAACTCTAAATCATGTCAGTTGAGCAAGTACGAGAATGAAAAAAACCCGTCTCAAAAATGGGCTTAGAGAGATGAAAGACGAAATAGACAGGTTTTGTAGGGGGTTGTTTCAAAATGAGCGCAGTTGGTTTTGGGAACAACAGCTGGCTCCTGTTGGGGAACTACCTTCTATTGCAAAAAGAGATTGAAAGGAGAAGAATCCAGAATCTCCAGTGCCTTGAAGTGTGCCATTGGGCCACGGAGTCATGCTACTAAAAAAAAAAGGTGACAAAAACAAAAACGAAAAGCACAAAACAAAACCAAGGCTTTACAAATATACAAAAGTACAAGTGAATTTATTTGGTACTTCAAGAATTGAAGTACTTCAAATGCTACCCCTCAAGAGGTAGTGACAATGGTGTTCTATCCTGATAAACCAGCAAGAGGCCATTTTCTCCCCAGAATTGATGATGTGTGAATGGAAACCTCCACCAGAAAACCAACTTCCTATGCCTTCCCTTTTGTTTTCTCCTCTTGCCCCACAACAAGATTTGTCTTTTGACCCGAAAACCATAAATCTTTGTTTTCTTGGCGAAGAGTTTTTTTTTTTATCATGACGCGCAGTAGCATGGTCAGCTACCATAATTGGTTGCTCTTCTGGTTCTATCCAGCACCTGATTTGATTGTCCTCATTCGACACCCACCACTGATTAGCACTATCAGGCCCACTTGTCATTATTTTAGTTGAACCAATTTTTTGGTTGGCATTCTTAAGTGCTTTAACAGGCTCTTCATGAACCTCTTCTATGGTCAAAAAATAATTACCTCTACCTGAGGACTCAAACAAAATTTGAGCTACAGGGGCTGACATTTGGGTGACCACGTACTTTGCCTCTCCCTCAAGAAGCAACCTCTGTATCACACCTTTCACATGGATTCTTGCTTGGGACAAGTCCATGCTCAATTCTCCTCCGACATCCTTGCAAAAATTCTGCCCAAGCAGGATGCCGTAAGATGCTGGAACATCGGCCACTAAAATCGTCATTTTTATCTGCTTTTTTGGAAAAGCCGCGAAGGCATATTGAGCGTCTTTTATTTGGCCAAGGAGAGGGACTTGCTTATTTTCCATGGAGAAACACCTCCCAAAAGTTTTGGTCAAAGTCAGGCCAAGAGAATCCGCCACCTTTGTGGGCATGACATTATCTGAGGCTCTAGAATCTATAATACAATTACTCAGTTTATAACCATTTATAAGTAAGGAAACATAGAAAGGTTCTATTTTTCTAGGAGCAAGAGGAGGAGTCACCACAAGATTATTCTGGGTGGATACATTCTTTGGGGGATCATGAGTTACTCTCAGAATTTCTTGTTTAGCAGGGGCGGCTGTACCTTTCACACATTCCACCAACCTGTCCAACTGTTCAGGATGGGCTTGTAGAAATTCAAATTCAAACATTTGAATTTTAGTCTTTTTGACATGCTCAATTATGTCAAATGTCGAAATTGGACTAGGCACAGAGAATGGGAGTTCACTCTTTTGGTTTTTGGGAGGGGGAGAGCTGGTTTGCAAAGTTGAAGTAGAGGGTGCAGAGATGCTTGAGGTACGTACCTTTTCAATAGTCACCAGGTCCTTTGGTTGGAAGGGCAGAGTGGTTCCCTGCTTGGCAATTAAAACTACTGGCTGAGGTTGCTCCTCTATCTTCTCTTTATCAGCTTGTCGAACTGACTGATTTTGGGACCAGGTTAATACGGCATATGATCCCTCAGCTACATTCCCCTCACTTTTGGGTTCATCTTGATAATTCAGGTAACCAATGACAGAGTCGCCAATTAATTCTTCTTCCTGCTCTCCAAAGAGATTAGCATCATATTGTTGTTGGTCCAACTCAGGTTGGAAAGGGGAAGCATGTTTCGTTTCCAGATATCCAATCGCTGAGTTGGTTGGAGGTGCTTTAATGGCGAGGTTCCTCTGTGGGGGAGGAAGACAATTTGGCTGCCCTTGATTCCTAGCAGCATTGTCTTGGTACGCTTGATTCTGAAATGTCCTCCTTGGCATATCCTGATTAGGAGAAGAAGACATAACTTGGGCCATCTGTCTTCTGAGAGCTAGCATTTCATTTGCTAACTTTTGTACCATAGGATCTGTAGTAGCTGTAGAAGAGCTTTCAGCAGATGAAGAGAATCTATTTTTACTTGGGTCTTTTCTGATCTTACCTGCCAGGATAAGATCATCCTCAATCTCAGTAGCCAAACTTTGAGCCAAGGCTAGATCCATAGGGCCAACTCGCCTCAACAGGAAACTTACTTTGAGAAGCTGTGAATTGATAAAAAGACCCTTAAGATTCTCTGGCGTGGGTTGAGCGATAGTTGGAATCCGGTTCCTTAACTTGTTGAATTTGGCTATGAAATCCCTCATGGGTTCCTGGGATTCCTTTTTCATCTGTGTAAGCTGAGCTAACAAGGCATGTGCATCTTAAGCATATTTAAAGCTTGCTTCAAATTTAGCTTTGAGCATGTCCCAGTCAGTCATTGACCCGGCCTGCAGGTGGTAGAAACAGTCTGCAGCAGCACCTTGCAGAGTTTCTACAAACAACCTGACTGCTATATCTTCAAATTCTACACCGATTACGCCGCATGCTATAGAGAAGGCAGCAATGTGTTCATCAGGGTGAACTTTCCCATTACCAAGGAATTTGGGGAAGTTTTTCCTTGAGCTGCGTGGAAGCTCATGTAGAGGTGGAGTAAGGTTGAGTGGTCCAAATGAGTTATCCCAGGGGCCCCGAGCTACCATGATTGGATTATGGAAAGTGGGGATAACAAATCTTGGTGGGGTGTTTATAGGCAGGGCACTATTAACAGTAGGAAAAGAAGCTCTACCTAGTGTTGGTGACCCGATCAGGTCAGGAGGAAGACTCCTAGATCATTGGAGGAAAGGTGGTGGAAGAAACATATCAAAATTGCTCTATTGTGCCAACTCAAACACGGGGTCAAAAACACCCTTAGATCTCTGGCTTCTTGTGTAGCGTAGAGTTGCCAGATTTCAAATGAAAAAGGGACTGAAACTACTACAAGTTGAAGCTTGAGGCTTCAAAATGAATGTTCTTCCCAGCGGCTCTAGTTTTACAGACCAGATAATATAACAGAGATGGAGGGAGATGGTAAGGCTATAATGATAATGGGTAAGACATGGAACAGAGTCGCCAGACTATGTAATGGATAAGGGTAGGGACTGCTTCAGTCTGAAACTTGAGGTTTCAGACTGCACGTTCTTCCCCAGTAGAGTCACCAAAAAACTATTGGGTGAATATTTTGTCGTCAACAAACTGAGGACAAAATGGGTATATCAACCACATCATAGGGAGAATTACACCACGAAAAGTGTGGGTTTACCAAATCTAGATGAGGTAAATCTCTCCTCTCATCAAGGAGAGGTTCCCTATAAATATTTATGTGCTAGATATGTATATATATAATTAAGCAGAAAATAACACATGGGGTGGCATAACAGTATCTACCTCTCTTTTTTCAGAAGTAATGTATAAATAACAAAAGAGGGAAATCCTGGTCCTTGGCTAACAACATTCCTCTTCTTTCAGGAATGGTATCAAACGGGAAGTAGAAAATCACCTGAAGTAACAAGGTTCACAAGAACACTCACGTAAGCACAAAGTCTTCCGTAGCCTCCTTCACCGATTCAGAACAAACGTAACCGTAGAATGAAATGAAGCACAAAGTCTTCACCTGAAACTACAAAAGATAACTGAATCTCAAAGATAAAAGTAGCTCAAAGTCTATCCTCTACCTTTTAGAAGCACTCTCAGATAATATAAACACACTCACTTTGTTTATTAAATCAGATAAACAAGAGATTATCAGGAAAGAGAACATAAGAAACTATTTTCTAGACAACACACATAACTTCAACACAAAGTCTAAAATAAACCTACTTCTCATTCATTCAACAAAATATGATTTACAAGTTTGAGCACAAAGTCTCAAAAATTGCTTCAATTTCGGCAGAGTGTTTGCTCTTAATTTTTTCAAGATCTATTTACAAATGAGGTCTCCACTATATATAGGGAGAAAATCTTCAAAAACCAGAAAATAATAAAATACAAAAATATCTCAGTCAAAGATGACTCATCTTTGACTTTGAGATATTTTTCCAAAATATTTACGTGTAATTACACATTACAAAATTGCATGTGAAAATATCCCAAAATAATTACAAAGTGCATTTTGAATAAAGCACGAAAGAACAACTTCAATCTTTATTTCTAGTCTTCTTCATGGTCTTCGACTTCTTCAGAGAAACTTCAATAATCTGGAAGGACTTCTGTTGAAAGGACGTCGATGAAGAGGGATCCTTTAGAGAAACTGTAGCATGAAACATGATTGTGCAATTAGGAGAAGAAAGTAGCAAACTAGAAAAACTGCACATTTGATGGTCACTATCAAGGAAATGCACTTGAAAGGGATGAGACGTGAGCAGGTCAAAAAGTAGAAGAAAAGGGGAGCAGGTACGAAAGATGAAAAGAATGAAGATTTCTCTAGAGTTGGAGAAATGTGAGAAATAGATGCAGGGGTGGCAAAAATTGCCGCTCTTGCATGTTCCAGATGCAAGGGCGGCAAAAATTGCTGCTCCTGCATGTTCCAGATGCAAGGGCAGCAAAAATCACTGCTCCTGCATGTTCCAGATGTAAGGGCAGCAAAAATTGCCACTCCTGCATGTTTCAGATGTAGGGGCGACAAAAATTGCTGCTCCTGCATCTTCCAGATGTATGTTCTAGATACAAGGTCCAGATGCATGTTCCAGATGCAGAGGCGGCAAAAATTGCCGCTCCTGCATGTGGAAAGGGAAAATGCACTGATGACAAAAACTGCCACCCGTGCATGAGAATAGAAGAAAAACACTAACTCTAAAAAAGCCAAATTTTGGTCTCCTGTTCGCATCGAGACCGTAACAACTTTCACATTTTGGGGAAAATGTAACGAAAAGATGTCATGAACTCCAAATCATGTCAGTTGAGCAAGTACGAGAATGAGAAAAACCCGTCTCAAAAATGGGCTTAGAGAGATGAAAGACGAAATAGACAGGTTTTTTAGGGGGTTGTTTCAAAATGAGCGTAGCTGGTTTTGGGAACAACACTTTACAATAATCCCCACTCCTCTTTAAAGCCTTAGATTTAGAGATAAAATAGTGCGGCATTCGGCACATTCAATGCCTTGGATGTATCCTGGTCTTATGAAGAAGGGCCATGCTAGGGCGAGGCGACTGCCCTGACTGTGGCATCGCGATTCATGTCTAGTACCTCCTTCTTTGCCTGAATTTCTCATTCCATCACCTGTTTAGATGCTCAACTATTTATTCTGCCTCCGCTTATAGGAGACAAATAGACGGCCATTTTAATGTTTGCAGGCCCCAAAAATCTACCTGATGAACTGCTCCATCTACCATAAATAACTCTCGCTGAGTTTCCCTCCATCTCACTTTGCAGCAACAGATACATGAAACACTCTGTTCTGTTGAAACGAAAGAGAACACTTAGTCGATTTCCTGAAATTATCCTTATTACTTAGAAGGCACCGAAGAATGACACTTGGTGCTTTCCGCCTGATTTATCGAAGACACGCGGCTCTTTCCGCTTTCCCTTTAGCTATGCTGTAGAATTATTTGGGGCACATATTAGGCTCCTATGGATGGTGACACTTAGCAGGTTCCACAGACCTTTGAAATAACACCCGAGACCCACCACAATTTTTATTCAGCAATGAAGCTTGAAGATGATCTCTCAAAAGTTGACACGTGGCAGCCTCCACTGCTCTTGGGAAGATACGTGGCATCTTCCACTTCTTCTGGGAATGGAGTAGAAAGGGGCTTAAAAAGTGACACTTGGCGGCCTCCGTTGCTCTTCGGCACTTAAACAAAATGAACCAAAAATGTTGAACCAAGGCATTGAACCCAGGCGTTGAACCGATTGTCTCTCGGATGCCGACACGTGGTGACTTCCACTTTCCTCTAAAAAAGTAGTTGAGGACCTTTCGCGACTGCCACGTGATGACTTCTGCTTTCCGTTCCTTCCTGTTACTTAGCTTGTTGAAACCCTTTCACCAAAAAATAGATGAAATGTGGGTGCCGATATGAGACGCGAATGCCGACACGTGGTGCGTTCCACTTAGCTGCTATTGGATACGTGGTACATTCTGCGGCCCTCCTGTAAGTTATGAAAAGTGTCTCAGATGACGCTAGTTGGCCGGCTCCGTGTTTCGAAAAGCGACACTTGGTGGCTTCCGCTTGAATTCAACACTTAGGCAAAATGAAACGAAGGAAACAAAAAGGGGGAAAGAGAACCCATGCTCAGACTACGCCACTTGGCAGCCTCCGCTGCACTTCGATACTTAAACGTAAAAGAATCGAAAGAAACAAACCCGCGCCTCTGCTCCAAAACTCTTCCGCCACGACCAAGGTATGCGAGAACCAAAAACTACAGTGCGCGACTAAAAATTTGAATGCAACGTAGAGTAAAAATTTACTCTACAGATTGATTTTATAATTGTATTATTGTAAATTGACATGAAATAATAAATTATTTTAAAACTTTTTTCATAATTTAAAATTTGTCAAGTTTAAATATTAATATTTTAACTTTTAATATTAAATAAAAATTATTATATTTCATTAATTTATTAATTAATATTTATTGTTTCAAATGAATCTTATAATACTACTACTAATATGTGATCTCACTTCAGTACATATTCAAACTATACAAATAATTATATAAAAAAATGTAGCTTAAATATTATTTATTATATTTTATATTATAAATATTTTATTACAAATAATTAATTTATAATAATATATTTTGATAAACTTTGAAATTTTATATTATTAAAAAATTATATAACATAATTTTGATGGATTGAATATTTTTAATAGGAATTTTCGAATCATATATTATTTAAAATATGAACAAATATGTAAATGTTTATATAATTTTAAGTTTCTCAATTAAATAAATAAAAATATATCTATTAAAATTAAACCAACCTAAAAGTAATAATGAATGTAGATATAGATATCTTTTACAAAAATATTGATAATAACAAACATTTATGTAACATGTCCATACAATACTTTAAAAAAAAATTACCAAATTTAAAAATTCTCATTATTAATATGAAATTCAAAAATAATAATAAGTATAAATGTTGATATACTTTAAAAAATATATATTAATAATAGCAAGCATCTATTTAGCATGTCCATACAACACCCAAATTTTTTTAACCAAATTTAAAAATCCCAATTATTAGTGTGGAATTGTAAGTAGGATAGACGTTTGATAAAGACTATGTACTGAAAAAATAAATTGAACCATCATTGCGCCTTCACCAAAGGACGGCACCTTCAATGGCCGTCGTCCGTTCCAATCCATACAACACCATGACAGCATTGGTGTGTTGGCACGGTATCAATCCTCCACTGTCATTGTTACCCCAAGGTGTTTGCCAAATGAAAATGATATGTAGCGATATTGACAAATTATATCGTACTCAATGAATAAATATAGTATAAAGCTAGGGACAAATTATATTATAATAAATAATATAAAGTTAGGGTTATAATACGTGAATTCGATGTGATCATGTTGTACATTTTTAAAAGTTCAAAAATATTATTTTTTATATATATTATTTTTTAAATTTTTGTATTAAATTTTTTAAAATATATTAAGAGAATATTAAAAATTATTACGTTAAAAAATAAAATCATAAATAAATAATTAAAAAAAAATTTAATATAAAAATTATAGAAATTGACTATATTTTTTAAAATTTTTAACATTAAATAAAAATTATTATTTTTATTAGTTTGTTAATTAAGATTTATTATTTCAAGTAATTCTTATAATTACCTACTATCATAAGAATTAAAAAATATGTAATGAAAATTTCAGTAAATATTGTATAAAAATATAGGAGAAAAAAATAGGTAAACAAACCTATCTAAACAAAAAATAATAATAAAAGCTTGCAAAACATAAGCATTCACACACAAAACTTTAAAGCTTCTTACTCTATTTGATTTCGATTGTTAAAAACAAATAAATTAAGGGGAAGATGCAAATTAGATCTTTGTCGCTATTGAATTGTATAATAATGGTGAATCTATTGTTAAATACCTATTGTAAATATTGTACATAAAATGATATCTATCGTTACATAGGTAGATGATTTAGGTATAGTGAATTTTCTTTGAATTGTATCTTAAATGATATGTAACACTATAAGGTAGTTCTTAACTACTTTGTATTAAAATTGACGTGGTGAAAAATGTTCTTTGATAATATCAACTTACACTGACAACATAGGTTATAAGGTTTAGAATGTTACCATGTCCATATTAATAGCATTATGGATAGTATGAAGTTCAAAAAAGAGTTAGCAAGTTATGTTTCCTCGATGTCCTCTTCTTAGAATTTCCATTAGTATTCTAACATAAAAAGATTTTAGAAAATCAACTCATACATAATTCTAGATGCATGTCACTTCACGTTGTCATCTATTTCAAAAAGAAGGGATCCTCAAAACCATAGTGATTATAATTTTTTTCAATTTATGATAGTGGTCACTTAAAATAAGAGATTGTACATTGAACGAAAATTTTCAACAAAAATAGATATAGCGATAAACATATTGCAAAATATTTTAAATAAACTAAAATTATACATATAAGTTGGAATGTTGAGGATGTGATGGAATTTGTGTGGATTTTCTCCCTTATATGCATTACTTCTTAGTAAAAATATCAATAATTTTAAGAAATAAAAACATCAACATTCTTATTTCATATAAAACTCAAAAAAAAGTTCAAGTTATCTAAGAATCATATGAAATTTGTACAATATTAATTGTTCTTATAATATGTCACTTATTGGAAAAAAGAGTGATTACATTAATATAAGAGTTAAATAATATGATAAAAAATATAAAGAGTAAGAGTGATGAATTAACAAAATAAAATTTCAAGAGAAAATATTATTAAAAATATGAAGGTGTTGATTTGTAGGCATGGCTTAGTGTATCGTCATTGGCGTATCCTTTACTATCCTTTTTTATTCCCAAACAAATTGAGGGTGAATTCCCCGTAGTGAATTGGTTGAAGATAAAACTTGTACTGGCTTGTGCAACACACGTTGAAGGGAGGAGGAAGACCACAAGGATTTTTACCATTATCGACCTCTTATGTTCGAATTTGAAACACGATGAAACATAAATCAAAATCATAAAGGAACACGAAGGTAGATGACAATTTAAAAAATACCTATGTCCTAAAATGCTCTAAAATATTAGAGCACATAATATTTTAGAGCATTTTAAAATAAACTTCACGCCATCATCTATCTAAAAAATAAGAGGTCCTCAAAACATTAGCAACTATTTTTTTTTATAAAATTTATGACAATGGTCACTTAGAACAAGATATTGTACATTGAATGAAAGTTTTCAAGAAAAAATGGATATAGAGCTAAACATATTGCAAAGGGTTTTATACAATCTAGAAATAGATATTTGAGTTGGAATGTTGAGGAAGTGATAGGGGTTGTGAACATCTTCTCCCTTATGTGTAGTGCATTTTAAACATAATATCAATAATTTTAAGAAAGAAAAACATCTAACATTCTTAAACATAATATCAATAATAAGTTGAGGTAACATGATGTGGGGCGTAACACTCCACTATGGACATGTTTTATCCTTAATTGTCACATGTGGGTTGTCACATGGTGCAAAAGACAGGGGTAATGTTATGGGACAAATTTCTAAGAGGCTCCATAATTCACATGTCTATAAAAGGTCAAAAGGTGATTGCAACACCTTTTGAAAGTTCTTGTGATCACATGTGAAGAAGAAGACAAGGATTATATGTTGTTGCTTGGCCTCACATCTGTGGATGGAGCACTATATTGGAAGCACATCGAAGTGGATGGAATCTTGTCTAAAGTGGACGGTCCACTTTGTTGAGTCTTGATGAAGAAGACAAGAATAACACAATTGAGTGTTTCGACTCACTTGTGGAAGTAGGGAGAAAGTTTTGGAGCCACATGAAGGTGGCCTTAGATCTTGTCTAGTGTAGGGTCATTTGTAATGACTTTTGGCACATGGGGACAACCGCCACTAAGATCACATGACACCCACTTAAATGTAGCACATTTTTGGAATAGCCATTAAATTATCTCTCCCTCTCTTTCTTCTCTCTCTCATTGTAAAATGCTCTAAACTATTATGTTCTCTTTTGTAATTTGTAATCCATTTGTAATTCTTATGAATTTCTTTTGAGGATCTATGGAAGCCTTGAACTTGCATGTTAGAAGGTTAAAGTTTGTAATTATTGTATACTTAGCTCACCTAAATACTTGAGTTGTAAGCATCATTCATGATTAGGTGGTGATAATGGATATAAAGCTAAACATATTACGAAAGCTTTTACACAACTATAAATAGACATCTGAGTTGGAATGTTGAGGAAGTGATAGGGGTTGTGGACATTTTCTCCCTTATGTGGAATATATTTTGTGGACATTTGAAGGACGCAAGCTCGGTAACGCCGGCTATAATACGTGAGTTGATATTCTTGGAATGGATGCGTACAAAGGATGGAAGATGAGATGTGTTCAGGAAAGGCGCGGATCCATTTGTGCTGAAGCTCCAGGCGAGGAAGTAATTCCTCTCAAAAATGGTTCCCGTAGCTGCTGAGAAACCAACGTACATTTCTTCGTCAAGAATGTTTGAGAGAGAGATTTTTCATACATATCAGTGGTTTCTGCTGGCGATGCGAACCGGCCTGCATTATCGTTTGCAAGATGATCGTAATCAATTCAAGCTTGAGTGTTGTGTCCGTTCTTGAGATCCAAAACTTGGAAGTTGGCGTTGTTAATCCAGTAGCCTGCAGGCTGAGAGTCTAAAGACATGAGGCCCGTTGAGATCCACACCGACGTGATTGTCGTTGATGTCATTGAATTCCACGTTCCTAACTGTGTCGAACTCGACCGCAAACAGATGATTAAACATATCGTAAAGGAACGCCAAGGCAGATGACAATTTAAACAATACCTATGTGCAACCATAGTCGTCGAAATAATCATGTCAATATAAACACAAATTAAAGTCGAGATAGTTAGAGGGCAGGAAGGAAATAAATTTGAGCGAACGCAAATTTGTCCCTGCACATCTTTCATTGCATAAAAGTAAGTAGGTAAAATAATACCAAAACCTCTCATGCCTCCCAACTGTGGATAATGGTTAATGTCTTAAGATTGAGCCTAAAATGACTCTTTGTTTTTGAAATGATAATTTAAAATAACTCTTTGTTTTGAAATGATAATGCTTAATGAGTCTAAAATGATTCTTTGCTTTTACATGAGAAGGTTAAGTACCGTCACATGTTCACATGTTGACAATGATTTTTACAGAGTTGGTGGAAATGGTCAATTTGGGTATCCTACACGTCTTCCAGATCACGGGTATGCCAAAGCCATTTACCTGTATGGTTGGTTGGTGGTAAGTGTCATTTGGGTGCAGTTGATCAAAGAGGAAAGGACAAAAAGGGAGTTGATCAATGAGAAAAGGAAAAGAAAGGACAGTACTTTGTACGATATCAAATTTTGTTATTCAAATTTATCATGTTTCTTTAAAGATTAGATTTTGTAATATCTGTATCAAGAGTATTACTTATTTAGACCATGGGTCGGGTGCATTGATAGGGCTAAGGGTCTACCTTGTTCGACCTTGTTTTCCATTGATCACCTTTCAACATTAAAAATGTATTTTACAATTTAAAAAAAGAAAAAAATTATTACTTATTTAGTGTTAGGCTCATTCCAACTTAATGGAAGCCTTGATTAAAATTAGTCATAAATGTGTTACAAAGATTTAGTCTAACTTAAAAGTTTTATATATTTATGGAATAAAAAGATGGGGTAAATATATGTGCATAGTGGTTGGTTATTGTTATTAATTCAGTATGTAAAATAGATTATTATTGATATTATAATTAATTATAAAATATAATTTTTTAATTATAATATATAAGTTTTTTGATTATTTATGATTTTATGTAAAATTTAACAACATTATTAATACTTTATATATAAATCAATTTTATAAAAAATATTATTATTTATAAGAAAATATATTTTGTGTAGGATTTAACAAAGCTACACTCTGTATAAATAATTGTTTATATATAAATTAATTTTATAAAATTTGTTATAATTTTTATATATTTAAATGATTTATTTTATAATTTTGTTATTGTAAATTGATATGAAAAAATAAATTATTTTTAATTTTTTTCTATAATTTAAAATTTGTCAAAATTAAATATAAATATTTTAAATTTCAATATTTGACAAAAAAATCTTATATTTCATTAATTTATTAATTAAGATTTATTGTTTCAAATGAAATCTATAATATTACTACTAACAAATGATCGGTACATATTCACATGTTCAAATTATAAAAATAATTTTATGTAAACATGTAACTTAAACATTATTTATTGTGTTTTATATATATTATCAATATTTTATTATAAATAATTTATTTTGATAAATTTTAAAAAAATTATATTATTAAAAAATTATATAACATAATTTTGACAGATTGAATATTTTCAATAAAAATGTTCGATCATATATCATCTAAAATATAAACATATATGCAAATATTTATATAATTTTAAGTTTATTAATTAAATAAATAAAAAATATATCTGCTAAAATTAAATCAACCCACCACCAATATCGACAAATAGGACGGCACCTTGAATGGCCGTAGTCCTTTCTATTTCAAACAAATGATATGTTGGCACGGCATTAATCCTCCACTGTCATTATTACCCTAAGCTGTTTGCCAAATGAAAATGATATGTAGGAAATATCGTATAGTGATATGGACAAATTATATTGTACTAAATGAATAAATAATATAAAGGTAAGGGACAAATAGTATTATATTAAATAAATAAATAATATAAAGTTGAGGATAAATTATATTATAATAAGTGAATTCAATATAATCATGTTACACATTTTTAAAAGTTTGATGTAATCACGTTACATATTTTTAAAAGTTCAGAAGATTATTATATTATTTTAAAATTATTATTCACAAATATGTATATATATTATTTTTGAAAATTTTAATTATATAGAATAAGAAAACATCAAAAAAAATTCACGTCAATTCCATTTAATGAATAAGATTATAAATAAATAATTTTAAGATTTTTTTTTAATATTAAAATTATAAAAATTGAATAAGTTTTTACAATTTTTAACATTAAATAAAAATTATTATATTTCATTAATTTGTTATTTAAAATTTATTATTTCAAGTAATTCCTATAATTAATTATTATTATAAAAACTAAAAAAAATGTAATAAAAAAATTGACAAATATTATATAAAAATATGAGAAAAAAATATATAAAAGAAAAAATAGGTAAACAAAGTTATCCAAACAAAAAAAAAAAAAAAGCTTGCAAAACATAAGCATTCATAGACAAAAAAACTTTAATACTTCTTACTCTATTTGATTTCGGTTGTTGAAAGTAAATAAATTAAGGGGGAGATGCAAATTAGATCCTTTTTCACTATTGAATTGTATAATAATGGTGAATCGATTGTTAAAAGCTTATTATAAATAGTGTATATAAAATGACATCTATCATTATGTACGTAGATGATTTATGTATAGTGATTTTTTTTAAATTGTATTTTAAATGATATGTAACATTATAAGATAGCTCTTAACTACTTTGTATTAAAATTGAAGTGGTGGAAAATGTTTGTTGATGATATTGATTTACACTGACAACATAGGTTATAAGGATTAGAATGTTACCATGTCCATATTAATAGCATTATGAGTAGCATGAATTTCAAAAAAGAGTTAGCAAATTATGTTTCCTTGATGTCTTTTTCTAAGAATTTTTATAGTACTAACATAGAAATATTTTAGAAAGTCTACTCATAAATAATTTTAGATGCATGTCACTTCACATTGTCATCTATCTCAAAAATAAGGGATCTTCAAAACCATAGCAACTACTTTTTTTTCAATTTATAATAATGGTCACTTAAAATAAGAGATTGTACATTGAACGAAAGTTTTCAAAAAAAATGGATATAGTGATAAACATATTGCAAAAGATGTTAAACAAACTAAAAATATACATATGAGTTGGAAAGTTAAGGACATGGTAGGATTTGTGTGAATTTTCTCGCTTATATGTATTACTTCTTAGTAAAAATATCGACAATTTTAAGAGAATTACATCAACATTCTTAATTCAAATTATTTAAGAATCATATGGAATTTGTATAGCATTAATTGTTTTTGTAGTATGTCATTAATTAAAAAAAGGGTAATTATATTAATATATGAGTCAAAAAATATGATAAAAAATAAAGAATAAAGGTGATAAATTAACAAAGTAAAATTTTAAGAAAAAAAATTATTAAAAATATGAGTGTTGAGTCGAAAACATAACTTAATGTGTCATCGTTAACGTGACTTATAACATCTTTTTTAAATAATTTTTGTATATATTTTATTTATAATAAAATTATAAGCTCTATTTCATTAAAAAAGAGAGAAGGAAAAAAAAAACCGATGACATGAGGCCATTGAGATCCACACCAACGTGATTGTCGTTGATATCATTGAATTCCACGTTCCTAATTGTGTCGAACTCGACTGCAAAGAGATGATTATAGGGCTGTTCCATGCTTGAAATATTGCTTAACAATCCCAGGTACTGAGCTGATAATACTCCCTCTGCAAATTTGTGAGACGTCATGACAAACGCCAGTCCATGCCCGCTTTGTGAAGCTGAGGAAGGAACTATGCTAAATACAAAAGTAGTGCTGATAGGATAAGTAGAATCCATGGAACCGCGATCTTTCATTCGCACAGGTTGTCTATGAAAAGGACGGCCAACGCTGTATTGCGATGGATCAGTTAGGGAGATAGCATTGGACTGCAATGAAGCATTCTCAAACAGATCGAGGGTCGAATTCCCCGCAGTGAATTGGTTGAAGATAAAACTTGTACCGGCCTGTGCAATGCACGTTGAAATTTGAGCAAACGAAGCGTACAGATTTACAAATTTGCCCCTGCCCATCTTTCATTGCACAACAGTAGGGTAAGTACGGGATTGGGTAAAGTAATACCAAAACCTCTCATGCCTCCAACTCTTGATAATGGTTAATGTCAGATTGACCCTAAAATGACTTTGTTTTGAAATGATAATGGTTAATGAGCTTAAAATGACTATTTGTTTTGACATAAGAAGAGTAAGTACCCTCACATGTTAATAATGATTTCTACAGTTGGTAGAAACGGTCAATTTGAAGATCCTAAGTACCCTCACATGTTCACAATGTTCACATATTGACAATGATTTCTACAAAGTTGGTGGAAAGACTAAAATTGGGTATCCTAAGTACCATTACATGTTTATATGTTGATAATGATTTTTACATAGTTGGTGGAAATAGTTAATTTGAGTCTCTGGTATGTTCATGGGTATTATTTGGGTGCATTTGATCAATGAGGAAAGGAAAAGAAAAGGCTCGACTTTAAGTGATATCAAATTTTATAATTCAAACTTATGGCACCCTCTCTGAGATTTGAATTTGGAATAGTTACACCAAGAATATAAGATATGTATTGTTAGGCTCATTTCAAAATAATAGAAACGTTGAGTAGAATTAGTCATAACTGTTAGCTACAGATTTTTAATCATACTTAAGGCTATATACATTGATTGTATAAAATGATGGGAGGAAAAATACATGCAACGAAAAAAGGGCAAATAAAGCTACCCAAACAAAAAGTTAATAAAAGCTTGCAAAGAATAAGTATTCACACAAATAAAATACTTTAAAGTTTCTTATTCTATTTGACTATTACGATTGTTCAAAACAAATAAATTAAAGGTAATATAAAAATTAGATTATTGCTGCTATTAAATTGTATAATAATGGTGAATTTGTTGTTGAAGGCCTAATATAAAAATTATATATAAATTGACACATATCATTATCTAGGTAGATGATTTAAGCATAGTGAATCTACTTTGAATTGCATCTTAGATAATCATAACACTATATAAGTGGCTCTTAACTATTTTGTATTAAAACTAAAGTGGTGAAATTTTTTTGTTGACGACATGAACTCATGTTGGGATCCTAGGTTAGAAAGATTAAAAGAGTTCCCTACCCATATTAATAGAATTATGGATATCATAAAGTTAAAAAAAGAAAGTTGGAGTCACAAATTATATTTATTTGATGTCTTCTTTTCTAGAAATCTTCATAGGACTCTACTGTAAAAATATTTAGAAAATAAACATATACATAACTCTATATGCATGGCACTTCACACCATCATCTCTCTAAAAAATAAGGGGTCCTCAAAACATTAGCAACTACAATTTTTTTTTCAATTTATGACAATGGTTACTTAGAACAAGATATTGTACATTGAATGAAAGTTTTCAATAAAAATGGATATAGAGCTAAACATATTGCAAAGGCTTTTATACAATCTATAAATAGACATTTGAGTTGGAATGTTGAGGAAGTGATAGGGGTTGTGGACATTTTCTCCCTTATGTGTAGTGCATCTTAAACATAATATCAATAATTATAAGAAATGAAAACATCTAACATTATTAATTCATATGAAACTCAGAAGTTTTTTCAAGTTATCTAAGATTCATATGGAATTATCCTAAAAATGGTGTACAATATTGATTGTTACTTTAGTGTGTCACATATTGGAGAAACAAGTGATTACATTAGTAAAAGAGTTAAAGAATATGATGAAAGCACAAAGAGCAAGGGTGATGAATTGACATAGGAAAATTTTATGATAAAAAACCATTAAAAACATGAGGGCATTGGCTATGGAAGTGTTGGCCATTTTTGGCCCACATACCAAGCTTTGAAAAGCTGAGCAGAGTTCATGTGGAACTAGTAGATCAAAGGCTTTGAAACATGTCTAGGATTGCAAAATAGAGGGATCCAAGTAGGTTGTCATATGTCTCAAGCATTTAAGAACATGGACCAGGTTGAAAAATCCTTAAGAATCCATTAAAACCTTGAAGGATTGATCAAAGATGAGCTATGCAAAGTTTTAAAGCTAGACCGTCACTAGGACATCACAAAGAAATGAGTGGACCAGCCAACTTGTGAAGTTTTTATCTTTCTCAAGAAGCCTCACATGACTAGTAGATCAATAAAAAATGTATATCTACATGCCATGAACATCCTTAAAAAAATTTAGGCCTGCACGAGCTTTCTGATTCAAGTTATAAGCTTTCAAAGTTGGACCTATGTAGTATGACATTTATGGTAACGTCAAGTTTAAGATTGAGCAAAATAAATATTATTGAGCTTAAATTTGATGATCACACGAATGTCAATGACATTTGTTTGAACATCAAATGACATCCCATAGACCATAAAATTTAAGATCATGAACTAGCTATTGTATTTCAAATAATGGGTCCCAACAAGATCAATGGTCCTCGCTCGATCATCCATCTTGATCAAACAATGTGAGATGGATCAAATAGTTAGAGAGATTGAGAGGCCACCATGTGGCATAAGTGCATGAACTGATAGACTGACAGTAGGATCCTAAGGATTAATATGTGTTTGACATGTGGTATAAGCTCGAATAAAGTTGACAATTCAAAGATAGATTCAAGGGCTCACATTCATTCATACCTAGCAAATCCAATGGAGTGAGTTGAGTTAGAGGGTCAATGATTTGAGTCATATTACCAATATCCAATGAATAAAGGACTGAGCTAGGACATTTTAGACTAGGGTAGATGGAGCAGTTCGACTTAGGCAAACCAAATAAATTGACCTAAGCTGGTGGAAATATATAGAACCGAGCTTAAGTATGATATGAGTTGGACCCGAATACATAAATAAAGGACCAAGAATTGTCATCAAGGCTCTACAAAGATAGATTATGTCTTTTAGACCTAATATAGATCAAAGGTCATAAAGTTAGTGGCTAAATGGGACCAAGCATCGAGCAAAGTGTCATATCTATATGGACTATAAGAAAATCAATAATCCTAGATTGGTTATCCTCTATAGTAGACCTAGGTCCACTTCTCAAAGCAAGGGCAACTATGTGTAATCAATGAAGGAATGTCCCAAGTCATAGTATCAATAAGTAGCCACCCAAAGCAAACATAATCAAAGCTTAGTTAGGTTTGTAGATGTAAGGATTTTATCCTTATGTAAAAGCCAAATGGAAAGATGCATAAAAGGTCAAAGAAAGGGTATAATATTGGGAATTGTAGCTAGGGGAATTCAATACATCCTTAGAACCTTTGGGGACTTCCTCACTCAACAAGCCATGGGTAGTGTCTTGATTGATCAAAAAGGTGGCAAGGCTTTCATTGGCTAAAGATAAAAGAGGTGGCAACTCAGTTTCAATTAATGACCTGGGACAAAGTGTTCTTTTTTTGATGGTGTGTTCTCACATCTCTTTTCTCTTCTCTCTTCTCCCCTTCTCCTATATGATCCCATTCTCTTCTCCTTAGAAAAACTTCTCATATTTTAGACTTTTTATCTTTCTAAGAGACAGGGATACTCTCTCATATACTGCAAAGTATGATCCTCTTGATTAGGCTCAACCCTATCAAACAATTGTAAGAACTACCTCTTGATGTAATAGGGACTTTTTTTACCTATCTCTTACCTTGGATCTAGTTTTGTGAGTTGTGTATGATGGCATTGTGTGAAGGAGAATCTTCCTCATTCATTATCCTCCTTTATTACCTTGTTTAGGGAATTTTCAATGCTATTTGTAGGTCTAGATTAGTGTTTTAATCTAAACCTCTTCTATGAAACACTTATGCAAGTAGCTTGATATTGAGGTTATGTGAGCTAGTATTGTCTTTTGTTGATCTAGTGTGTGTTCAAGCTTATGGGAGTTTCCATTTTAAGTTTGGTGCATCACCGAGTTAAATTTTTTAGGAGCCCTTATCCCCTTTCTAACCCTTTTCATGAAGTATTAAGCTTATCATTAGTTTAGGTGAGCATCAAAGAGGAAGCTAGCCTACTCCAGAGGTTCAACCCCAACATAGGTTACCCACAGCTTGGGGTTGTCCCAATATTGTGACTTAATGGGAGAGAGCCTAAACAACCCTCTCCAAGGGTACATGTTAACATCATAATAGTTTCTAGCAGGCTTGTTGGGATGAAAGTCCAAATTAGTGGAAGGATTTTTGATGTTATTCTTCTACATATCAACCTTTGAAGGCATTACACAAACATCAATGGTAACTTCGAGCAACTTTCAACTAGTTACATCAGTCCAGGTAAGCCTTCAAGCAAGTTTTATTAGTATATGGTCTCTTTTATGAGTTGTTATGGCTAGGTTTAGGGTATAATTATATCTTAATCAAATTGGTGAGCTATATCATCAACCAAATGAAGCCTACCAGACTTATTATGACCCTTACCAATAATATAATAATTCTTATGACCCATACAATGAACCTATCTATCCTTCATATCAACCTACTTACCCCTCTAGAGAACCATGTCAAAATTATGTTTCTGCTACCACATACTTGTTGGCATACAAACCAAATATGATAAAATCAGAAGAGGTGATGAGAAAATGGGACAGAGATCTCGATGTGATCCCTTCCCATCTCATAGAGAGGATGAGGAAGTCAATTCAAATATTGACAAATAAGTGGATTTTTATTGGAAAAGAAGTTTAATATGGTGCTATCAATGATGATTTGTATGAAATGAAGACTTTAATCCAATAGTGGATGGATAGATTAGTGAGGTGGGAGAATCAATGGACCCAATCCAAGTAACCTTAACCTTCCATCCCACCCTCCCAAGATGAAAAAGCTCAAGCTATAGTTGATCAAGAAGGTGTTCCTTCCATTGCTCAACTCAATTTGATTTCCCTATGAGAGTTTCTTCAAGAGTCAACCATTCTCAAGGTTTCAAGTTGAAATAAGGTTCCATCCATCCATGAACCATCCATCATACCTCATACTCCATCTCCAACTCATCAGCCTCCCACGCCTATGCAACCTTCACCCATTCTTCCTCAAGAATCTCAAACCAGTCTATCATGGATACCTTCTTGGACTAAAACCCTTGATTATGTCATGCCTATCCTTGAGAAAGAAACTTATCCAATGCCTATTTGAATTTAAGACAAAGAGAAGTGTGTAGAGGTTGATTTAAGAGAAATATCAAGTCTTTCATCTACCCCTCATTTTAGATCTATCAATGAAGTCTCTTGCCCTCCCACTGTCTCCCTTTATGAAGAAGAGCCTGTCCTATGGAGGATAGATGAGGAACTTGTATCTACTAGAGATCCTCAAGAAGGCTATGAGGATAATGTTTCCAACCTGTATAATGAGGAAATATTTCTTGGTACTCCTCTTTGTCAAGAAGGAAATAAATCTATCTTTAAGGATAATGAGAGAGATTGTCTTGATAGAAGAATGCAAGCTAACATGATAGACCAAGGTGAAGAAGAAGATCCTAATTAGGTATGGTAGTAGTTGTAGCATGGTTTCCTGAAATAAATGGAATTGATTGGTAATCATGTGATCTCTCTATCACATGAAGTTGAACATCAACATGAAGTTACAGAGATTGGGAGCCTCCTCAAAGAAGATAAATCAAGTGTCTCACAAGAGAGACATGATGAATTTATCCTTGAATGAGCAGATGAGCTTCCATTATTCATAGAAGAAGGGGAAGATCAATTTAATTCTCATGGATTGCACCTTGATGAGGAGAGAGGTAACTATGCAGTAGCTGAGTAGGTTATAGCTGAACACAAGCTGGTTGTCCCTCAAGAGAATGGCAAGATTGATAATGAGCTTGGCATACTTTCAACTGATCAAGAGGAAATGGCATTTTGGGAGGAGTCAAAGCATTTGTGCAAGCTTGGATAACATACCTGTATCTTCATGTGACCAAGATGATGTTGTCCTCACAAATCAAAGTGTGATCATTTTAGAAGTCTCTCACATTGCTAAAGATAAACAACAATATAAGGTAAGGGTTGAAGATCAATGTGATTATTTTTACATTGGAGACACGTTTGTTTATGATCTACTAGAGAACATGCCAATCAAGTTGACAAGCAATAAGCATGATATATCAAATGCTTCAGTCAAAAGGTAGCTTGTTCCACAATATGTCTCATCTCATGAGGTAAATGATCTTAGAAGATCTACTTTTGATCCAGGAGGATCAATTTTGAAATCTTCTTTGTACATAGTAGTTTAGTTTCTTTTGCTTTCTTCTAAGTGACTTTGTGCACATTTTTATTTAGTAGGTTAAATTCTCTTTCTTTCTTGTAAGTTCTTACGTGTATTTGTTTTGATTTATTTGTTGTCTTCTTTATTTTGGTCCTTTTTGTAGTATCCCTTTCCAATTTTGAACTCAATATGCTAATATAAAGCTCAAGGAATATTATCAAACACTTGGCATACAAAGTCTAAAACTGTTGTTATGAAGTTTTTGATTGTCCTCTTTGAGTTCATAGGCTGCTAATGATGTTATTGAATACTTCTAATAATGCAAGATTGTTATAGAAATTATATTCTAGATATTTTAGACCTTTGGCATACATATAAGTGATTGTATTTAACTATTATAACTAGTTGACATTAAGACAAACACTTTCCATGCATCGCAATATAGCCAATACACACCCACAACCACTAGACATTTATGCAAACACTTGGCAAGTAAAGGCTCTTGATGAAATATGCAAATCACTATACAAACAACCACCTTCAGCCAATAGGCATTTTCACAAACATTTGGCATGCATACTCATATGAAAATCTAGATCTTGATCAATATAAGCATTACATCAAATAATTAGCATACAAATTCCCCTTCTTAATTGAATGTAATTTTTAGTACAATGCCGATATAACTAGACAATACTCTTGACTTACAATGAAATCCCAATACAATGCCAATTTGATATAAATGTTCATCTACAACAACACCTAATGCAAATTAAATTAACAATGCAAATACTCTAAAAAAAAATAAGGAACCTGATACACATAGTCAATATAACTGAGATATTGAAGCAGTGCTTGTTGATGATGAAACCCCACTAAAAATGGTGAAATAACCCCTCTATATGTGAAGTCACCCCTACCCTTACCTAGCAATATTTTAGATAAATACATGCAACAATAAAACTCCAATTCTTGACACCTGAAATGATTGAGATGACAAAAGGAATTGATTGCTCAAGTACCCAGAATGATTTGATGCTTCAACAGTACACAATGAACAAATATCCATGTCTCACATAGGTTGTTCAAACCCCATAATAGTAGACTGATATAAAATTTTAGACCTCAAAAAAACCCTTTCAATGACTGAAAATAAACTCTAATTAAAATATGTAAATCCTCTAATGTAGCACAGATTGAACCCCTAAAGTGAAGCCCACAATGAAGCAATAATTTGGTTGATATTTCACAACCTCAAAATTGCATATCCAATTAGGATTTTTCATTCCCAATGGCTGAAAAATGGCAGAACCCTAGTTGGACTCACCACCAAACAATCTTAAGTCAAATATCTAATTCTTCATGTCCAAAAATGAGCCCATAAGATTTTTTTATTCTTTTATTGGGGAAGCTCACACACTTTCTTGTCAATGTGGGATAAAAGATATAATTTATATTTGCACTTTATTATAATATTATAATATAACATTAAAATATATAAAGTGCAAAACATAATGTCAAAACATAAAATGAGGTTTCCAAAATTAGAAACATTTGTAATAACATAGTAGAACCTCCATATAATCACCAAATCCATGAAAGAAAGCCAACTACAGATTGGGTAACTACCAAGATGACCCTCTAATCAAACCATAGTAGCCTACAAGAGCCAAGAATAGGCTAAACCCTTTGCAAAATGATGCTCATGAAAATGGGTACATTACAGTCCACCTTCCCTAAAATTGCTTGTCCCCAAGAAATCTTATTTGCCAAGAAAACTCTACTCCACCTGGATCCCAAATGACTCTGTAGAGTGCCCAGAAAGATACTAAATCATGCTCAGCACTATTTTGAATAATTATCATGATGAAAAGCAATCTACCAAACAAAATGATTCCTAGATCCCAATACAATCTCTACTCACATCCATCTACCAAATCCTCTTGGATGTGATAACTAATCAAGCCATCACACCTACTAACACCATAACCATCCTATAACCATGTATCCATATAAAATATCTATGATATAGGAGTATCAATCCCTAATAGATTCATATCAACATGATGGATAGCTAATTTTCAGGCTCTAGTTCCAACTTTTGTAGATGGCAACTCTTCATCCCACAATAGATGGTATAATCCCCCTATCAATCCACATCGATGCATCAACCAATCCTTTGAATGTGAACTAAAAGAAAGGTGATGAACTCTCCTCACTATGTAGTCATGGTAAAAAGCACCAACCTCTGTCAATAGTTGACCATCATAGTCCTACTTTATATCACCTAACATGGAACTAACATTAGGGGAATCAAGTGTATTTTTAGATTCATCCCTCATTTGCATGAGGAGTCTCCTAATTTGATCTATCCCCTTTTTCCTTTCCATGTTGGAGAGATTGACCCTTCCTTTTATGTTTTGAAGATGATGTCTCATATTGACAGCCACTAATCTAGCCTCCTTGGCCCTTTGTGACCACATATCACATAAATTGTGTGTCCTTTCCACATCCTTCCAAGTCTGCTGTAAAAAATTAGAATGCTCATGAATTTTTTTCATCCCATAAATCCCATTTTGAACCCCCCATTATGATGTGCTATCTATAAGCAATTCCATGGTCTTAGCATTCTTATGTTGAAGAAGTGTTTTCTCATGATGGAGTAACGAAATGTGGCTGCTATCATCAATATACCTTTCATATTATTTAGGCTTCACAAGTGTATTTTTTATTGAAATTTTCAAGCCCATCACTTACAGTTTGTGAGCCAACACTTGTAGACTCATCTTCACAAGTTCTCCCATGTGTAAGAGTATTAATCTCATAAGAATGAGGAAGAATATCACTATCCCAATTTAGATCTTTGGAATCTTATTTTACATTATAGTCATCAAACACCACCAAGTTTTGATTTATCTCATCTTTTCTAGGAGTAGCTGCTACAAAAGACTGATTTTATAAATTATGAGAGGAGAGATTATGCCTACTCAAAATTAGATAAAGGTTTGTGATCCCTCTATCTTGATCTTTCACCAATTAGACAGTCCTATCCCTATCTATAACCATTTGTAGATAGTCTTCTTTTATCAACTCCAAAGCTTCTTTAAAAGAATGCAAATGTGTATGAGGAATGCCATGTCCCATTACTTTTTGTCTTTCTTCTTTTTGAGATATCCAAATGAGGTCTTATAGGTGTTTTAAAGTGTTATCCATTCTTGAAAAAGCATGAATTATTCCATCTTCCTTCACCACCATTTGAACTTGCAAATCTTCCCAAACCAAGGGCTTTTGTTCCAATTGTCCTTGGCTGCCATAGTCTAATTTTTCATGATCATCCAAAGAGTCCATATCATTAATACCCATATCATTATGATCTATGTTGGCATCCAATGTATAAGTCTCAAGAGAATATTATTACAAAGATGATATAGACAACTCATTCCCCATGGCTGCCTTCATATCCTCTTGAGTCAAATCATCATGTCTAACAAAGTCATCATATAGATTTTTGCATATATGTGAAGTATCTTTATCCTTATGTTGTTCAACCAATCTCCATAACAAATCATGTGCCATGGGTGACACATCTTGCTCACCTTTCCAAAAATCCCATAATTCATTTGTCATAGCATCATCCTCATACAAAATTGAAGACATGATAGATTGCATTGAAGTAATCATGATGCTAGGATGAACCTCACCAATAACACTCCAAAATATATGAAAATCTTGAAAATTACATCTACACAATCCATGGATAACATAATGTTTTCAAATCTGAACATTTCAAATATTTCAAGTAGTTTTACCCTCTTAGAAAAATAAGGATTCTTGATGTCATCCAAATCTTTGAAGCTTGCCATCATGATCGAAAGTACTTCTTTCATAATATGGCTATTATAAGGATCATTAAAAGCTATTATCCTCATAATTTCACTAATGCATGAGATAACTACAAGTTTTATCACCTCATCATGATGTCTTATAAGCTGTAGCTTAACCAAAGAAATTACCAATGGACTTATAACAAGTTGCATTTTTTGAGATGGATCTTGTTCAACTTTTCATAAACAAGCCTCTGCCTCCTCTAAAGTACTTAGAAGAACCTCCTTTTGATTAGATGGATGTTCTAATTTCTTCCCTACCCTATAAATTCTTTCTTCTAAATCTCTTTCACTTGTTGAAGCCATGCTTGTATCTGAAACTCAAGTTTTGAATGACCCAATCAGGTTGGCAAGAAACCTGGCTCTAATACCACTATAGTATGCCTTGCCACTTTTGAACTCAATATGCTAATATAAATCTCAAGGAATATTATCAAACACTTGGCATACAAAGTCTGAACCTATAGTTATGAATTTTTTTATTGTCTTCTTTGAGTTCATAGGCTGTTAATGATGTTATTGAATGCTTATAACAATGCAAGTTTGTTATAGAAATGATATCCTAGTTGTTTCATACCTTTGGCATACATATATGTGACTATATTTAACTAGTACATCTAGTTAACAATAAGAAAAACACTTTCCATGCATCCCAATATAGCTAATATATACCCAAAACCACTAGGCATTTATGCAAACACTTGACAAAAAAATGCTCTTGACAAAATATGCAAATCACTATACAAACAACCACCTTCAGCAAACAGGCATTTTCACAAACATTTGGCATGCATAATCATATGACAATATAGAGCTCGCTCAATATAAGCATTGCATCAAATAATTGGCATACAAATTCCCCTTCTTAATTGAATGTAATTTATAGTACAATGCCGATATAACTAGCCAATACTCTTGACTTACAATGAAATCCCAATACAATGCCAATTTGATATAAATGTTCATCTACAACAACACCTAATGCAAATTGACTTAATAATGCAAATACTCTAACAAAACATTAAGGAACCTAATACACATAGTCGATATGCCTAAGATATCGAAGCAACAGTTGTTGATGATGAAACTCCACTAAAAATGGTGAAATAACCCCTCTATGTTTGAAGTTACCCCTACCCTTGCCTAGAAATATTTTAGATAAATAAATATAATAATAAAACTCCACTTCTTGGCACCTGAAATGATTGATAGGATAAAATTAATTGATTTCTCAAGTAACTAGAATGTGACGCTTCAGTAGTACACAATGAGAAAATATCCATATCTCACATAGGCTGTTCAAACCCCATAACAATAGATTGATATAAAATTGTAGACCTCAAAAAAACCCTTCCAATGACTAAAAATAAACTCTAATTAAAATATGTAAATTCTCTAATGTAGCATAGATTGGACCCCTAAAGTGAAACCCACAATGAAGCAATAATTCAACTGATATTTCACAACCTCAAAATTGCATAACCAATTGTGATATTTCATTCCCAATGGCTGGAAAATGGCAAAACCGTAGGTGGACTCACCACTAAACAATCTTAAGTTAAATATCCAATTCTTCATGTCCAAGAATGAACCCATAAGATCCTTTTATTCTTTTCTTGGGGAAGCTCACACACTTTCTTGTCAATGTGGGATAAAAGATATACTTTATATTTGCACTTTATTATAATATAACATTAAAATATATAAAGTGCAAAACATAATTTCAAAATGTAACATGAGGTTTCCCAAATTAGAAACATTTGTAATAACATAGTAGAACCTCCATATAATTACCAAATTCATGAAAGAAAGCCAACTGCTGATTAGGTAACTGCCAAGAAGACCCTCTAATCAAACCATATTAGCCTACGAGAGCTAGGAATAGGCTAAACCCTCTACAAATTGATGCTCATGAAAATGGGGACATTACACTTTTGCTTCAAGAGAGGTTCCAAAAAGGGCCAACCTGGTCAATCAAAAGCTTATGACTCCATGCCCAATGGATTAGACTAGGCACATAGTCTAGGTTATTTTGCATAGATAAGCATGTAACCCCTATGAGTCACCAAAGATGTTGGCCATTTTTGGCCCACATACCAAGCTTTGAAAAGTTGAGAAGAGTTCATGTGGAACTAGTAGATCAAAGGCTTTAAAATAGGTCTAGGATTATAAAATAGAGGGATTTGAGTAGGTTCTCATATGTCTCGAGTATTCAATAACATGGACCAAGTTGCACAAGCCTTAAAAATGCATTAGAAACTAAAAGGATTGATCAAAGATGAGTTGTGAAAAGTTTTAGAGCTATACCATCATCAAGATGTCATAGAGAAATGAATAGACTAGCCAACTTGTGAATAATTTATCTTTTGTAGGAAGCCTTACACGACCAGAAGATCAAGTGAAAATGTAGATATATATGTCAAGAACATCCTCAAAAAAAATTAGGCCTATGAAAGCTTTCTAACTCAAGTTATAAGATTTCAAATTTGGACCTATGAAATAAGACATTCGAGCTAATTTCAAGTTTAAGCTCGAGCAACACAAATCCTATTGAGCTTAAATTTGATGATCACATCAACATCAAATCATTAAATTTAAGATCCTAAAATAGCCATTAGATTTCAAATAGTGGATCCCAGTACGATCAATAGTCCTTTCTTTATTATACATCTCAATACAATGGTATGAGATGGGTCAAATAGTTAGAGAGATTGAGAGGCCACCATGTGGTGTAAGCACATTAACTAATAGATTGATAATAGGATCTTGAGGATTAATGCCCATTTGACACATGGAGTAAGCTTAGAAAAAGTTGACAACTCAAAGATAGGTATGAGGGCTCTCATTTGTTCATACCTAGAAAATCTGATAGAGTGAGCTGAGTCAGAGGGTTAATGATCCGAGTTGAACTACCAACAACCAATGAATAAAGGACCGAGTTGGGACATTTTTGACTAGGGTTGATAGAGTAGCTCAACTTTGGAAAACCAAATAAATTGACTTGAGCTGGTGGAAATATATAGAACCAAGCTCAAATATGATTTGAGTTGGACCATAATACATAAACAGAGGACCAATAATTACCATTAGGGCTCTACAGAGATAAATTAGGTTATTTATACCTAATATAGATCAAAGGTCAATGAGTTGGTGGCTAAATGGGACCAAGCATCAAGTAGAGTGCCATATCTATATCGACTATAAGAAAACTAGTAATCCTAGATTGGTTTTATCTATAGTAGACCTAGATCCACTTCTCAAAGTAAGGGACAACTATGTGTAATCAATGAAGGAATATCCTCAGCCATAGGCTCGACAAGTAACCACCTAGAGTAGACATAATTAAAGATCAATTAGGTTTATAGATGTAAGGATTTTGTCCTTATGCAGAAGCCAAATGGAAAGATGCATAAAAGATCAAAAAATTGGTCTAGTATTGGGAACTACAGTTAGGGGCATTCAATGCATCCTTAGAACCTTTGTGTACTTTCTCACTCAACAAGCCATGGGAAGTGTCCTAATTGATCAAAAAGGTGGCAAGGATTTCATTAGCTAAAGATAAAAAAAGTGGCATCTCAGTTTCAATTAATGACTAGGGATAAAGTGTTCTTTTTCTAATGGCATGTTCCCACATCTCTTCTCTCTTCTCCCCTTCTCCTATATGATCCCATTATCTTCTCCTTAGAAAAGGTTCTTCTATTTTAGAATTTTTATCTTTCTGAGAGATAAGGATACTCTCTAAGATACTACAAATTATGCTTCTCTTGTTTAGGCTTGACCCTATCAAGCATTTGTAAGAACTACCTCTTGATGCAATAGGGACTTTCTTTACGTATCTCTTACCTTGGATCAAGTTTTGTGAGTTGTGTATGATGGCATTATTTGAAGGATAATCTTCCTCATTTGTTGTCCTCTTTTCTTACCTTGTTTAAGGAGTTTTCAATTCTGCTATAGGTATAGATTAGTGTTCTACTTTGAGCCTCTTCTATGAAACACTTATGCAAGTAGCTTGATTTTGAGGTTATGTGAGCTAGTGTTGTCTTTTGCTGATCTAGTGTGGGTTCAAACTTATGGGATTTTCCCTTTTAATTTTGGTGTATCACCTAGTTAACTTTATTAGGATCCCTTATCCCTTTTCTCCATGAAGCATTAGGCTTAACATTAGTTTAGGTGAGCATCAAAGAGGAAAAATAGCATACTCCAGAGGTTCAACCCCAACATAGGTTACCCATAGCTTGGGGTTGTCCTAATATTGTGACTTAATGGGAGAGATCCTAAAAAACCCTTTCCAAGGGTGCATGTTAATGTTATAATAGGAAGACTTTCACTACTTTAAGCATCACATATGAAAAACACTATAGATATACAAGCAAAATACAAATCTAAACAAGGATGTTGTTAGAGTGTGAAGCAACTATTCACATGTCACTATTCATGGGCACTATTCACAATCACTATTATTAGTGATGTGTCATGTTGAGATGGCATCTTATTGATGTGTCATGTTGAGATGGCACCTTAGTGATGTGGCATGTGTGTGTGCAAATGATGTGGGATGCTG
The DNA here is from genome assembly GCA_037957365.1 of Torreya grandis. NCBI lineage: Eukaryota > Viridiplantae > Streptophyta > Pinopsida > Cupressales > Taxaceae > Torreya > Torreya grandis. The sequence goes on from JARHVA010005586.1 coordinate 327,329, forward strand.
ATGAGATAGTAGGATGGTGATGTGGCATGGGCCTATTCTAGGTCCCAGGATGTGATCAAGTTGAGGTAACATGGTATGGAGCATAGTAATCCACTGTGGACATGTAATCTCCTTAGTTGTCACATGTTGGTTTTCACATGGTGAAAAATACAAGGGTCATGGTATGGGGTCAAATTTATAAGAGGCTCCATGATTCACATGTTTAGGAAAGGTCAAAATGCGATTGCAACACCTTTTAAAAGTTCTTGTGATTACATGTGAAGAAGAAGACAAGGATTTTGTGTTGTTTCTTGGCCTCATATGTGTGGATGGTGGACCATATTGGAAACACATTAACGTGGATGGAATCTTGTCTAAAGTGGATGGTCCACTTTGTTTACCCTTGATGAAGAAGATAAGAAGAACACTATTGAGTGTTTAGACTCACTTATGGAAGTAGGGTGCATGTTTTGGAGCTACATGAAGGTAGCCTTAGATCTTGTCTAGTGTAAGATCATTTTTGGTGACTTTTGGCACATGGGGACAATCACCACTAAGATCAAATGACACCCGCTCAAATGTGGCACATTTTTGGAGTAGCCATTAAGTAATCTCTCCCTCTCTCTCTTCTCTCTCTCATTGTTGTAAACTTCTCTAAAGCATTATGTTATCCTTTATTATTTGTAATCCATTTTTAATCCTTATGGATTTCCTTTGAGGATCCATGCAAGCCTTGGGATTGCATGTTAAAAGGTTAGAGCTTGTAATTATTGTATTCTTAGCTCACCTAGATTATTGGGTATAAGAATCATTTGTGTTTAGGTGGTGATAATGGATATAGAACTAAACATATTACAAAGGCTTTTATACAATCTATAAATAGACATCTAAGTTGGAATGTTGAGGAAGTGATAGGGGTTGTGGACATTTTCTCCCTTATGTTTAGTATATCTTAATCATAATATCAATAATGTTAAGAAAGAAAAACATCTAACATTCTTAATTCATATGAAACTCAAAAGTTTGTTCAAGTTATCTAAGAATCATATGGAATTGTCCTAAAAAAATGGTGTACAATATTGATTGTTATTGTAGTGTCTCACATATTGGAGAAATAAGTGATTACACTAGTAAAAGAGTTAAAGAATATGATAAAAACAAAAAGAGAAATGAATATGAATTGACATATACAAATTTTAAGATAAAAACCCATTAAAAACATGAGGGCATTAGCTATGGAAGACGATCACTACTTTAAGCATCATGCAAGAGAAACATTATAGATTTACAAGAAAAATAAAAATCTAAACATGGATGTGAGTTTAGGTTTGAACAAAATGTAGAGATCAATAATCAATATTCAAAAAAATTCTATCTAATAATTAAAAATCATTCTTAAAACTCTAATTAGTATTTGACTAGCCAATCATTTACTATTGGAGTACAATGTCTTTTTCAATTCACAACTCAATTAATTTAATCATTATTAATATTTTTAATTAGATATAAATTATTTTTTAAATATTATGTTAGAAATTAAAAAATTATATTTAATTGACAATTATTGCAATTTAAAATTTATTTTTTAAATTTAATTACTAAAAATATTTAATTAATTATAAAATAATTTATCAACACATGAGTAACTAATAATAATTTAATAGACCTTATAATAACATTTTTAATTATTATTATTATTAATTAATTGTGTCATTTATTAATTAATTAATGACAATAAAATAAATTTTGTAATAAATTTTTTGATAACTATTACAAATATTTAAATTTTAAAACTTTAAAATTTATTTTTTTCTTGTGATCAAGTGAGTAACATGTACTTTACATAGATTATATTCAAATAATGATGTTATAGTCACATCATTAATATTCATTGTCATGTTCTTATAATAAACCATAAAGTATGATCTGAGTCTTTGACTAATTTTACAAATTCTCCTCCCTCTATCTATTGGATATGAGAACATCAAATCTCTAATAAATTTCATCTTCTATGTCAACCATAACCTTACAAATCTTTTCCACAAGAAAATGCCTTATATCTTTAGGAAGTGGCTATCCTTGCTACAAAATGCACCCTATATATCACATTTATATGTCATGTGCATGCATCTTATGTGATTCACCATATCTATTATAGGACCTTAAAACTAGCGTCAATCAAATATCTCATATATTGATTTCACTCTCTTTTTTGTAAAGGGGGAACCTTACTTAGATGGCAATAAGTAGATTAAAATAATTAAATGTGTGCTTAAAGAATTTAATATTTATATTTTCATATTTTTTTCATTAATTATTTTAATATTGTACTTATTTTGTTAATCTTATGTTTTCCTTAATTATTATCTTTATAACAGATGGAATGCATTTTTAAAAAATCACTCTATTTGTTAATGATTGAAAACAAAATGTGTTTTTTAATAGCTACACTTGACACTGAAAAACAATCCTCTTCAATTACATTTTATGCGGAATAATGTGTTTTGCTAGATTACTAAAAATTGATTCTATGTCTTTGTTTCGATTTGTGGTTATGCAAATGGAGGAGAAATTCAACATGTTCGATAACTTGTGTTTCAAAAAACTATTGTATTTATAAGAACCACAATGTGTTTCAAAAATCACATAATATTTTTGTTAATGCATCAACTTTATAATCCTCCCATAACACAACACTTTAAGTGAAGTAGACATCTTAGATCTCTTAGTAAAACTCCCTTAAAGCTCATTCTTAGCTCTTCCTTGCACATTTTTGTTTCATATTTTTTTATTAGTCAAAATTAGGTAGCAAACCATAATTATTTGAGGTCATAAACCATTATTTCATATATTGAAAGGGCTAAAGAATCCTTCTAGTAGAGGGATTTTTTTATTAGGGGACAAAGTTGAGAGATGACATTACATTAGAATTCATAGTAAGCCACACATTTGTAGATGGAACTACTTTGTATCATTCATAATAAACCACATATTTATACACATAGCGACTTGCATAATTTTGGGTGTGTGTTTTGAAGTCCATGATTATGACCTAGACATTTATCAAATATTTTTGTAACATATGTTTTTGATTATTTTGGCATTTTTATGACTCCATGATGACCACTTTTTGTAAATTTAAGTTGTTAGTCATAGTCTTGTTAGTGGATACAAAATTGCATATTTAGAATAATTCAACTCTTGGAATTAGAGATATACATAACATGCCACAATGACAAATCTCCCACCATCAATATCAATAGATCTATAAGAACTTTAGAGCATAATACAGTCATAATAACAAATAAGAAGAAAAGTTCCTTCAAGTATCTTCTTTAGATGATTATTATTATTGTGATAGTAAATAATGAGTACCCAACTATGAAAATCCTCTTCACAAGAGGTAATTTGAGCTCATTGTGGTCCAACAAGAGGATACTCATTGAGTGTATCTATTTGGTACATTTAACATTAATTACCAACATGGAGTTGAGCCCATATGACTAGCTAATGCTATAAATTGTCCTACATCATCCCTCTTTTGATCATTTACCCTTATGACCATCACATCACTAGCAATATCATTATTCCCCACAAACCCATGCACATTATTTAATTATTAAAAATTACCCCCTTTCAAATTCATCATTTTGAAAATACCTTCCACACCTCACCTTTTTCCAATCCCATATTCCAAGACTAAAACATAAATGACAAGACAATCCATAAATGTTTTAATCACAGTTATTGAATAAGTGTGGAAAATTCTAGTGAAAACCCTGTTGTAATAATGTTTATATGATAGGCTTAACAACACTAGAAAAATAAGGAAAGGAGTGTAGGTGAGTCAGAATAAGCTGTAGGTTTTGTGTAAATTTATAATCTAGAAGCTTGGATAATTTTGAGACATTGTGGGGTATTTACCTCCTATTTCTAAAGTGCAAGTGAGATTAAGTAAGGAGAAGTTGGGAGAACAAATAAAAAATCTAAGAAAAACATTTTGGTGTTTAGGTCCTTTGCTTCTTTCATTAAGAATTACTTGACTCTACATACACCCCCTCTCCATTAGCTTCTCATGCATTACTTCACTCTCTAGGGAAGAAGTAATGAAGAAAAAGAACTTGGATCCAAATAAGTATGTATTATTTTATCATATGTTTAAGTATATTGAAAATTTTACTTAACAAAACCCCCAATACATCATCATTCAAAGTTGATAAATTTACATATAGTAAAGATTACATTTAAAGTTAACCCATTTAAAAAAATTAAGAATATGGACTAATATTGATATCATTAGCGATATTAGTAATAACTCTAGTTGCATCATAAGGAATTATATAACTTACCCAAGTTAACGTGACCTAAAACCCCATCCATAATACAATGTTGATAAACTATGCACATTTTTCTTTCACTTGCCTGATTTCTACAGATATCACTTTGATATACTAAAAACATACTATTATTACCATTTTCAGATTATAATATACATTGAGATTGTAGGTTTAATTTTTTTTAAAAGATCTAATTTTTAGGGACACCATTTTGATGTACTAAAAATATACTTCAATGACCATTTTCATGAATTTTACATAGTTTTCTTTTGGTGGTGCTTTCATAGAGTTTATATAATTGTATAGAAAAGTATGCCAACTAACTTTAAAATATGTATTCTATGGTAATATTGCATGAATTAAATTAACTACTATTCAACCATAGGAAATGGAAGAAGGTTTTAAAATGGATACATATTAAATTGAAGAGTCAAAAGCAGAAAAAAATAATAGTAATATTATACACAATAAAAGTAGGAAAATGTAGTAAGAACTCTTATTCCTACTTCAATATCAATCTCCTTGACCTACATATATGGTAGAATACTACCTTTTGGAGATATGTATGAAATTAAATAAGCAACTATAATGGGTAAGTGATCAAATTGAAGCCTAAGTCCAAGCCTAGTAGTACATTATATCAATAAACGATTTTAAAACTTCTACATCTAGTGGACTTATTATACAATAATTAGATGTAATATATGGCTCCTATTTCATTTGATTCATGTGGATATAATTGGACTTAGGTATCCCAAAAAAGTAGGTTATGATATTAAATTAATTTTTTTTGAGATCACGAGAGAAATAAACATAGCCCCCATACAAACCCTACATGAGAAAGTATTATGAAAAATGGTGTCAATCCTAGAAGTTATGTGTTGCATATTTACTAAGCCCTAATACCCAAGTTTTTATCTTTGTGAATTGATTTAGGTTATGATTATATTTTTTACATAATAATATATAAAATATTCATATAATAGGCTATATTTCCTTCATATATGTAAACTACATATACAATGCATTACATTTAATCCTAGACAATGCATACTGACATTGTATTGCATTTAATCCCTTTAATGTATATGTACTGCATATAAAAAATCATTGCATTTAAGCTTTTAATCCTAGATAATGCATACATAAAATGCATTACATTTAATCTCCGATTAAGTGGGCTCTTAACCATGGGATGACTTCATATAATAAAATATTATACTCCCTTCAATATATAAACTGCACATGTAATGCATTGTTGTAGTCATATAAAATGCAAAATTTGGTTACTTGAGCATGACTAATGATAGCCAACCCACAAGTCCCACTTGCTTTCTCTCTTCACCATCTTAGGATTTTTTTCACTGATTCCCAGACATCTGTGGCCTTCCAAACTTAAACCCAACTGACCCAGACTGCTTTCCCCATGACAAATCTATCCCCCCAAGTCCCGTAACCTCTAGATAATAGCACTGAACTCTAGGGTGTCCCACTTTCAGCACTATTTTCTAAGTGCATTTTGTGCCCCAACAGTCAAATTCTTTCGATCTTTATCCTTTTCCTTATTAGTCTAATGCAAATACACCTAACCCACGATCAATAGTTTCCTATATAAACCCATTCAAATCTCATTTATAAGGGTTGGCACTCATTTACAAGAGAGAAGCAAGAATACAAACAATTATACTAAAGAACTTTTCCCTATTCTTTGCATATAACCTTTCAATATTATTCCAAGATTATTCAAACCTTTACACTAGTCCCTAGCCATCTAAAGTACATCTAGTTTTGCATCTAGTTTCATTTTCATACACAATTGCACCAAGCACTTCAATGGGAGAACTACATTAGCTTGATCCCTCCTCAGAGTATTGGTATGTAGGTAGCGTCCCCACACACAGGGTGTGAATTGCATCCAGTGTATCCTTTACACAGTAACCCCTTTTCCCTATTTGCCAAAGTTTCTTTTAATTTCATAAAATATCTAAGTACATGAAGAATCAGATCTACAGGGAGTTATATTGATAGTGAAGACCAAAAAATTGGTACATAAGCTCACATTGCATAGGTGAACAAAACCCAAAAAGCTTAAATCCTCAAGGCAATAATGCTAGAGAAAGACTATAGCACTAGAGCCTAGGGTGTCTAATTATGGAGCTCCTATCTAATCAAAAAATAAAGTCTAGGATCTTGTTTGTGATAGTGTCTCAGTCCTGCATGCAAATTTATAGACCCTATCTCAGACTAGATAACTCAGGATAAGCTAAGTTACATTTCTTCTTGCTCTCTTACTATTTTTAGAAAGGTGAAATTGTAATTAAATTTCATAAATTAGTGACCATAATTAGGAATATTATTTACTAATTTTAACTACTTTGACTTGTTTTTTAAATAGGAATAAAACTCCATTATTCCCAAAAATAACAAAACATTTGGTGAACCTGACTTCAAATTTTTGCACAAAAACCCTAGAAACTCTAGGGTAAATTATTTTTTATTTTGTACCATAATTTTTTGATTTTTCCTATATTTAAAAATAAAAAATCTATAAATTAATTTCAAAATTGTCATATATTTTGTTAAAACCCTATTTTGCACATACTAAGTCCTTTTTTCATACAAACACCTTCCAAACACTAGAAAAAATATATTGCTAATTTTAGACATATTTTCAGATTTTTCCTAATTTTTTCAAGCTAAATTATAAAGAATTTATATAAATTCATATCAAAATTTTAAAATTACCATACTAATTTTAAAAATTCATTCAAACAACCCTAGTTGAGTCAACTAGCTTCCCACTTATTTTTCAATCATTTTTCCAATCATTTTATAAATTTTTAATTACATATAAAACGTAAAAAATCAATTCCAAATTAAAAAATTCATAGTATTTTATATAAATATTAAAAAAAAATCCTTAGTTTCATATACTATCACTTATTTGCTTCTTGAAGTATTACCTTACATGTTTGGGAGCTCTGTATCCTTTCTATGCATATTCCAGTTCCTTGTTTAGATTACATCAACTTAATATTTTCTACTATTATCCATGTTGTTTTCCTTATGCTACCTTTGTTCCTTGCATCTCTTCCTTTGAGATGAAGTGCAAAAATTAGTGGCAATCCTCTTGAATTCAACCAGATTCCTACAACTCAGCCATATACCATGGATAAATAATCAACTTAGGTTCTAGTCATAGATTCTACACATCCATATTACACCAATTTCAATGAGGATAATTTTGACAAAGAGTAGTATGAAAATAAAAATGATGATGTACACACCGATGTTCATGCTCCACCACATTGGACTACTAATCCACTTCTACCCATTATTGATAATGAAGTTGTACTCAACAAGGATTTGATTTTACAAAATTTTAGAGAAAGACTTAAGGAATAGCCTAAAGATCATACACTAAATTTGAATTATATCATGGAAATTAAAAAGGATAAGAAAGTTGAGTCTTCTTTTCCCATAGAGCAACCAGTTAAAATTGACACTAGGAGGCAACTATGTCTTAACAACCCCTATAACATCCCAACCTGCCTCTATGCCACTAGTTATAACTAGTACATCCCTCTCTCTTGATGTGGCATCCCTTGTACAAGAGATATGATCTCTTTAATCTAAGGTGATACATCTTGATCAAGGTACCACTATACCTATATAGGCTTTGGATTCTTTTTTTCTTTTACATACACCATTGGCACGTCCCATTACATCTACACCCTTGCCATAAGGTTTTGTTCAACCCAAGCTTACTCTATATGATGGTAAGGGTGATTCAGAGACACACTTGAGAGCTTTTCATGCAACATGCTTGGATTATGTACCCAATGATTGGCTACTTACCAAGATATTTCCATGAAACCTAAAGGATTATGCTTTACACTAGTTTTATAGTTTATTGAATTAGTTAATTCATGCATTCAATCCTTTAGATAACATGTTCTTAACACACTTCAACATTAACATTGGTGATGAGGTTTCATATGATCAAATTGCTCAATAGAAATAATGAACAAATGAGCATCTCATAGATTGATATAAGACCATCTTGGCTAAGATGACTAGTCCCATAGAAGATCAGGAGTTATAAGACCTCTTCAAAAAGAGTGATCTACTAGCACTTCATGAATCAATCATGTTCAAGTGATTCTCTTCCTTCACTGAATTGTGTCATACACTAAAGGAAAGAGAAGTAAAAATTATTTTAATGGGAAAATTCAAATATACAAACATTCCAGACACAACTAATAAGAGTAACAACAAAGTCCCATACAAGGTCAAGTTTAATGATATAAAAGGGTATAATCAACCTACAGTAAATGCAGCTTTAGAGCCTCCTCAGTGTATAGTTTTATCAATACCCCATGGGCATATTTTCTCACATCTTTTACTTCCTCCAACCAGGGTTTTACAGTATCTTTTGGATTATAATATCATATATCTCCCTCCTATTCAGGAAGTTGATCCAACCAATCCTATTTCCAAAGGATATGATCAATAGGTATTTTGTGACTACCATAGGGCACCAAGCCACACTAAAAATAGATGCATTAGTTTGAAACATAAGAAACAAGACTTGATAGATGACAACCTACTTGATCTTAACACTTTAGTTGAGCCTCCATAGGCAAAACCAACACAAGATAAAGCTTTGAAAATCTTCTCAAATCCATTTCCATAGAATTTAAAACAAGATATAGGTGACACATCAGGGGTTCACCATGCATATCATGCACATCCACCACTGGTTACATACCAGACACCTTCATTTGAGTCACATACTTTGAGTGGTATGATCGGTGTGTATGAGTCTAGAGTTCAAGCTAGACCTTCAATATCCTTCTTAGATTAGGATATTGTGGAGGATAATTTAGATTATAATGGACTCTTTGTTAGAGTACATATTCATAATCAACTCATTCACAATATTCCCATCGATAATGGTTCTAGTGTCAACATGTGCACCATCACATTATTACAACATTTGGGATATTCAGAGTAGGATATCACCTTGATATATATATATAGTTATTAGTGGATTTAGTGGGAACATATAGAGTTAATTAAGTGAGATTGTACTTCCTTTATAGACTGGTCCAACACATGTGACCACACATTTCACTATAGTTCCTAGTGTAGGAGTTTTTGATATGTTAATTGGTTGCCCATGGATTCAAAAAATTTGAGTAGTACCATCTATAATCCATAGATGCATGAAATTCATTCATGATAATCAAGTTATTACAATTGATGAAGTTCCATATGAGTTACCACTCCCCACTTCAGATCTATCTACTTTACAGTCACTAGTTCTAGCTTCTCCACCAATTTTAGATTCCCCACCAATTACAATTCTTCCTTCAATATATATTTAGACATAATTGACACGTCCATCACCAGTATAGAGGGTTCATACACCTCCATAACTTTGGGATTATAGATAACTTCTAGCAACAATTTTCACACCCAGAGTAGTTTCATTAAGATCTCATGGATCTACACATAAAACACATGTTAAAATAGCATCTCTTACTTCTAGATGGGTCTTTAAGATCCCTATAGTTACATCCAATTCTCAAAATTATAATAGGACCCCATAGTCAGTCTCTACTTTAGAGATTTTAGAGCATCTACAACATATATAGCTTTCAAAGTAACAGTTTCAAGATTTTCATCGTGCTTCAAATTCATGCATGATCCCACTCCTTGATACAGGACACCATGATAGGGAGTCTCCCATGAGACTCATTAGTTAGCATCATTCTACTCCAACCTACTTGTACATAATCTCTCTTTTTTGATTGTACATAGCTCAGATATTTCAAAAAAAATATAAAAATAATACAAAATTCAAAAATATAAAAAAGAAACATTTTGATTATATACATCATCCATGCTTTACATTACTACTATCATGATAGGACTTACATTTGCTATTTCATGCTATTATATGTTGATTTATCTGCATTACCATGATTCACTTGATCTTCATTAAGTGTCTATAGTGACATCCAATTGCTTGATTGCTTCACTGTACCCATTGAGGGGGCATTCCTACTTCTACATTCAAGACACATATTTCTATACATAACCACTGGGGGCATCTTCTACATGACAACACCATCCAGGTTATGTCAATCCTACACTACACATTCTGAGTTATCATGCTGATGCATATTACTTATCAGATTACATAGATTACTATATCGACATTTCACCAATATTTAGCACTTGTGTATCTCTTAGCATATACCTACTTTTGTACTAAACATGTCTTGTATTCTTTCACTCTTGATTTTATTATTTATATGTGATTATACCTTTTCAGTTTACATGCTTTCTTTACTTGGTCTACATAACTAGATGTGTTTACATTTCTAGTTCTAGTTTTGTTTCTTATGTGTGCCTTAAGACAGTTTCCAATGTCTTTTGCTTCTATTCATGTGTGTATATATTTGGACATTTTCTAATGTCCCTTGCTTGTACTCTTATATGTGCCTATGGTCCTCATGCCAATCTTTGATTGTTTCAAATTATATGTGTATGTGGTATTTGAACATGCCTTCTATGCTTGATTTCTAGTTTGAGTGACATGTACCCATGTCCCTTATTTGCATGGCCCCTTGGCCTACCTTGTAAGATTCTTGTCTCTTGCTTATTAATTTGTATGCTTGTTGCTTGATTGCTTATCTTTATTTGAAATGTCAAGATCCATATCATGTATTTACCTTGATTTTTTGGATGCCATGATGGACATCATGCTCCATCCTTCCAACTAAAAACTAATAACTAAAAACTAACATTTCTAGTTCAATTTTAGTACATTGCACAAGATTTTACATTGTTATATCTATCTAGGCTTACCCTTGTTGATCTAATAAATCTCTCAATACAAACATTTCTATATCTAGAGATATATTGACAAATATCATTATTATATCATATATCTATACAACATAACACACTTGTAGGACTCTTTTCTTTTGAGGGTAGTCATTGCAAGTTCATCATTCCTACCATTAGAAGAAGGGGAAATAAATAGGGGTTTTCTCACAAAGATTAAAGCTCCTAATAGTCAAAATAGTAACATTCAGATCAACAAATTCAAAATTTAGAGGTTAAACCACTCAGAGTAGAATAGAAAAATAGTGATGATTCCAAATCAACAACTAATTTCAACACAAGATAACAATGCCAAAAATGGATAGCAGTGCAAAACACAGGGGTGTCCTCATTTTTTCACTCTTGTCCAGGCATAAAAATAGCTAAGTTTTCTAGTAATAGGCAAAAAGGTGAGCTCAACTATAGTTTTTGTACATCTAAATCAGTCAAAATTAGTAGTTTCAATATGGTTTTATCAAGAAATCCAAATATAAGGGTATCATGCACAACATGATGACTCTCACTTCCAATTTCAAACTAGGCAGTTGGCATAACTTCCATATCAGAATCCATGTTCTAGACACTAATGATTAGGGGCAATGTGCATGACATATTATTCTTCTTTGTTTCTATGTTTTATTACCTAGGTATTCTCAATAGTTGTGTGCCTTACTCCATCTATAGGTGGTCGGCATCATTTCTTAAGCTAGACTTTCATAAAAGTTTAACTTATTGAGTACCCAAGTTCTCGAGTTGGCTTTCACATAAGCATATTGCATCAGTTTCAGAGTAGATTTCATATAAGCCTAACTTCCATCTTTTGAAATGGCCAAGAGTGTCCTAGTTTCCAACATACATTTGGCTATCCACACCACATTGTCAGACTTTCAGAGCATCCATGGGTTCCATGAGCCATCTCATATGATATCTATTCTATACCAATGTCACTTCATATATTCATTTTATGAGGCAATGATGGAGCCAAAGGGCCAACCTTTGTATTCTTAAGACACTTATTTAGAGGGATTAGATACATAGTCCAAAAATCAATTGACACACACATGATTCATTAGCTTCACTTAGTAGGTGATGATGGAGCCAAAGGGCTTGCCTTTGTATTCTTAAGCCACTTTTTGGGGAATTGAGCACTCAGATCCATTTGTGATATAAATTTTGGTATAAAAACATCTATCAAAATCCATCATTACTTAACTTACTCAAGATCATAATAGATTTTGTATTAGTTTGCATACCCAATGAGGTATATTCATTCCTTTCTCTTCCCTTTCCTTTTACTCAGCTTTTGTATGTTCTTGTTTTATATCACATATAATAAGAAATAATCTACTCTTTGTTTCATTTTATAGATTAACACTTATACAATGTGTTTTCTATGCACTATCCAACATTACTCAGCATCACACAAGCTATATGAGCTTCACCTTTATAGGTAATTTTAGGTACACTTTTTATTCTTTCCTTTATCCTAGTATTTCACTTTTTTGCATCACTAGAATAAATTGGGGAAAATGTAGTCATATAAAATGCAAAATTTGGTTACTTGAGCATGACTAACTAAACCCAACCCATAGGTCCCTCTTTATTACTCTCTTCACCATATTAGGCTCTTTTTCATTGATTCCCAAACATTCATGGCCTTCTAAACTTAACCCCAACTGACCCAGACTAGTTTCCCCATGACATATACATCCCCTTAGGTCCCATAACCTCTAAAAAATAACACCCAACTTGAACTATAACACTGAACTCTAGGGTGTCCTACTTTTGATGTCGTTGTCCAAGTTTATTTTGAGCCCCAATAGTCAGATTTTTTTGATCCTTATCCTTTTTCTTATCATCCTAATGTGAATACATCTAACCCATGATCAATAGTTTCTTATATAAACCCATTCAAATCTCATTCATAAGGGCTGGCACTTATTTATAGGAGAGAAGCAAGAATACAAGCAAGTACACTCAAACATTTTTCCCTATTCTCTGCATATAGCTTTATAATATTATTCCAAGCTTATTCAAACCTTTGCACCAATCCCTAGCCATCTAAAGTACACTAAATTTCACATCTAATTACATTTTCATACACAATTACACCAAACACTTCAATGGGAGAACTAAATTAGCTTGATCCTTCCTCAGATTATTGGTATGTAGGCAACATGCCTACACATAAGGTGTGAAGTTCATCCAGCGTATCCTTTACACACTAACCCCTTTTCCTTATTTTTAAAAGTTTCTTTAAACTGTATAAAATATATAAGTACATGAATAATCATCTCTATGGGGAGTTTTGTTGACAATAAAGACTTGAAAATTGGTACACAGGCTCACCTTGAGTAGGCAAACAAAACCTAGAAAGCTTAAACCCTCAAGACAATAGTGCCAGAGAAGGACTATGGCACCAGAGCCCATGGTGTCTAGTTTTGGCACTCCTATCTAATCAAAAAACAAAGTCTAGGATCTTGTTTGTGATAGTGTCCTAGTCCTACATGCAAATTTATAGACCTTATCTTAGACTAGATAACTCATAATAAGCTAAGTTACATTTATCCTTGCTCTCTTACTATTTTTAGAAAGGTCAAATTGCAATTAAATTTAATAAATTAGTGGCCATAATTAGGAATATTATTTACTAATTTTCCTTACTCAGACTTGTTTATTAAATAGGAATAAAACTACATTATTTCCAAAAATTAAAAAAACAATTGCACTTAATCCTAGACAACAAAAATAGACAATGAGTGAAAAATGCATTGCATTTTAATCAATTTAATATATAAATAATGTATATAAATAATCACTGTATTAAATCCCTTAATATATAAATAATGCATAAAAAAAATCATCAATGCATACAAACAATGCATTTCATTTTAATCCATTAAATATATAGATAATACATATACATAAACATTACATTTAATCCATTTAATGCATATAAACAAGAATTGCATTTAACTCCTTCAATATAATTCCTTTAATCATAGAAAGTTAATACAAAAAATACATCGAGTTTAATTTTTCATTGAAGGGGATCTTAACCATGGGATTCATTCATATAATAGGGTATAGGTCCTTAAATATATAAAATGCTCATATAATGCATTGCATTTAATCCCTTCAATATAAAATTCATATAAACAATATGAATTCCTATTAATTCCACTTTATTGTTTGGCTAAAATTAGCTTTTAGCAAACAAAATATGAGATCAAAAGATATTACTCTATGGTAAATTTGGATGACAAGAATTATGTTTAAGCACATGCCTTTTTATAGGCTTAGGTATAATACATACCAAAATAAAACCACTAACCACTTGAACTAATTCATCCATATAAATATTTATTCTATAAGACAATAGTGCCTGAATGATTCTCATTGTTTCCATAGATTTTGGTTAAAATGTGTACAATTGGAGCATTGCTATCTGTTGTTCATTTTGTTTTCTCATAATTATGTCTTTCATCTACAAAGTTATAATTTTTGTAAGGTCCTACAACTATAGCACTAAATACAAATTGGGGTCACCACCTTGGTGACTGAACCATGAATCATATGTTGCTTTGTAACTAACAAACAAGGGATTTAATTGACAAGGATAATTTGATCCATATACCACCATGTATCTTGTATCTCTCAGATTATCATCATGGGATATATTTAACCTAAAATTGTGTGTTTTTATCATATAGGCTCAATTTATCGATATGATATTCATATAGTTATCATTTCACTAGTATAGTATTATAATATAATGTCTATAAAATTACATGCATGTTATCAATTGATTTAATAACAGTTCATGGGAAAAAAACATGGTTGCAATTATTTTGAGAGTCTTCAATCATTAGCAAGTGAAATTTACCCAACAAAATTCCACAGGTATAGTGAACACATAATGAACAAGTTGTTTAGCTTTGGACAAACATCTGATCAATTAGAATGGACCCCAATATAAATAATTGAAGACACATTGGCTAAATTGATTGACATTGATTTAGAAAAATCATAACATTGTTAGGTTTGTTCAAAATTTAAAGAGTTCATATGTTGTACACTAATATCTAGCCATTTACCATTTATGATTTCAATTTAGATATAAAAAGCCTTGGGTGGTTCACAACCAATGCAAGATGTTAATGTTGATGAACCAAGACCCTAGTTTGCCCCCATAAAAAATGTTAAGAAGGTGAATTTTTGGCATTCTTATCATATATTATTTTTTTTCAATTAAGATTACAAAGTTATTTAGTTCATTTATTTTTCATCCTTTTTATGATATTGTGGAGCACGGGGCCCATTCCAAACCTATGAGTAGATTCCTTGAGTTCATCCAAAAACTTCAATAAAAAGGGAACAAACTGGAAAGATAGCTAAAAAGGTAACTCATTTTTATTAATTTTTTATTTTCAATTGTTAATATTATTTTGTTTAATTATAATTTTGACATATAACTATCACATTTTATTTTTTAGCATAATAATGCTAGTGAATAAGGGTACATTATTTCCATTAGAGGAAGAGTATAAAAATTAAATGTATGCAACTAAGATTTACAAGATCATCATATGCACATGGACATAGTCCCATAGAGAAAGTATTATGTGGTGTTTTTGAGTTTTTGAAAGTGGTATAAAACATGATTGCGATATTCATTTTTATAATTTTACTTACATAGGATTCTATTATCATCTCCAAGTAGGAAACATATTCACACATTTCATTGGAGGATGAGGATGATGCTGATTAAAAGCCAACAAAGTATTCCTACAGTGATGTGCTCCAAACATAACATTATATAAGGGTAATTATTTGATGTGTTAGGAACCCGTGCTACCCCTTCTATTTATTTTGTTAGTATATTAGTTGCTATAGACACATATGCCTTGTAAGTCATCCTGTGATCATTTTATTTTATTCCACATTCATGGGAAGTAGTAGTTACTTATATTAGACTTAGTATATAAGTGTTGAGGCTAGTGAATACATCCATAAATTTATTGTACTAATCTTTCTCAAAGGAGGTTACCCCATCAAAGTGGCTTGTGATCAATATAATCCTTTTGGTGATTTAGCTAGTTATATAAATCTATTATTTCATGTATTTTTATTAATTTATTGTAGGAGGATCCTTTCATCTGGTATCAGAGCATTTTCTAGGGCTTTTTTCTTCTTCAAAAAGTCTAAATCTATTCTGCTGCATAATTCATTTAAGTATTTATTTGTAAAAAGTTTTAACTTTATTCTACTGCATAATTTATTTAAGTATTTTTTTATATTACAATAATCTATTTCAGATCAAGGTAAAAACCTATCGATATAACTACGAGAAGTGCTTGGGTAAAGGCCATAAAACTCATTGTGAGGAGTACCACTGGAGCTCCAAATTAACTGGCCCATTGAGAGGACTTACTAGTGAAATAGGTAGCAACCCCTTACCAATTGAGTAGTTCTCACCAGTGAGGAAAACCATGGCCAAATTTTTTTGGAGATTGGTACTCGCCTAGACAATATTGGTGGCCAAAGAGATATATTTAAAACCATAGGTAGCCATTGAAAATTTGGGCCCATTTTTATCAGTTTTATAATATTTCCAATAGACTATCAAAAACTCACTCAATAAAGTATCAAAAGACTCAAAAGAATTGTATTCAGATAATTGATAAAAACTAGAAATCAGAAAATCTTCATCCTATCAGTGTCAAAAAACTATCGACAAAGTATTAGAAGAATCTCAGACTTGCGGCTAGACATTTAACAAAACATAGAAACCAGAAATTATTATTATTTTTTTTCCATATCTCTCCATCTGTAGCTTATCCAAATACCTGAAATTCCATTCTCCACATTTTATTCCTTAAGGTCCCATATCTTGATTCTACTCCTAATTTCTGTAAATCTCAATTTTCCCTTTTTTTAGGTTTTTCCATAACTTCTATTTTTGTCTATTTTCCTCAAAAAAATTCCATAGTGTTTATCTCCCTTTTCTGATTCTTTGTCCCTCTTTGGTAAATTTTCCATTTTTTCCATTTTCACTTCTAAAATTGCCCTCACCTTCATAAATCATACTCCCACTATGCAAGAAATTTAGTAAAAGTACCCTTACGCCTTCTGATTTTACCCAAATTAAAAAATTTCCATATTAAACATGTCTTAACTCTAGTTTTAATTCCATTTCAAAATAAAATAAAATAAAAAATCTTATTTTGGTCATGAAATAAAAATTAAAAAATTGGCCAATCACACAAAGGGATTATCCAATGAATTTTTAAAGAGTTGTTTTGTAAGTGGACTAAAGGATGCAATTTGATATGAGGTTAAAATTTTCCAACCCAACATGATGATGGAATACCTAGGGTTGGTTAAGTTGGTAGAGGATAATATCACCTATCATCAATGATTCAAATCTAATTTTTCTCCATTGAAAAATACAACTCCATAATGATCTCAAAAATGTCAATCTCCAGAACCACTCCTATTAAGCCTTTGACTGAAGTAGAGATGAGAACACATATAGAAAAAAGACTATGTTATAATTGTGATGACAAATTCACTCAAGGACATTGATGTGTTGAGAAAAATATATACCTAATAGATGTGGATTCTTCACCCAAAACTAAATTTTTGGAAGATGATCAGGATATAATAGATGATCTAAAATAATCTTCATTGATTATGGAACCTACTTCTCAAGAAGACCAACTAGATATCTCTCTCCATGCCTTAGTAGGATTCATCACCCCACAAACCATTTGGGTCAAGGTTTAATTCAATAATATCCCTCTCAAAATACTCATTGATTTAGGTAGCACTCATAACTTCATTGACCTTCAGATCACCAAATAAAATGATTGTTTTGTCCATCCTTGCTCCAATTTTAAAGTCCTGATTACCAATGGGGCCACATTATATTGCAAAGGGAAGTCTCACAATGTGTGTATCTCTATGAGAGATTATAACTTGTGCTCTAACATGTTTACCTTTCCCTTAGGTGGATGTGATGTTGTTTTGGGAGCTCAATGGTTACGCACACTTGGATCCATCTTATGGGATTTTACTGAACTTAGATGCAATTTTTAGACAATGGGAAAAAACACACATTGAAAGGCTAAAAACCAAGGTTTTTTAGCATCATAGGTTCACATCACATGGAAAATATTCTTAAGAATTCACATGGCATCATTGCCTAACTCCATTCCATTTAAATGCAACCATTAATGGTCTTCACTACTCCTTTTGATCTACAAACTAGTCTACATAGGTATGTAAGTGTCTTTGACAAACCAATAAGATTGCCATCTTCATAGCTAGAGGACCATTGTATTCAACTCCTTCCTATAATAATTCCTACCAACATTAGACCCAACCGCTACCCATTTTAACAAAAGACCAAGATTGAGATGCTCATTTGAGACTTAATAAAGTAAGGCATTATTCACCCCAGTACCAGCTCATATTCTTCCCCAGTTCTCCTTGTCTAGAAAAAATATAGGTCATGGTGCCTCTGCATTGACTTTTATACACTTAATCACATCACAATCAAGTATAATTTCTTGATCCCTATTATTGATGAGCTTCTTGATGAGCTTCATGGCACTCATTTTTTCTCCAAGTTGGATCTCCACTCTAGATATCACCAGATCCAACTTCATGAAGATGATATCCCTAAGACAAATTTTCACACACATGATGACCACTATGAGTTTTTGGTCATGCCCTTTGGCCTCAATCATGCTCCTTCAATATTCTACACATTGATGAATACAATAATCCGGAACTACCTATAGAAATTCATTTTGGTCTTCTTTGATGATATCCTCATCTATAGTAAAACATGATTTAAGCATCTCCAACATCTGGAGCTCACACTGTAACTTCTCTCTAATAATCATCTCTATGCAAAATAGTCTAAATGTAATTTTGGCCAAGATGAAATGGAGTATCTTAGGCATATTGTTTCAACCCAAGGGGTTTAGGTGGATCTTAAAAAAATAGTTACCATGATAAATTGGTCTCATCCTCAAACACTCAAGAGCCTCCATGGTTTTTTGGGGTTGATTAGATACTATCACAAGTTTTTCAAAAACTATGGGAAGATTGAAACTCCATTGATAGCTATGTTGAAAAAGGATGCTTTTATATGGACACAAGTTGTTGAGTTTACATTTGAAGAATTGAAATAAAATATATGTACTACACCTAATCTATCTATGCTATATTTTTCTAAGACCTTAATGATCAATAATTATGCTTGCGGTAATGGACTTAGTGATATTCTTCTCTAAGAAGGATTCACCATTATATTCCCTAGTAAATCCCTTTCTATCAATAATTAAGTACTCTCTACTTATGAGAAAAAAATGATGGCCATTTTGCATGCAGTACATAAATGGAAGCCATACCTATTGGGGAATCATTTTTACATCAAAATTGATCACCAAAGTCTAAAATATTTATTGGAACAATGGGTCTCTACCCCATCATAACATAAATGGGTTAGCAAACTCATGGGTTATGACAATGAGATCACTTACAAGAAGGGTAAGGATAATATTATGGCTGATGCTCTATTTACACATTTACAAACCAAACTTCCCTTTTATCTATTTCCATGCCTATTCCAAATTGGTTAGATGTTGTACAATAGGGGTATGTTAATAAATCCTCATTATCTCAAATCATTCAATAGTTGGCCACTCATCCCTCTATTGTATCATATTATTCTTGGAATGGTACTTCTTTATAATATAAGGGTTGTCTAATATTTCCCTAGAGCATAGATCTTCAATAGGTTGTATTTTATGAACTCCATACTTCTTCATCCATAGGGAACTCAAGGTTTCTCAAAACTTATGAATGAGCGTGACACAATTTATTTTGTAAGGGAATGAAAAAGGCAATTTAAGATATGGTGGATGAATGTGATACCTACCAATGTAAAAAGTGTGAAACAACACTCATTCCTAGGTTGCTCAACCCTTGCCCATCCCTACCAGGATTTGGATAGATATTTCTATGGATTTCATTAAGGGGCTCCATAATCTAGAGGGAAAATAGTGATCTTAGTTTTGGTTGATTGCCTCTCTAAATATAATCATTTTTGTTCCCTCAACCATCCCTATACCACCTCCATAGTCACATAAATTTTCTTGGACTAGATTTTTTGTCTTCATGGCATTCTTTCTTCCATTGTCTCAGGTCATGATGTAACCTTCATTGGCCATTTTTGGATGAAATTGTTTCAATGCACTAACACCCAATTGAAGATGAGTTCCAGGTATCATCCATATAAGGATGAATAGCCTAAAATTATCAATAAATGCTTGGAAAATTTCCTTCATTACTTCACTTTAGAAAAACAACATTAGTGGGAAAAGTGGCTCCATCTCACTAAATGGTGGTACAATACCTCCTACCACACTTCAAATAAAATCACTCCATATGAAGTAGTCTATGGTCAAGCACCACTAGTGCTCCTTTCATACACCCCTAGAAGTTCACTAGTTCAAGCGATCGACATGCTTCTATAAACCCAAGATCAAATCCTCAACACCCTATAGGACAATCTTCATATGGTACAAAATAGAATGTAATAACAAGCTGATCAACACCATTCTGAGTACAGTTTCTAAGTAGGTGATATGGTTTTTCTTTGCTTCCAGGCATATAATCACTCCTCCATAAAACTCAAAGGGAATCATAAGCTAGATCCCAAGTTTTATGGGCCATATAAGGTTCTCTAGAAGATTGGGTCAGTTACTTATAATTTGGAGCTCCCACCTTCTTCTTGGGTTCACCCAGCATTTCATGTCTCTTATATGAAGAAAGTTCTTAGTATAAACATCAAAGTGCATACTATTTTATCGGAACTTGATAATAAAGGATTCATCCTTCTTTAATCGAAGGACATCCTAGTGATCCATAAATTGGAACTTATTTCCATGTAAAAATATTTTACCTTGGACCCTTTAGTCAATTCACACAAATTTTCCAAAACATTTAGGGAAATGAAACTAAATTTGAGTTTTTAATACATACTTGTCTCAAACCCTGAAGTGCTCAATTTTCCATTAATATGTTATATTTGACTAAATATGAATTTAATAATGATTAAATAAAAAAATTAATAAAAAATGTGGAAAAAGAATGCACAAACAAAATCAACTCATGACAAGCACTTGATAATGGAGTTCATCAATGCCTACATCTCTGGGTTTGCTTATAGTATGAACTGATCCATTTCCTTGAAAAGTGAGTACACAGCCAACCCTCAAAATTATCAAATAGATACTCTAATGTTGCACATAACTCAAATAACAAAGGTTTATAAATTCTTGATAAACCCATGAAAATACCTTCCACCTTACTGTCGCATGAATGCAATCTTGCAATCTTGTGGATTTCTCACCAAAAGTCTCAAAAATAAACTTATAAAAGGGTCTTACAAAAATCATCATATGTATTTAAACATACTATTAAAATTGTCTCTCTTAGGATCTAGGACAAATCCATAGTTTACATCGAGAAGTGTAAAGCTCTCTAAGTCCTTCAAAACTTAGGATATATGCAGACTAGTCTCTATATTGGCCATTACACAATCTGCAAAGCTTTAATTTGAGGCTTTAAAAATAGCATAAAAAAAATTCAAATATAGACACTCAATATATGGTTGGAATCATATCTACCTTTGGCTCTTTAGCTATTGGTTCTTCATCTCTGGTTCTTGGATCTTTGGCTCTAGCTCTTTGGCTCTTTGGCTCTGGATTTTAGCTCTGGCTCTGCCATGAGAGCTTTGAGACTTTGGAATGAATTCTAATTCCAATCCCCAATTATTTCTAAATAACCCCTCACCCATTTATATACTTTTGGGAGGCCCACATTTTCCGATTGGGATGATTATCTATAATATTTTAAAATAAATTTCATAATTATCCCATACCTAATTTTTATGGGATTTTAAATTATCCATTACATTTAAAAATATGGGGTGATAATTATTCCTTAAGTTATGATAGTTTATGTTTATCCCCATTTACTAAGGTGTAATTTACAAATATTAATGACTTGGGTCGAGACATATTTCCATATCACTTTATTGCCACATCATCACCTATTGACTAGCCTTGACTGGAACTTTGACCAACTGCACAAGGAGCATACGAGCTCTATTTCCAAAGTTCTACATACCATTAGATAGCTCTCAATGAGCTCTGTGTTGTGCCAATGATCAATATACATTTTAATGACTTCTATTTTAGAGTGAATGTGGATCCTCCTAGATAACCTAGATAGGTGCACATGTCAACTTCACTCCTCCATCATATAGGTATTAATTTAGTGGCACAAAATGTAATAAGAGGATGTAACATGAGAACCACTATTTTAGACCAATTCCCACATCTAAAGATTTTAGGAAAAAGATTTTTATAAGAGGGAGGAGATGTTAGGAATCTGTGCTACCCCTTCTCTTTATTTTGTTAGTATATTAGTTGCTATGGGTGCATATTAATTTTAAATCATCCCATGAGCATTTTGTTTTATCCCACATTCATGGGAAGTAGTAGTTAATTATATTAGACTTAGTATATAAGTAAGTGTTGAGGCCAATTAAGGCATCCATAAATTTATTGTACTAAGTTTTCTCAAAGGAGGTTTTCCCCTTGAAGTGGCTTGTGATCAATATAATCCTTTTGATGCTTTAGCTAATTATATAAATCTGTTATTTTATGTATTTTCTTTAATTTGTTATAGGAGGATCCTCTCATGATGTTCTTCCATTTTTAATTCACATGTTTATCTTATTACATACCTACCGGGGAGTTTGTATTCCTTTGATATTATTTTATTTTCAATTCAAACACACACACAAACACACATATCTTATTACATACTTATTTGAGAATTATAACTACTATTGCTATACCCTTAACCTATGACATGTCTATGGATATGTGTGGCTAATTTTTGGATTATATACCTCTTATATTATCTTGTCTCATTTCTCTATGTTATCATAAAGATGGCCTATAGAATAACCATAGATAAGTAGATTATATATAGTAGGTAGTGGCTAGTATGTGGGTATCACATTCTGAATTATTCTCTTATTACATTATTGTGGAGGTTTCCCCCTCAAAGTGGCTCAATAATATTTATTAAGTGTTATGCTCTTATATCAATTATTATTGTGGATCTATTATATTTGATCTTAATTCTATGATGTATTATTTTACTGTGTGAACATCTAAGTGATTTAATTACAAGTGGTATTAGAGCTTCAATTTGGGAAAGTTTATACAATGGTATTTTTTTTGGATATGGTGTTTGCATCTTATAAAAGTTTAAGGATTGAAAATATATAACTTTTTATCTGAGAATAATTTAATTTTTTATTTATTATAGTATTTTTTGAAGTGTTCTTACTTATAAAAAAATGATCTTAAATAAATAAATAAATAAATCTAGAAATTTTTAACCTTATTCAAATTACCATTAATTGGATTCATCTCTACAAGAAAATTGCAATGGTATATTATGTTGGTACACTTTTTAGGCCAAAACTTTTCACCCTTATGCACAATAGTAGTCATTGGATTCATCTTGGTGAGGCAATCACAATGGTATCATTTTTCAATACACTTGTTTTAGGGTTAAAACCCTAATAGGGTTTGTGCATGCTGGTTCTAAACATTCATGGACTTGGTAAAGGTAAATAAAATCCTAAAAATCTTCATAAGGATGACATGGAGTCCAAAAATTATAATCCATGTATTTTAGAGGTAGTTCAACAACTTTATTTAGAGTTACATGGTACATTGCAAAAATATGATCTTGATGTACAGTTAAAGGTGAAATAAGGAGGATGAGAGGGGGCCTAAATGGATTGTGGGATCAATTATAAAAAATAAATGGTTAGTTATCCAAAATTTTAGCTCAGTCTTTTAAAAATAACCCTCCACCACTCTAGTTTAGATCTTCTCATCCAAACAATCACACCACTAATCCTGGTCTGAAGCTGATGATTCCAAGTGTGTACTTGAAAAAGTTTGATGATGACTATCCACTCACATGGATCTCTTAAATTGAAAGTTTATTTGATTTACATCAGACTCCATGTTCATCAAAGGTGGTCATGGCCTCTTTATATCTAGATCTTGATTAGTTCATTTGGTATTGGTGGTTGTGTGCTCAAAAGAAAAAGAAGGGTCTCTTGGTTTCCTAATATATATTTTATAAGGAGTTGTAGCTCCACTATAATAATAATGTCTCAAAATACTGATTCATCTAGCTATCCAAAATATGTTAGACTAGGACTATAAAGGATTATATTAATCAATTTCATAATCTCTCCTTATGTGTGGTAGACATGACTGAGGAAAATATGACTGACCTATTTTTGGGTGCCCTCAAAGATAGCATCCAATTGGATGTTCACATGTTTAATCCTCATTAAAAATATAAATCCATCTTAAAGGCATGCTTAACATAAGAAAATGAGATGATAAAATGAATACCTTTCATTAATTTCAGTGAATGCACTTTTCCAACACCATTATATCCTTAGCCTACCAGATTGACCCCTCAAAAAATAAAGGAGAACCATGAAAAAGGTTTGTGTTTTAGCTATGATATAAAATTGAGAAAAAGACATCACTATGATGAAAATAATTTATTTACATTGAAGGAACCAATGAGGATGATGAAGATGATGAGGCCTTAGGTGCAGGTTTAGATGAACATTGATAAAAAATTGGGAATCTGTAGATTTGAAATCACAAGTTCGTAGATTTGGAATTACAAGTTCGTAGATTTGGAATTGCAAGTCCATAGAAATCCCACATGAAGAGGGATAATTTTTTGGTGATATCATGCCCCGACCACATGGGAGAAACTAGCCATTTTACCGAGCCACATAGCTCGTGATCCATCTGCCACATACCAAAATATGATAAACGTGAGAATAGACATGCCAAGTCAAAGCTCAAAATTTGGTTTTAATAATGGTTCTAATTTAGAGTTTTAGTGGTGGCACACTGTAGAGCTCTTTGAGAGCTTTTTGACACATTCTTTAGAATGTAAATATGAGTTCAGAGCTCTTGTTATGGCCATTTGAAGATTGGTCAAAAAATGTCTCTTGCAACATGTGGCACGTGTTTCAAGGTTGTTTCAAAATTTAGACCTATAGGAGGTCAAAACTTGGCAAATGATAAGGTTTGAAAAAAAATTTGGTTTGATGACATGCCACATCATCAACATGCCATGTGGAGTTAAGCGTGAGATAAGCTCATTGAGCAAGGTGGTGAGACCAAGCATGTGGCGAGTTCAAAGGAAAGACCAAGTCCAACAGTTGCCTCAAGTCTTGTACCCAAGTCATGTTTGGCACATTTACCAATGTGCATGCCAATCTAGGCACCTTGACCCCACCAAAAGGGGGCATTGACATATTCAAGGAGGATGCCAAAGCTTTTTAAAGCATGTAAACCGTTATTCCTAACACATGTGGGATAAAGACAAAGTCTAAGCACCAAAAAAGAAGGGAGAAGATTTCAAACTCATGCATAAGCACGTAAAAGAAAGGCTGATGGTTTGAACCCCTAACTTGCCACCCAAAAGAGATAAGCTTTGACCACTTGAGCTATGGGGGTCGAAGTGTTATTTAAAGCATGAATTTCTATTTGAAGTTAATCAATAATGGACTGTGTTTTTATTTTTATTAGGCTGACACATTGTAAAAAGCTTTGGTAAGATTATGTAATGGATTTTTATCCATCTTCCAGCCATAATACATAGTATTAATACTCTTTTAGACCAACTTGAATACTGGAGGAGTATTTTTCAGACCATAGAGGAGATTTTTAGGACTTTTGAAGCAACTTTGCAGGTGTGAAGACTCACAAAATTCTAAGGTGCCGGGCTTGATTTCAGTCATGATGAAGGTGAATTTTTGCATTGAGATATTAGCTTGCAGGAAAGTTGTTTATTGTTTCTAGGTGTTTGAAGTGCCCTTAATGGAAATGGCCCACTCCTTCAGAGAACCTAGAGATTGAGGCATCAATTATTGAGCCGAACTCCATTATCACGTTTCATGTTTTGGGTAATTGTCATTTTGATGCATGATTTTGTTTTAGTCTTTTGATTTGATTTTAATTAGTAAATGAACTCATGCAAGTAATTTACAATTCGATAATTATAACACAATGTTATTATAAAAAAACTTGTTTAATTGGTAAATGGAAGTAACAAGTCTTTTGACCATTCCAATCCAACTCAACAATCGAAAATGTTTTTGCCAAAACATTTTGCAAGTTCTTTTGAGTTTAAGAATCTGTTAAGTTTGAGATATTTCAGTATTCATACTTAAAACTTCACTTTGATTTTATCAGTGTAGTTTACAGATCAAGTTGGTATCAAAGTGGTTAGAATGCAGGGTTTGCTTCTAGTTGTGTATTGACAGTTGCTTCCAGTATAGTTGGATTATTGGTTTGCAGATTGATTATATTGTAGTGTGCATTGTGAAATCAGGTGTTTGCAAAAAACCATGGGCAAGTTGTCACAGATTGAGGCCATCAAAGATGAAAACACAATCTTAAGATGCCATAAATTTTCACTTGAATTGCAAGTGGCAAAGTTAAAATCAGAGCTCGAATCCAAGGATGAGCTCTTGATTAGATTGCAAAGTGGTGAGTGTGAAAAGGTAAAGCCTTCAACTTTAGATGCAGAGACAAAGACTGAGTGCAGTGTAAGTTTTTCACCATAGAAATCTTCATCTTCTTCTACCATTTTAGATTCAAATTCTAGTAATATTATTTTTGGTGATTTTGAAAGATACACTAAGGGCATAGGATCTAAATTGTTGTTTAAAATGGGATTTAATGGAAGAGGTCTTTGTTGAGATTGCTAAGGAATTACTAACCCAATATAGGTAGAGCATAGATCTCTTCATGCAGGTTTGGGTTACACTAGTGAGCAGGTAGAAATTGGAGAAACTTCCTCCATGGGTAAAGGAAGAAAAGCTTCTAATAGTAAAGGACCGAGGCCACTAGTAGAGCATGTATGGTGTAAGAAGGAAGGTAAAAGAGGTATTGAGATTCCACCTCCTAGTTCCTACACTAGAGTTAGCACTAAATCTTCTAATCCACTTTTTATGTTTAAGAAATTTGGATTTAACATTCAGAAGAAAATGCAATCATTTCCATGCACTTTTTTTGGGATGCATAACCATAGTGTTACATTTTTTTGGAAGAGACATGCTTTGCTTAGGCAAATTTCAGGTGTTCAAGACCATTTTCGTCATGGCAAAGTGAAAAGAGGTAAAAGGGAGACCACACCTAAGAAGTTTGTTTGCACTAATTGCCATATGAGTGGACATCGGATTGATCATTGTTTTAAACTTCAATCATCTTCTCATTATAGAATTGGTAAAACTAAGATGATTTATCAACCTATTACTGAGGTCAATGAAGTTAAATCAATCCATAATGATGTTAAGGAATCCACTAAGGAAATCAAGTTCACTAGGAAGAAAGAATTGGTTAAGTGGATTATCACTACATTCTTTTTGCAAAGCATGGTTAAGAATTCACCTAAGGGAATGAACAAGCTTTGATAAATGTAGATTAGAGTTGGTGGGAACACTTCAAGATAGGTTTATCATATGATTTTTTTCAATTCTCACTTTTGATAACTCTAAGTTTTGAATCTCCTATTTATGTTGTGTAAGTTGTCTAGAGGACTTGAACTCATTTGATCAGTTGAAGATAATAGTAGAATGCATGTTGTAGGTTGAGTTAATTCCTTACGACACTTATTTGACTACTATTTTGAATGTATCTATTTTTGGCACATGGATGTATAAGACCCTATGGGCATGTTTGGATGTTAGGCAATATACACTTTGTGTTGTTTGCATTTATATAAGTCCCATACTAGGGCATTGTATTGCAACATGTCCACAACATTTATTGTATGTTGTCAGCATTATAAACTTGTCTTTTAGTTACATTGGGAGTTGTTTTAGTTTTTGGCAATTCACTGCTTTACAAGATGTGACATTTGGGCAGGTAGTTTTGGTATGTTTTAATCACTTTGGCAGTTGCAGATTCACTTACTCATGCCTTTGGATTAGGCTTTTTTGCAGTTTGATTGTGAATCATTTTAATGCAATTGTTTATAACTCTTGCTATGATTGGGTTCTATTTTCATGGATGCAGTATACCAATTTGTAGTTTAAGGGGATATTGGACTTTTGGAGACCAAAATACTTTCATTGGGGAGGTGTGATAAAAAATTGGGCGTCCGTAGATTTGAAATCACAAGTCCGTAGATTTGGAATTACAAGTATGTAGATTTGGAATTGCAAGTCCATAGAAATCCCACATGAAGAGGGATAATTATTTGGTGATATCATGCCCCAACCACATGGGAGAAACCAGCCACTTTACCGAGCCACATAGCTCATGATCCATCTGCCATTTCCTAGAATATGATAAATGTGAGAATAGACATGCCAAGTCAAAGCTCAAAATTTGGTTCTAATAATGGTTCTAATTTAGAGTTTTAGTGGTGGCACACTATAGAGCTCTTTAAGAGCTTTTCAACACATTTTTTAGAATGTAAATCTGAGTTTGAGAGCTCCTGTTATGGCCATTTGAAGATTGGTCAAAAAATGTCTCTTGCAACATGTGGCACATGTTTCGAGGTTGTTTCAACATTTGGACCTATCAGAGGTTGACACTTGGTAAATGCTCAGGTTTAAAAAAATTTGGTTTGATGACATGCCACATCATCAACATGCCATGTGGAGTTAAGCATGAGATAAGCTCGTTGAGCAAGGTGGCGAGACCAAGCATGTGGCGAGTTTAAAGGAAATACCAAGTCCAACGGTGGCCTTAAGTATTGTGCCCAAGTCATGTTTGGTGCATTTACCAATGTGTATGCCAAGTTAGGTGCCTTGAGCCCACCAAAAGGGGGTGTTGACATATTCAAGGAGGATGCCAAAGCTTTTTAAAGCATGCAAACCATTATTCCCAACACATGTGGGATAAAGACAAAGTCTAAGCACCAAAAAAGAAGGGAGAAGATTTCAAAATCATGCATAAGCACCTAAAAAAAAGGCTGACAGTTTGAACCCCTAACCTACCACCCAAAAGAGATAAAATTTGACCACTTGAGCTGTGGGGGTTGAAGTGTTATTTAAAGCACAAATTTCTATTTGAAGTTAATCAATTCTGGACTGTGTTTTTATTTTTATTAGGTTGAGGCATTGTAAAAATCTTTGGTAATCTTATGTAATGGATTTGTATCCATCTTTCGGCCATAATACACAGTATTAATACTCTTTTAGACCAATTTGAATATTGGACGAGTATTTTTTAGCACATAGAGGAGATTTTTAGGACTTTGAAGCAACTTTGTAGGTGTGAAGACTCATGGAATTCGAAGGTGCCGGGCTTGATTTTAGTCACAGTGAAGGTGAATTTTTGCATTGAGATATCAGCTTGTAAGAAAGCTGTTTATTATTTCTAGGTGTTTAAAGTGCCCTTAATGGAAATGGTCCACTCCTTTGGAGAACTTGGAGATGTAGGCGTCAATTATTGAGCTAAACTCCGTTATCACGTTTCATGTTTTGGGTAATTGTCATTTTGATGCATGATTTTGTTTCAGTTTGCTGATTTGATTTTAATTAGTAAATGAACTCATGCAAGTAATTTAAAATTTGATAATTATAACACAATGTTATTAAAAAAAAAGGTTTACTTAGTAAATGGAAGTAACAAGTCTTTTGACCATTCCAATCCAACTCAACAATTGAGAACGTTTTTGCCAAAACATTTTGCAAGTTATTTTGAGTTTTTTGAGAATTTGTTAAGTTTGAGATATTTTAGTATTCATACTTAAAACTTCACTTTGAGTTTATCAATGTAGTTTATGATCAAACATGAGGATGAATCTAAAGATTCTCAACTTAGTATTTCCTATCATACATTTTTAGGTATTCATACTCGTCAAAATCTTAAGGTGGTGGGTTTACTTAATAAATATAAGTTGACTATGGTTATTGACTCTAGGAGTATATATAACTTCATCAATAGTAAGTTGGTTACTTGTTTAAATTGTTTCATTTACCAAACTCTAGAATTTTAGGTCATGATTGGAGATGGTGGTACCATCAACTATTATGAAAAATGCCATAGTATTAAGCTTGTTATGGGAGACTATCTATTAGATTATCCTATGTTTACTATTTCTATGAGAGGGGATGCCATTATTATGGGAGTGTAATGGATCATGACTCTGGGCACTATTGAGATGAATTTCTAAAAACTATTCATGTGCTTCCATTCAAAAGGTAGGACACGTGAACTATGTGGATTATGGGATAAATCTCCATAACTAATTAGTTCTCATCAGATGATGAAGATTATCAAAAAAATGTGCTAACATATTTTAGGCACACTTATTTTCCATAGAGGATAAACCAATGAAGGATTCTACCCATCTTGACTTAGAAATGGTGTTGAATGACCATTTTTTTATTTTTTTGGTGACATGCCAAAAGGAATTCCACCAAGCCAAGCACATGATCATGCCATCAAACTACTTACCAAAAGACACCACTTCAAATTAGACCCTATAGGTATCCCTATGCCTATAGTACAGTACATGGGATGTTGGAGGTAGGAATCATCTGACACGCCAAAGTGAATATTCACCTTTAGTGGTTATGGTATGGAAGAAGAATGGGACTTGGAGCATGTGCCTAGAATATAAAGAACTTAACAGGTACACCATCAAAGATAAGTTTCTTATTCCATTAGTTTATGATTTTATAGATGAATTTCAAGATGATGTTTATTTTACCAAGTTAGATCTTCACTTTGGGTATCATTAGATTCAAATCTGTGGAGGGCATACCTGAAACAAATTTTAGAACTCATGAAGGCCATTATGAATTTATGAACATTATTTTTGGCCTTAAATGCATAATTTACATTTCAAAGTTTGATGAATACTATTTTTATGCCATTTTTGAGAAATTTTGATTTAGTATTTTTAATTACATCTTAATTTACAATAAAAATTAAGAAGACCATTTGAATCATGTTAAATAGGTAATCTTAGTTCTAGAACATTAACTTTTTGTCAAACATTTGAAATGAGTTTTTGGCATATGGGAGGTGGAGTGCTTAGGCCACACTATTTCACATGGAGTGAAAGTTTATCCTAAAAATATCCAAGATATGGAGTGGAAGTTTCCCAAGACCCTCAAGAACCTCTAGATATTTTTGGGGCTAACCAGTTACTATCATAGGTTTTTTAAAAATATGGTAGCATCATATCCCCACTCATATATTTTTTGAATAAATACTTATTCCTTTAGATTTATACAACTACTAAGGCATTTGAATAGTTAAAACTGACTATGTACACTAGTCCAATTTTGGCTAATTCTAATTTTTATAAAATGTTTGTTGTGGAATATGTTACATCAAGATATGGCATGGGGCTATAATAATGAAATAAGGAAGACCACTTGAATTTGAGGTTCAACAACTATTGGGAAAAAATAAGTTAAATCCAATCTATGAGAAAGATATGATGGTTAATTTACATGTAGTCAAGTAATGGAGACCTTATTTAATGGGTCATCACTTTCAGGTAAAGATTGATCATGATAGCCTCAATATTTTTTATAATAATGATTGTCTTATGAATAATAACAAAAATGGGTGACTAAAATGTTAGGTTATGATTTTGAAATAGTCTATAAGAAATGAAAAGTGAATGTGGTGGTGGTAGATGCACTATCCTAGAGGGATGAATCGATTGAGACATTGTTATGTCCAACGACCATTTGGAAGGTAGAATGGCTAGAGGAAGTAAGATTAGAATGGGAAAATGACATTGCTACCTATGATTTGATTCAAAATATTTAGTAGGGTTCAAGGGGATTTGAAAATGTTTCATGAAATGGGAACACATTATGGTATAAATATAGATTATGCCTCTATAATCATTCTCTCCTCAAACATAAAATCCTTTAGGAACTTCATGCATCTCCAATAAGAGGTCACTTAGGATTTTTGAAAACTTTTCATAGAATTAAGACATATTTATTTTGGGAAGGACTCAAGGGGGATGTCCAGAAATATGTGTTTGAATGCATAGTATGTTAATAGAACAATTGTGAAATCATTAAAAACCTAGGTATTTTTCATCATTTATCCATCCCTAGCCAACATTGGGCAGAGGTTTCCATGGATTTAATTACTAGGTTACCATAGTTTTAGGGTAAAAATGTTATCATGGTAATTATAGATTGACTCACCAATTTTGCTCATTTTTTTCTTATCACAATTTTTGTCACCAGTACAGTAGTTTCTACTTTTCTAAATATAGCTCAAAAATAATTAAATAGATGCAAAAAACAACCTATGTAACCTCTTCACATACATATGAACAAGGTAATATGTGGGGTTTTTGAGTTTTTTAAAGTGGTATGAAACATGACTATGATATTTTTTTATTTTAATTCATAGGAACTTATTACCATCTTCACTCAAGAAACAAATTCACATGTTTCATTTGAGCATGAGGACAATGCATAATATGAGCTACCATAGGATTTCTATAGTGACATGGATGAACCAATGCATTATAACAAGGGTAATTATTGAATTTTATTCCATTTTTCATAAACATATATATCATATTGCATACTTAAATGTCCATTTTGAAAACATTTATGTTTAATTTTAATTTTTTCTATCTATATTATCTTAGATTATGAGGAACATGCTTACAAGATTATTAACGAATTTGGTACCAATGATCATTTTTTCATTGCATCCCAATGTATTGCATTATATGAAGGTTGAAATATATTAAAAAAAAAATCAATTATATAGATACTAAAAATGAATACTTAGAGCATCTCAATCTAGTACATTTGACAAATATTAATCAAGGCACTACACTTCAATTCTAGACTTACTTCATAAATCCTCACGTTCACCATCTTATTATGCCTATAATCTTATCTCTTATTTTGATCCATATCATTCTAATGACTTAGGTATCTTGTAGAACATAAAAATCTTAAAACTTGATAAACATCATTCACTATCAGTTTTAGAATTATACTTATTTTCTAGCCTTCTAGTCACTATTGGCCATATAAGGACACTACCTCAGACAATAGTTTCTAGATCCCTATCTAGTGTATAATTTTCAAAATTAATCTAAATTAAAAATGTTTCAAAACCTATGGGTTCATCTATTTGTATTTTTGAATCTTACTGTGAGATATTTTCAAAAGGTGTGTTATAAATAAAAGTCTAACACTTTTCATTTCTCATCTAGAAAATATCAAGTAAACTCACACTAAAGATAAATCAATCAATTGCACAACCAAGTTTTTATTCCATATTCATCCCCATTTTCATATCGAGCATAGGGGTAATCATATTATAGATTTGAGGCATTCAAAAATTAGCCCAGGAGATATATTTACTAAATTACAAGCTATATAACTACATGCATCTTCATATAGTATATTTCACCCTTATGCACACACATTCCCACACATATGGAATAATTAAATAAGTATGAGGTCCTCCTTGTATAATTAGCTATGTAGGCAAAACCCATTAATAAATGGGTCTTTGGGGTCAACTTAACACCATGAGCCCACTAACCCATTTTTTGTAAACTCATTATAAGGGTGAAGATTTAGGGTTTGATCAATCAATGAAGAACAAAAACCTGCATCCCATATTTGAATAAATTAATATAAATATTATATAAAACTTAAAACAATGATTTTAGTCACATCTAGATATAGTCATTATTCCATACTAGACACATGTGTCATACTCAAATACTAGCATCAATGGCAGTGTCTAGATATGAGAGTAGTGTTCACAACTATAAAAGTATAATTTATAGAATCTAATGAATAATACAAAATACTAATCATGTATACTTTCCACCTATTTCTAATCTAAATCTACCTACACATAGTAAACCCATCTAAGTATCTTTTCTCTTTAGTACAAAAATAAATTTAGCATCTTTTAAATCAAGTACTTCCTAAGTTATCATATCTCAGTATTATAAATTTAGAATATTAATTTATCTAAGTTTGTAATTAATTAGATTTCTATAGATTAATGTATCAACCTTGTGCTTGAAATACTTATATATTATTAAACCTATAACCCACCATTTTAAAAATTTAGGGTTAAATATTTGATGAACCCGACCTTTAGTCTTAGAACCCTAGAGTGGCCTAGGGTTTTTGTATTTTTTAATTTATCATTGCTGTAAATAGCTATTTCAAATTCAAACTTTTTCATTTTTAATCACTGAAATATGTTAATCAAATAAATCATTTTCAAATTAA
Source organism: Torreya grandis (assembly GCA_037957365.1). NCBI lineage: Eukaryota > Viridiplantae > Streptophyta > Pinopsida > Cupressales > Taxaceae > Torreya > Torreya grandis. The sequence goes on from JARHVA010005586.1 coordinate 361,967, forward strand.
AGACAAGGAATCATTAGTCAATCATCTCAATAACAAGAAAGCCTTAATGGATGAATTTATTTATGTTACAAGAGATGAGATCAATAAATATGCTAAGGTAAAGACATCCTCACCTAGTGATGGTTAATCCTTAGATGATACTACAACTTATTCCATTATTATTTCTTTTCCCTGGAGAACATCATTGATTCTTACATCTTGTGGGCTTAAGGGTTATGTGTTTACACCATTGTTCCTTGAACCAAATCCTACTACTACTACATCATCCATGGAAACCATTAGCACTTATACCCAATTACCAATTTATGTGCCTATAAAAACTCAACCCATGTTTGTATCACCTTGGTGACTTCTCAAACTTCAAACCTTAGTGATCAAAATGTTCAATATCTTGTACAAACTATAAAACTTTTGCAATCTAAGGTTAGTATCATTGATAAAAATTATATGAAATAACCTTATACTATTAATTCAAAATATACAAGAGATGAGATCAATAAATATGATAAGGCAAAGACATCCTCACCTAGTGATGGTTAATCCTTAGATGATACTACAACTGATTCCATTATTATTTCTTTTCTCTTGAGAACATCATTGATTCTTACATCTTGTGGGCTCAAGGGTTATGTGTTTACACCATTGTTCCTTGAACCAAATCCTACTACTACTACATCATCCATGGAAACCATTATCACTTATAGCCAATTACCAATTTATGTGCCTATAAAAACTCAACCCATGTTTGTATCGCCTTGGTGACTTCTCAAACTTCAAACCTTAGTGATCAGAATGTTTAATATCTTGTACAAACTATAAAACTTTTGCAATCTAAGGTTAGTATCATTGATAAAAATTATATGAAATAACCTTATACTATTAATTCAAAATATGTGTTACATAATCCTCTTTCACTTAAAATATATTTACACCCTTTGTTAACTAAATTTTTTGCATTGAAGTTCACAATTTATGATGGAAAGGGTGATCCTGAACAAGATCTTTGATATCTATAAATGGCATGTATTTATTATGCCTCCAATGATAAGACTTTGACCAAATTATTTCAAAGGAGACTCAAGGAATATGTTTTATGGTATCTCTATGATTTATCTATCCAATCAGTAAGAAAATTCAAACTTCTAGTGGATCATGTTTTAGAACATTTCTCTATCAACAACACTAAAAAAGTGTCATAATCTAAAATTTCCAAGATCAAAAAAGGAACCAATGAACCTAGAAATGAATCTATTTTGTGATATAAAACAATGTTATCCAAAATGACAAATCCTATGGAAGATAATAACTTCAATACATCTTCAAGCAAATTTTTCTTTCCCCATTACATTAGTCTATTATTTTCAATAAGTTTAATATTTTCTATAACTTATGCCATATTTTTTAGGATCATAAAATGAATCTTATTTATTTGAAGAAACTAAAGTATGTAGAAAACACACCAAATACATCTAATACCAAGTTTAATATCAAACTAAGATATAAGGTAAAACATAAAAAACATAAAAAGGAAACAATCACAATGTTAATGCAGTGTCACAATAACCTAATCAACTAATCTTATCCAAAACACCTAAGAGAAAATTTACATGCTTACCTAAGTCTCTATATTATTTATTTTAGGAGCTTGTGGAGTGTCACCTCATATCTCTCCCTCATCCCATAGAGGTTGGTATGCATCGGTCTCTACCCAAATGATATGATGCTAATGCATATTATGACTACCACCAAGGCATTGGGTATTCTATGAATATATGGCTATACCTTAAATCATGATTTCCAAGACATCAATGATGACTGAAAGATTAAATTTGATGATTCTTTAGAGGATTTAGGTTTACAATATGGTGGTCATTAAAATTAGGAAACATTTAACAATCCTTTACAACATCATTATAATAAAGATATAGAAGTGAAAATGGCATATAATGCACATCCTCTTACATCAAATAATGGGAACCCATTAGATGGGATTATTGGAACTTATAAACACATAACACCTCCTATGGTTTAGATACCTTATATTACATTTGATAATAGTGTAATAGTGGATGATGACTTAGATATTCATTAATTATTTATTTGAACATACCTTGAACATCAACCTATACATAGTGTTATGATTAATAATGGTGCTATTGTTAATGTATGTACCATGGCAATAATTACACATTTGGGATATATACATGATGATTTCTACCCTTCAACCAATATGGTTAGAGAATTTTATGGGACATCACAACACATTATTGTTGATATTTATTTACCTTTACAAGTTGGTATAACACATGGTTATCACCATTTCAGTTATACCAAATACATGAGCCTTTGATTTATCATTAGGACAACCTTATATACATAAAATATACATAGTACCTTACATAGTGTATGTGTGTATTAAATACATTCATACCAATAGGTTATTCATAATTTATATAATTCTATATGAACATCCACTTGAACGATAAATGTTTACTCTAAGGCAACTAATTATTAAACCTATTATGGTTAATACTATGCAAAAGGGTAAGAAAAAAATAATCCCATTTCATATGTGGCCCATACTTAAGAGGAGTTTACACTAGAGATATATAATGAATTCCATGTAATCCTCATATACTCCTACATAACATCCTCAGTTATCTAGAACAACCAAACATGTTCCAATTACTACTACTCCAAATATACCACACACCACTCAATGATGTGTTACACAAACCCTTAATCCTTATATTATTTCTTCATGATCATAGAGTCTTAATAAACATATGTACAATAAAATAGAATATATAGACCTAAATATGACACCTATGCATTCTAATTGGTAATACCACCAATTTGATACACTATATTTCAATTTTGGAGATACCTATGAGCATCCCTTGGATGGGATCATAGGCTAGCATTTTCTTTCTAAATATTCTAATAATTAAAATAAATCAAATATTTAAGAAAATACTAAAAGCACTCAAGTAAATTAAACAAATACAAAAATATTCAACATTCCCATATTTCATTAGGTCCTTGGCATCTGTGTGGTTTTATTTATGTTAGTAGATATAATATAATTTAAATTCCTATATACACATATGTTCACACATATTTGAGTGTTATACATACATACCCAAACACATGATCAATGCATTTTTCAAAGTTGGATCTCTCCTTTAACTTCATCATATAGTACATTAGGGGCATCTTCTTCTTTGATCATGATTAATACATGTCACATATCCTGTATGATCATTCCTAAAATATCATATTTGAGATTATATACCAACACTTACACATCTATATCCATGCTCATAGTTTTCATAGTGTGATTGATCTGCTATGTTACATAACATTTTTTTCTAACACATACATGTAGGGATTATTATGATATGCTTAGGCTTGTTGCTTATGCTTCATATACTCATCTTATCACTTCCTTGAGTGTGTTTCATTTCTTACTATTATCTTGATTGTGGAATTTGAATATATTCCTTGCTTGCTAGCTACTATGACATTGTATGTTGATTGTAAATTTGAAAATGTCACTCTATGTTGGTTGGGAATTTGAATATGTCATTCATTTCAGTTGTTCAACATTAGAACATGCCACTTGTATGCAGTCTCCTTGGAGAATTATTTTGCATTACATTTATTAATTTTTTGTGTACTTGATTTTTTTTTGAGCTTGAACGTTAATATATATATATAAGTTTCCATGATCTATAACATACATCTTATGACTTTATGTGATCACATATTGGGATATTAATTGATATACATACTTCAACATGTTATATGTATATGCTACATGAGTTATACATAGATTATATAATTACCTTATCCTTTTGAGGTAAGCTACATAAAATATTTTATTTCCATGACCTCAAAATGGGGAGAATATAAATGGGGTCATGTCATATAAACATGACCTCCACATTTTTACAATTTCTAAATTTTAGTGGGGGCATGTCACAAAGGCATAACCTCCACACTTATACAATTTATTAGTATTTCTATATTTTAGTGGTGGCATGTCATAGAATATGACCTCCATACTTATAAACTTAATCAATATATCTATATTGTAGTAGGGGCATGTCATAAAGACACGCCTTAACACTTGCATAATCTCAAGTTTAGTTTCATGATTCAAATATACACTTGTCTCAAAATCCTATAAATTACACAAATTTAACATAAATTTAAAATATATTTTCTTATATTTATTACATATACTCTAGATTATACATATTATAGGTGCATATGCCATGATATTTTACCAAAAATTTCCAACTTTACTAATTTTACTACTCACTAGGATGCACCAATTACACTAAGATGTAATGTTATGGAGTCTTTTCTACTGCAAAAGTCAGTTCATTTTATAGGTTGAAATGATTAAATCATTAAAACTTACCATATTTATGGGGTAGAGTGATTAAATCATTTAATCTCACTATATTTATAGGATGAGTTGATTAAATCACCCACCCTCACCAGATTATATATATTGACACTTGTGTTATGTGATTGAGATATAATGATCTTAATGGCCATATCATAACTCATACTTGTAATGGATTGGGGTAATAATAACTTCTAGTATCCCAATTTAAAATCGCTAAGGTTTAAGTCTGAACCTTTTCTAGATTTAATTATTCCTTAGGAAGCACATTTATGACACTCAAATTATCAAGAGACAACATGGTTGAAATAATACATGAGTACTCTTTCCTTACTCTTTTTATTTTCAAGCATTTAAATTATTTCAAATTTCAATTTACATGCATATATTTATACTATAACATAATCTTGGTTACAATTCATACACCAAAAAATCATTCAAAGTGGGTGCAAGAAAATGCAAGGTGTGTTGTACACACCCATGTACCATTTATTTCCTTTAACGTAGTAATTTCATCCTCATGCATTACTAGATTAAGGGGTAAAATAGAGATACTAAAACTAAGTATTTATATAATCTCAACCTTGTAAATTAGAAAATATCATTAAATGATCTACCCTTCATTCTTAGATGTCCCTAATGTTGAAAGGCTCACATTCACCATCTCACTACACCTAAACACTTATCTCTTAGTGTGATACAATCATTTATATGAATTAGGTCTCCTATATTGCATAAAAATATTAAACTTTGATAAATGTCATTCACTATTAGTTTTAGATATACCTATTTTATATCCTTCTAAACACTATCAGTCGTAGAGGACACTATCACCGATGGTAGTTTCTAGAACCTTATCTAATGTCTAGATGATATAAATATTTAGTTTTATTATCTAATATATTTATAACATCTCATCCTTGTACATTTGAAAAATATTAATCATGGATCTACCCTTTAGTTCTAGACCTCCCTACTACCAAAGGGATCACATTCACCATCTCACTATGCCTAAACACTTATCACTTAGTCTAATCCATATCATTTTAAAGACTCAGGTCTCATGTAATGCACAAAAATATTAAAACCCAATAAACATCTTTCACTATTAATTTTAAATATATATGTATTATCTAGCCTTATAAACACTACCGACCATAGAGGGACACTACCATTAATGGTAGTGTCTATATACTTATCTAGTGTCCAGTTCCCAAAATTCACCCAAATTTGAAATGTTTTAAAACCTATGGGTCAACCTATTTTTCTTATTGAACCCTAATGTGAGATATTTTAAAATGTGTGATATAAATATGGCTCTAAAAATTTTCATTCCTCATTTAGAAAATATTAAGAAAATACCTATTAAAGCTAAATCAATCAACTTCAAAAATAAGTTATTTTACCCTATTCGTCCTTATTTTCATATCAAACATAGGAGTAGTCATATTACAATTCTAAAATATTCAAGTAGAATCCCATGAGTGATATTTTTCAAATTACAAGATATATCACTACATGCATCTTCATATATAGTATAATACACATTTTTCACACGTATTCTCACACGTAGGGTAGATATACATAAATTTGAGTCCATATTTGGAGTATTGGCTATGTAGGAAGTGCCCATTAACATGGTGTATTTGGGGTTAGCTTGACACCTTTAACTCACCAACCCATTTTTAGAAAACTCAATATAAGGGTGAAGAAGGGTGAAGAGATATATTTTGATCAATTAGCAAAGAGTGATAGCCTACATCCCATATCTAAATAAATTAGTAGAAAGTTGATTAAAAAACCTAGAATAATATAGTTGGTCACATATAGATCCAATCATTATTCTATATTGGATACCTATATCATAGTGAGAAACTGGCACTGATGGTAGTGTCCAAATCATATGATAGAGTTTATAGATACATAAGTATAATTTATAGAATTTGAGGACTGATCTATAATATTGATCATGTATACTTTCCACCTATTTATAGTCTACATATACCTACATGCAACATAACCAACTAAGGATCATCTATATTTGGCATTTTAATCAATTGAACATCTTTTGGATCAAGTAATTTCTATATTCGTTGTATCTTAGTATTATAAATTTAGAGTATTCATTTACCTAAGTTTGCAATTAATTGGCATGTTATAGATTAATTTATCACCCTTGTGATTTAACTAATTCTATATTATTAACCCTACAATCCACCATTATTAAATTTAGGGTTAAATAAATTTGCATCATGCTGAAATGCACATGTTACATCCCATTATACATGTCAAGCAAAAATGCATCCAATAAATAAAATAAAATTGAGGTCTGTGGATTGCAATTTTGAGCAACAAGTGTATGAGATGCCAAAAAAACAAAGGTTTATTTAAATAAGAATTAACATGTTTATGACTTTGATATTTAAGAAAGAAGGGTTAGAAGCATCAGAGGAAGAAATCAAGGTTTAAAATTATGAAGAAAAGAAAGAGAAAAGGAGATAGGAGATAGTAAGGAGAAGGGTATTTGTAGAAGTAAGTAATACATTGTGTGTATTGTATTGTATTCTTCTATTGAGTAATGCATTGAAAATTTATAATTATACATGAATTATGAATTTTTTCAGGAAAAAGAAAAGGATTAGCTGAAAATAAGAATGGCAAAGGGAGAAGACAAGAGATGAAGGTGACTATATTTGTTTATCCTTGGTTTTTGATTACTATTACTTTTAATCAAATTAGTCTTGTATTTTTTTATTTGAAAGTAATTGTATTTAGTTTGTGATATATGAGGAAACTAATAGTGTGACAGAAAATAAGAAAAGAAAGGGGAAAAGAAAAAGGGAATCAAATTAGTGTATATTTCCCCATTTAAATGATTTTGTCAATTTTTTTAGCTTTGTACTTAACTTTATAAAATATATTAAGTGAATTAATTTAGTAAATGGTATTTAATATTCATTTATTTATAATTGGTTTTATTTTTTAATAAATTATTGGTGTATTTTGATATTTGAAAAAAAAGAACTCATGAAATGTAGGATATTATTGCCAACCATGGAATAAAATCCATTCTTGAGGTATTGGAGAAGGAGGAGGGTGGGGGGGATCAAGGAAAGAAAGATTTGTGAGATTTGTAAATATTTGAAACTATTATGATCTTTGTATTCCATTATAGTGATATTCATTAATATGAATTTTTTATTTAATGATTTTATCTTTTAGGCAAAAAAGAGAATACAATGTTTTTTTGACACACAAGTGAAGGGTTATCATACCATTCCACTATGAAATGTAATAAATATAGTGAGTGACTTAGTTTTCATAAAAATGTGCATATAGATATTGTAAATGGAGTTTATATATACATGGACATTCCACTATAAGTTATTGACAATGACACATGATTGTGAGGTGCACAATGATACTAAAGTTGTGGAAAATGATGCTAAAAAGGATAAAAAATTAATATTTATAAGTCATTTCCAATCACATATACAAATATCCAAATTATTAAAATCCACTTTGGAGATTTGTTGACCTTGCAATAGGTGAGGTTGTTGTTATAATTTTGGAATGCATGGGAGATAAAATGGACAAAAAAAATATTTTTCAAAACTTGTTCTAACGATTGTATGCTGGTTCAAGTTATTTGTTTTTAGCATCAAAAAGTGATTCCTTATTAAAGGGGCCATCTAAGTATGTTTGGATATGTCTTAGGATAACACATCATATAGAGGAAATGTAATATGAGATTGAAATTGAGGAAAACACACTATAATAATGATCATTCCTTAAATAAAAATGAAGTATTTGATTTGTATGTAGATGGAAAGAGGGATGTTGTTGGGAGAATTATGTTGATACTTAATGATTATGTTTTACATGGGAAACATAGGAATAATGATTACCTTCTCATGCACAATGTATAAGTGGATTATTTTCACAAAATCTTTCCCAAAATGTAGCAAACTAAGGCCATTATAGGATAAATGTACAACAAGATTACTCTATGACAAAGTTTTGAGGAAAACCCATGCTGAACAAAATGGAGTGGTGAATTATGAAGTTATGTTTTGTATTATATATTCATTTTCACATTACCAAATACTAAATCTCAAAAAATATTTCTCTGGTACTCTTTAATCCAATATATATATATATATATATATATATATATATTTGAGACTATTAGTTTTTTAAGTCTTTAATCCAATTAAATCACATGGATAATTTGTGTAGGTGTGAGGATGCTCATGTTGTATGTAGGTGGTGAACTTATATACATAATGGAAATTGTCATCATTTTTACAATTTTATGGTAAACTATTATCAACTATGTATTTTCACTGTTATTTTATACCTGTTCTTGATAGTATAGTCTAAAAATTTAGTGCCCATGAAAGGATTGCAAAATTATATCTATTTTTCTAAAATGTTTTCAAATGGGAGTTATAGTTGTAGAAATTATATTTAAACATTTAATGTCCATGAAAGGATACATTCAATTATGCTTACATGAGTCTTAAACACATTCTTAATTATATTTATTTGATTATGGTATGGTATTCTTCATTATTTTTAGGGTAACAAGATCAGGTTTTACAAGGCTCCTCCAACCACAAAGTATAAAAAAAATAAACAATAATCATGAAACAAATAAACCACTGAGCTCACAAAAAAATAGGAAAATCGACTAAACAACCATTAACCTTCCATAAAAATAAGAGATAGAAGAAAAAAATAGAAAACCATGAAGAGTAATAAGAACTTAGTGTAAAAACTCCTCAGAGTCAACAAGTTCATCAGGTGTAGCACGTTCTAGCATGCCTATGTTTTTCTTCAACATTTCCTTCATAATCCTTCCTATAGTATTCCTACTCAAGCCTTCAACCAATCCATTCAAACCTTTCCTATTTGATATTGTGGCTTCCTTCTTTCCTTTGTGGGTCTTTAGTGTGGCTTAAATATTTTTTGAAATAGTGTTAGTCTTAGGTGGGTATTGGGTAGAAACATCACTCGTGGCTTTCTCCTTCAAAGGGTTATTGTCCTCAACTTCTTCAACTAGATTTCCCCCTTTCCCTACTCTAAGGTTATTTGATTCTATCTTGGAGTTGCCAATATCAAATTTTATAGTATTCCATTCCTCTATTAGTTTAGCCATGGATTGACCTACTTCTTATAATTTTTCATCAAATTCTTCCTATAGTCCTAGGAGGGATCCTCAAGATCACACTTTTCCTCCTCCTTCATTCCATCCTTCTCAACCTAGGTTAATGATGGATTTGGGTTTCTTTCCCCAAGTGGAAGAATGGCTTCCCTTGCATTTTCTAGGATTGGTGTAAAAATAGGACTGTGCAAGAAGGATGCTAGATGAGGGGGAGAGGGGTCTCGATTATGGTATGATATTCTTATTTTCCATTATTTTTTATTATAAGTATGTTTTTACATTAACAAGTAAGTTTTTGGGTTTTATTCTATTTATCGCATTTTATTTAGGCAGTAAAGTGTATCCCCAACAAGCTTGTGCACTAGGCTTTCATGCAAGACTAAGGTCTTATGCGCTCACCTGAAGCTTGCAAAAAGAGACTGATTCTCATGGGTTATGTTGTTTAGTAACACACTAGTCATATACTTGAGTTTATTCATATATATGATTAGAAATTATACTAAAAAAGAATATATGACTATATACCTTGAATCATTAATCACCATAAACATGAAAATGAAGATAAATGCCATGAAGTTCAAAGGGTTGTCAATGCAAAATCATATAATGCATGTTTTATAAGTCTCAAAATTAATGATAAGCCATAAATTAGTCAATGCAAACCCATTGTTAATGTTTAACCATTAATTCTCATAAACATAATACCTAAATTTCTTGTAATATCCATATTCGTATATTATAGAGTCATTATATGTTATCCATTATCAGTCACCTTACATGATTCCACATAGGGGCATTTAAACTTATTTTTCCCTAACCAAGTAATTATATAATAAATGACAAATGGGTGATTGGCTAATGATCTCTTAGTAGACCAAGAGTCATGGTAGTCTTTCACTTATATATTTCTAAGGACTCAGGCCTTTGCTCCCCCTATATTATTGTTTGATGCTAGATCCTTGCTACCAAATGTCCTCTTTTTTGTGAGCTAGTTTGAAACTTAAGATGATTAAAGTCTATATGGTCCTTGAGAATTGATCATCCACCATCTCTTGATTCCTTCATGTTTCCCAAATCTTTCACTGCTATTCTAATTCCTATGCTCTTAGGTTATTCATAGTTATGTTTTGTATTTGATTAGGTATTCTCACACTAATAAATTCCATGCCTTTATCCTCTTATACCTCACTAGTTTCATGCCATGGTTTTTGTGCCATGTTATTTTAATGTCATGGTATTCCTATGCCATGTTATTTTAATGTCGTGTCGATTCTATGCCAAAAATACAAAACACTTAGTCAAAATTTAGGGTCCAAAATTACCCCACACTATGCTCCTAGTTCATCAAAGACTAAGTCTTGGTCTCATCCTCAGCCAAAAAATCAGGCCCAGTTTGTTCAATCTACTTCTCGACATTCTCCCAATGTGATAAGGTGTCAACCATATTGGATGTTATCTCTTCTATTACCACCTTTATTTTTTTTTGTCTCTTTAGGTTGGTTAGGACAGTCATTGGTCTTATTGAACAATTGGTCGAGATATGTACTAGCATCCTTCTAAACCTCTTCAAGTGTAGCGACCTCAACGACAACCTATCCTTAGAGAGTTACAAAACTAGAATTAAGTTTACCAATACACATTTATTATTTCTTCCAAAGTTTTAACATATTTAAATGCCTTTGCATGCTTGGTGTGGTCCTTTATTAAAAGGGAATCATCTCCCAACCACTGCCATTAAGAATCCTCTATGTTGAGTCAAGCCTCCAAAATTTTATTAGGCCATGCAAGTTTTTCAAAAATCCTATCCAAGATGGAGATCACTTCCCCAACTCTTTTTAGGGTGAATTCATAGACTTAAATGGCATCAATAAAATACTCAACCTCCCATAATGCTCTTTTCTCAGTGCAGGTTGTTCCTTTCAACATTTTGATAGGAGAGTTATAAGGGTCTCTAATTTATCCACAACTTCTCCATCCAAAAGTATTCTATCTGTTAATGGTGATTCTTGGCCCAAGATAAATTTACACAAATTTAAAGTTTTTAATTTAGCCTCTATGGCTTATTTCATTTTTTGCTTTAGTGTGACCACTTTTTCTTCAAATGACTTTTGAGCAAAAAATTATTTCTCATACATTACTACTACCTGGCCATGTTTCTTCTCTACATCATGTATGTCATAATATGAAAGTATATTATATCACATGAACTCAAAAGCCATTTTAAAAAATGCAATTCTAGCTTGCAGAGGAGATATTTTCTAGGGATCAACCCCAAGTGGAGTTGGTAGTGCTGGTGCTTGAGAATATAACATGAGGCTATTTGGAAAAATCTAAAAATGTTAGTATTTATTATACATGTCCAAAAGGAATGACACTTGTCATCTTATATCGATGGTTGCATCTTGGGGAAGGAAATATAGATAGAAATAGATCATCTTATCTGAAATGTTTGTTTAATATTGAGCATGCAAGTTGGTGGATGCATCAATCAAAGGTGGTTGAACTTTAGAAATGGCTAACTCCTTTCCTTTTTTGGGGTCACACTCAAGGATTTTAACCTCCATATCTATATCCAAATAAGTGATACCAATGTCTATTACACTTATCTATTGAGTATCAAAACCATCCCCTTATTTTCCAAATGGACCCCCAATGTTCAATTACACATCATCAAAGGTGGTCTCCTCCTCTTAAACTAGGGAGAGTGTCTTTTCTGAGTCAAATTACTCTATTTATTCCTTATGGTCCTCAGGTTCTTCCTACACTAGTTTCATAGGGGGTAATGGTACTGACCACTTAGGTTCTTTCTCTATTGTATTTTGTAAAACATATCCTAATGGTGAAACCCTTGGTGGAAATTCCCTCAGTGGATAATCTATTATAGGTGAAGACTTAGGTAGAGAAGCCTATGGAGGTGAAGCTCTTGGTGGTGAAGCTCATAGAGGTGAAGCCCTTGGTAGAGAAGCTTGTAGAATGAATCCCTTGGTGGAGAAGATGTAAATGGTGGTGCCTAAGTAGTCCTTTACTGATTTGAAGGTTCTAATCATGAACTTGTGCAATCATCATGCCCATCCTACTTATTCTTCTAAAGATGTGGTATAGGCAGAAGCTTTTCCCTTGCATGATCTATGCCTTTTAAATATTTCTTATTGGGCCATAACATGTAAAATATATTATGCATAGTTTATTTGACCATCATTTGATTAACCTTGATGTCAGTCTTATCAATCTCATGCTTTTCCCTGTAGGCCTTATTTCTAGGATAGACACATCTTCTAGAGAGTGTGAATCTCTAATTCAATTTTATTTGCTTCTAAGGTGAGAGGTTGTGCATCAAAAATATAGTTCACCAAACCAATAAAGTATCATACCATGAAAGCATAAGGAAACTTTAACCATGCCAAGAGTTCACCAAAGGGGGCCATCTTGATATGAGCTAGAGAGAAATGTTGTTTCACTATAAACTAGGCTTGCTAACTAACCTAGATGGGAAAGTTCATAGGAATGCACTATTCATTCCTAAAGGCCTCCTTCATACCATCATACGATGAATTTATCTTGTTTTTGTATGTTGGGGTGATATGACCAGGACACATGAATACCTTGTATCACTCAGTGGGGGACTTATGTTAAGGTAGATATGCCCAATTTAATTCACCAAAGGTGTAATTTAGTACACTGCTCTCATCAAATACCATTAACAATAAAACTACCCCCATGGAAACCTATGGCATGGTATCTAATGGGTCTTCATAGCATCCTATATGATTTTATGGGAAAAATCATTGTCCTAGTGGGTGATGTAGAGGTGAGACATATACACCTCTTTCCAATGATTAGTGTCACTAATCTTGGTCATGATGATGGGTATGGCTACATGAAAGGAAAGATATTACAAGTTATTAATTTGCATGGCATGGCCCTACTTCTGGTACATGAGTACATTGTTATCTTTTCTATCTCTTTCAAATATTCCAAGTCAAATTCCACATCCATGATGGAGCATTGCAGTCCTAACACCTTGCTTATTCTCTTAGGTGTAATATTCATGTTATACCTAACAAAGTAAATATATTCCTCATGGATGCATAATATTGTTTCCACTAGTTTTCCAAAATATTGTAGGTTGAAAAACTAGAATATCCCTATAGAGTCTAAGGCATTGAAAAATTTAAGGTCATACACCAGTTGATTTTTGGTGTTCTAGCACTCAACTTGATATTCATTCTAAATTCAACCTCATTCCTTGGTTGATGGTGGTTATAATCAAATATGGTACATGAGGGTACTTTTGACACCCAATTTTATGTGCACAACACTATTTATGGGTACTACATCTCTTCTATCATAAACAGTGGGGGTAGAGGTGTTTGTGCCTTATTTTATTGGCATACCATCTTGAATACTTCACCTTATACACACTACCCTTGTTCTTTAGGTGTTTCTTATCTAATTAGTATTGATTTCACCCCAAGTATTACCTTCTCTTTTGGTATGGTTAATAATGGATCACTTCTTAAGGAATTTTTCTTAGGTTGCATCACCCTTTATCAAGCTTAAAGGTTGAGGTATGGCCATCCAACATTCCCAAAGGAATACATGTTTGTGGCATAGATGATTCATCTTTTTATACTTCATTGCCCTCTAATGGTAGATGTCTACCTCTATAACCTATAACTACCAATTTTATCTTTCATAAGTCATTATTCAAGGTTAGTTGGTACTTGATTACTTAGTTAATGTCCTTATCAATAGATATGCATGGGATTTTGATGATTTAAACTTGCACTTGTTATTATCAGTAGTATAGTGGTAGTATATAATACTTTCAAAGATTAAAAAAAAATTCAAATAAATAACTAAAATTGTAAGTAAAATATATTTGATGAGAAATTACAAAGATAAATCTGAAGAATAAATTAGACCCAAATGAGATATTGTTTTATTTATTCAAAGTGGTATGATTTTCCAATTCCCATAAAAATGCTTATAAAGTCTTTCATATGATTTTTCTCCTTCATTTATGACCCTTCAACTTCCTCAAATGACACTTCCTTCCTAAAGACTATTTGAATTCCTATTTGACACCTATTTTCTCCATTTTAATATAATTCATGGCAAATAATTAATATTGCCCTTTACCTCTACTAACACTCACCTCAACTTAAAATGTGTCTCATCCTGAGACACTAACACTCCCCTCAACTTAAAATGCATCTCATCCCACCTGAGACAAAAAGGCCCTAAAAATTTCAATTTTTTAAGACTTTCCATCCATTAAAAATATAATTGAGAACCTACACTACATGTACTCCTAATCCTACTCTCCATGGCCTCACATGTCAGAGCTCATCCTATTTTACAACTCTAACTTCAAATATATTTTTAATTTTTCAAAACTTATAAATATTCTACTTTATTTTAGATCTTTTACAATTCATATCCTTTTGGGGGAAGAGAAAATATCAAAAATATTAAAAGGAAGCCTAGTAGGAAAGGAATTATTTTGAAATCTATGATCTCTTTATTGCCATTATATCTCCTGGCTCCATGTGTCCATGTTATTGGTCCCTTTCAATTATTGGCACCATATATAGTCTCCTTTATTTTTTACAAACTAAGGGTCTTTTGCACATATTTTTATAAGTGCTTGTCTATAATGTCCAATATCATTGAGAACATATTTAGAAGACAAAAAACTCAGAGCTGAGCTAAGGAACCAATCTTGTTACGTGGCCAAATATCACCCACCATAATGCCATTCCTCATTTTAGCTGAAGATCCTGCTGACCAATAATAATAAATAGTGACTATCATTATCACTTGGCCTATGGTAACCTTTCACCACTTATCCACTAGCTTTAATAAGTGGATGGTCTACAAATTTATTAAGACATTAATCTTAATTTGATTATTCCTTGGCATATATAACTCATATATGAAGTGTCTTGAACTTGGGTTGTTCTATATTTATTATGGATGGGCGTGCTCCCCCTGGGCTTAATAGTTGAAAACTTAAAGACACCTGACACCACCTCCTTAGTGCCTCCCTATATTCTTGATTCCCTCCATGTATATGTTGATATTTGTCTCCTATCATATCCTCACATTACCCTTAATCATATGAAATTTCGTTGACCATAACACTCTTCTATTATAGTTTGGACTGTTGTCTTTTTGTCATGGTACTCTATGTATTATTGGTAGGATATCATATTTATTTTTATCATTTTAAGAAGATCACCTCATGTCAATAAAATGTCTAATATAAGCATTATGTTCCCTCTAAAATCCTTTGAAGTACACCAAAATTCCATAGACCACCATTAACCTATCCATAGGCTACTAGAAAAAAAATCCCAAAGCACCACATTAATCATCAACACTTATAAATATAAGTCATACATTTAGCCTTGCCATAATTTAAAAATCATTAGATCTACTGCTAGACTCATAATAGAGCCTGAGGTAAGCTATTGTGAAGTCTAGCCATATTCACTCCAGCCAATTCACCACCAAAAAGAATAAACATAAATAAAATATATCATAACTAATCTATTTATATGTAAGGTTAATCGAACCATAGAGCTCCATGAAACAACTACTTATAACAAAAATATCAAAATTTTGTACTAAATAACTCAAATGGAAGGAATATATTTAGGCTTGAGCTCTAATCACATAACAAACCACACTATTATTAGTAGTAGTTTAGTGGTAGAATATAATACTTACAAATATTTAAAAACAAACTCAAATGAATAACCATAATTACAAGTAAAATATATTTGATGGGAAATTACAATGATAAATATGAAGAATAAATGAGACCCAAATGAGATAATTTTTTATTCATTCAAAATGGTCTACTTTTCCAATTCTTGTATAAATGCTTATAAAGGATTTCATATGATTTATATCCTTCATTTATGACCCTTCAACTTACTCAAATGACTCTTCCTTCCCAAAGAATATTTGACTTCCTATTTGACACCTATTTCCTCCATTTTAATAAAAATAATGGAAAATAATTAATATTTTCCTTTACCTCTACTAACACTTGCTCTGGAATTGCTTGGACTTAGTTCACTCTTTAGCTCTATAAAACTTAAATGAAAGAAAAGGTAAAAGTTAAAATGAGATATTAAGTCCTTTTTATAGGTTTGAATGGGTAACTTGCATTTACTACCCCCTTTCTTTTTTACCATCACTTGTCATAATTAATATATTTCTAACCACCATTCTTCATCTATCGTTTCTCATCATAGTGACATTTAACATTATTATCTTGTCACAATGTTGGTAAACTTATCATAACCACTTCTCATTTTATATTAATGACACATCATGTTCCACACTTTTCTTTGGAATGGAATCCAACTATTCAATTTTTTGAATATTCAAATTATTTTGTAGGAATATCTTATCCTATGACTTTTCAACTTATGGGTGAATCCTTAACACAAATACATGTATTAAATCTTACCCCACACTAAAAGTGTGTCATGATCCTCCAAGAAATTACAAGTATAAAAATAAAATAAACCTTTTATAAAAGAAATGTTGTGCACAACTAAGGCAATGCTTTATTAAAAACATGAAATCCTAAACTAATGGTATAAGCCTTATTGTTACAAATATTATACATTATAGTATAGAAATATAGACATAGTTGGATACCATTGTAATATAAAAGAAGAAATTGGCCATAGAATATTTGTAAATGGTAAGAATTGATAGGTAGAATGCTATGAAAAACAAAAGGATTATCCCAATGAATATGAAGTTTCCAAGAATAGTGCACAAACTTTGAGTTGTAAAGCAAGAATTTAATTCCAAGGGTAAATGTCTTGTGATTATTGTGTTGATCATGCCATGAATTTTATCTACATTTATCCACATCTTGAATCCAATGAGAAATAAAATAGGATTCATCCAACTATAATAAAGAATCCAAACATGCTTTTAATGATGAATCCTCATCTAATTATCTAATGCATGCAATATGAAGAGATGGTACCAAGAATTCAACTAGAAGAACTGATTCTATGCCATACACTAGATTGAATGGTTTATTATTGTTAAGGCACTTATAAGTTGTTTGGTAAGCCCAAATTATTAAAAACACTCTATCATCCTAATCAGTGTGGCCAATATTACAAATATTTGTAAGTGTTGTGCCTAAAATTTTATTGAATCCCTCAATAGTGCCATTTACTTGAGGATGATACATTGTTGTTTTATGGTGGGCAATCATGAACTTAACAAGTAGGATGCAGATAGTTTCATTGAGGAAATGTGTACCATAATCACTAGTAAAACTTAATGGTTAGCTAAGATGGGTTATGATATGTTCCCTTATGAATTGTATGATAGTAGCAAGAGTACAATCCCTTGTTGGTGTTTCCTTAACACAACATGTGAGATAATTAGTTGTTGTAATGATATAATGGGAACCTATATGCCATTAAATTGGAGTAATGGGGACAATAGAATCAATTTACAACTTTTCAAATGGTTCTTGAGATAGAATATGATGTAATGGCATGGCATCTTGATGATTTAGTTTTCTGATGCGATGATAAATATCACATTTCCTAACATACATTTTGGCATCTTGAAAAAGGTTATGCTACTATAGTATAGATAGTAGTAACTTATGTGTATTATCATCCCTAGCATAGTGTCCACCAATAATTCCTTCATGAACTTCTTAGAGTACTTCAGAATGTTCATGTTTCATGATACAATGTCAAGGGATTTCATCTCATAAAAACTTTTAGAGGTCCCCTCCAATGAGTTGAAATGGTGTGGTGTGGATGATGAGTTGTTTCTTATCCTACATAATTAGACAATCAGGTACTAATCTAGTAGTTAAGAAAGATATAATATCTTCCAAATAATTAGGAATATGAAAAACATGAAATAGTTGTACATCAAGTAGGTCATCTTCAATGGCATGTAGTGGTTATCCAAAATCAATTCAAGAAAGATGGTCAGGACCATAATATGTTTTTCCTAATTTGACCATTACATAAAATTGAAATTATTGAAAAAATGTTATCCATTGGTATATTTGACCATGAAAAACAAGTTTATTTACTAGATATTTTAAAGCTTCATGGTCTATATAGAATATAAAAGGAGTTACTAATAGGTATTGTTGAAATTTTTTCAAAGCATAAACCATTGAAAGTGCTTTGCACTCTATGGTGTTGTAATTACTCTAAGTTAGGGTAAGTTTTCTACTAGTAAAATAGATAGGGTGATCAAGGTCACCTTCACCTAGTTGTGTAAGGACTGCACCAATGACCATTCTAGAGGCATCAATATGGCCATGTAATGGTTTTGTCCAATCTGGGAATTCAAGAATTGAAGTAGTAACCAATTTATACTTTAAGGCTTCAAAGGATTCTTGGCAAGAGTAGGTCCAGATAAAGTGTTCATTATGTTTCAAGAGTTCTTCTAAAGGCATGTAAATCTTAGCATATCCTTGGATGAATTTTTGATAATACCTAGTATGTCCTAAAAATGTGCAAACTATGCACTGAGTCATTAGCAATGGTAGATGAAGAATGATAGATACCTTTTTAGGGTCTACAAAAAGTCCATCCTTATAGATGATATGACCAAGAAGAACAATTAATGGTGTATCAAAAAAGCACTTCTTTAAATTTAGTGATATTTGAAGTACTTGATAATGCTCAAGCATGATCTATAGATTATAACAATGGTCCTTTACCAAGCTATAGACTATCTAGTCATCCAAGTAAACTTGAAGAAATTTATGGATGAAGTCTTTAAAGGTCTGAACATTTATATGAGAAAATACAATAGGTGTATTTTTCAACCCAAAAGCATGACAATATATGCAAAGGACCCCCATTTAGTAGAAAATTTAGTCTTAGGCTGATCTTCCTTAGTGATTTGGACCTAATGGTACCCAAATAATCCATCTATGAAACTTTGAATTTCACACCCCATGATGCCTTCAAATATCTCTTCTATGAATGGCATTAGGAAGGGATCAGTAATGTAAGGTGCGTTAAGTATGCAGTAATCAATGCAAATCCTAATGTACACATTTTTTTTTATACTTATGACCATTATATTGACCCACTTAGACTCATAAATTGGGTTTATTACTCTAAAATGCAACATACTATCAATTTCTTCCTTCATATGCACACGTAAATTTGGATTCATCTTATATGGCCATTTCTTGACTAGTCAAACACTATTAACTAGTTTGATATGCATTTTACCTAGTGATAGATGAACAACTTTCATTTCACTTTAACTTCCTAGAAAGACATATTTGTATTATTTTAATAGATCAAATATTTTTAAAACCTCTGTGTCAGTCCGTAGTTACCCATATTATTAATTTTTGGCTTTTCTCTATGTTGATGTTATGTTGAATAGTTTGAAGAGGTTATGAGTATGGGTGGTCTATATTAGGAGAAATATCATATATAGTTTGGGTTTCATAGTCTTTAGGGATATCTAAATGATTTTTTAATGGGTTAGGTGAGTTAGACCCTTCAATTTCATCCACCTAAAACAATAGTTTTTGCTTCCCTAGGTGTATCTCTTCACGATGTTCCTGATCAAGAACATGGTTTAGAATGTGAATGGGTTATTCAAGTGGATCATTAAAGAGAACTAAACCTTATTTTGGGACATCATGTATATATCACAAGTGATATTAAATGGGACTAGTGTCACCAAAAACTACTTCATGCATAGCTTGGAGTGTGAGGTGCAAATCCATTCTTAGAGATGAGTAAGATAATGCCAAGTGCATGCTCTCTTTCAAAATATGCTAAAAATGGGTACCCATATACCACTCTTTATGAACATACCATGCTCTAGACCAAGTTCATAAAATTTTGTAAAAATCATGTACCTATAGGTACTATGGTATTAAGCACTCTTCAACCTTCCACATGGATTGACAAGCTTCTATGTATGGTTGTTGTACTTGTACTTTGTTATAGATGATTATACCCAAGACTAAATTTTCATGATGAAATCGATGATACAAAGTAGAGCATACTTGATTCCAATGGAGATGTTTATCATTATGGGTTCACCACCACCTTACAACTATATCATCAAAAAGGTGAACCAATGAATGCATATGATCATTATTAGAGTTATATAAATCTTTAAGTTATTGGATGAAGTTACAGACTTCCATTTGTATATGAAACTAAAGATCTTCATCATGTCTTTCTAACTATGTATCCATAACTAGTTCTCTCAATATTTATTTGGTAGCAAGGTGAATAAATTTGTGGTGTTTATGAAACTGGTGTAGAACTTTCTCATAACTACCAATGGCACCACACACTCTTCTAGTGAGGTCATAGTCACCATGTGCTCAATAATTACAAGCATTAATTATAGTGTCAAACATGGACTAAGTGTCCATCCATCAAATGATGGCATTAGGAGTAGGATAATGATGTTCCCCATCTCTCACTATGATGTTTTAGATGTGGTTAATATATTCTTCTACATTAATAAGATTTACATATGGGGGTCCATGTGTTTTATCTAGTAGAATAACAATGTGTTAATAAATATTTTCAAAATTTATGTATCACTTTTTGAAGCTTAAGTTTGTGTTTTTTGCATAGCACCAAGGTTGACCCAATAGAGATGGAAAATCATCTGCTTCAACTAGCTTAAGAAATTTAAAATCATCTTTGAAAGGTACTCCAAAGATATCAACCATGGAATTCTTAAGGATGTCAATGGGTAGAACACACATTTTATTAGCCATACATAAACAACATGTGAAGTGATGGTTGTAATGATGGGCTAGCCATTTTTTGATATGCATCCTTTTTTAGGATGTTAACCTTAGTGATAATGGCAACCAAGATATTTGAAATCACCCAATTGTTGATGGCATCATTCACCAGTATTATTTCTCTTAATTTTTGCTCATTTCTTAATTTTAGAAGAAGACAATAAACTAGTAATATGAGTGTGGTAGAAATACCTAGTTGGTGATGCTTACATAATTTATATGAATGTCAAGAACTCATCTTTAGGTTGGAAGGAATAACTTGTAGATAAGAAAGCACTAACAAAAGGTTGTTAGCAAGATTTTTGGGTGGACTACTTAGCATGAGCTAGATCCAAAAGGGAAAAGTGGTCAAGGAAAGTAGTTAAAAAGGTTTGGTTAAAGGTTAAAGGTTAAGTTAGTAGGTTGGTAAATTTAGTTAACTAGGTGGTCAATTAGACTCAGGGTCTGATAGGGTCAAGAAGGGTCTCAAGGCATTTTTACCTCTAGTATAGTTTTCTAATGTCTATATTTTAACCCTTTTTATTATGCAACTTTGAATTAATAAGCTAAAAAAATTTAAAAATGGATTACTTGGATGAAGGTCTATTTGCCCCAAGTATGGGAGGTGTTTCTCCTCAAATCAAGAGTTGATGAGGTGAAACTAAAATTGAGTCAGGGTTTGATAAGTGGTATATGGTGAGTCACAAGGTTGGTAGAAAAAAGGTGGGTTGGGAATTCAAAATGAAAATATGTGCACAAAATGTGACTAAGTGAAATAGTCAAGATCATGCAAAGACTAAGATTACCAATGTTGGTAAAAATAAGGTCAATTATAGAAGTATGAGTGATAGGGTAGCTAGTCCACAACATTGTTCATAGTTGATCAAGTTATGTTATAATTTTCCTAGATAGGGTGAGTGGTTTTTTAGGTATCTGAGGTAGAAAGTGCTCCCTTGAAAACCATAAATGGTTTAGTCATGCACAAGGTGGTACAAATTCAAATGTTCAACATGGCAAGGTTGGTTGATATGGTCAAAATGACCAAAGTAAGGTCATCACAGAATATGCAAGTATTTGGTTGAAAAATAGCCAACGTCAAGGTAGACATGGTTTAATGATTGGTTAGAGAAGGGTAATCTCCAAAAGTTTAAGTTATGGTTTGGGGGAGATTAGGTGATCCCCAAAATTTTTCACTTAGGTATAGGTGTTTATTAAAAATTTAAAAGTGATACCTTGATTGTCGATAGTCAATTTTCTAAGGTCGACTATCAATAGTCACCTTGACCATCAATGGTCAGGAGGAACCTTAAAAAGCTAAAATATAAAAGTGAAAATGAAATTTCATTTTCACTTTTGACATTTTAACCTTTGTGCTTTCATGCATTTTGGTAATTTGGTGTTTGGTATTTAGTTGTGAGAGTTGATTGAACATTTGGGTGAGGTGTCAATTGTGGATTTCTTGAACATGTGTTTGAAGAGATCAACTGGGACTAGATATGCAGGTAGGTACAAATGTGGCCAAATAGTAGGATGTGGGCTCCAACTTCACTAGTGATCAAAGAATGAGGTAGATGATGTTTTGAAATTGTTAGTTGATTTGGTTGTTTTTGAAGTTAAATTTAGGTAATTTATGGTGTATTTGATATCATTTTGGGAGGTTTGACCTTAGTTTATGTTTTAGTTAAAATCAAGAAAATTAGCTCATGAAAGTTAAATTTGAATGAAAATTTGGGTTGGGATAGTTATTAGGTTAGATTTAGGTGATTTAGTTTTTGAATTTGGTTGGTTGGATTCTTTTTTGGGAAGGTAGGTCAAGGGTTTTGCCATCGATGGTCATGTATAGTAACCATTAATAGTTAGACCCGATCATCGATGGTTAGACATGACCATTGAAGGAAGAAACACACTTGAATATCATTAATTATAAGGACCATCAATAGTTGAGTATTTAGGGAAGGTGAGGTTAAAATAGGAAGAGATAAAAAAATGTTTTGAAATGTTGAAAAGGGGTTAGGGATAGTTAAAATACCTAGGTAGGATAGGGCAAGTTCTAGTAAGAGTGATAGGCTAAATGGGTAGTTATAGGAAGTATGAGGTAAAATGTTTGATAAGTTTAGGGAAAGCTATTGAAAATTTTAGGGATAGGGTAGATTTATGTGAAAAAAGTAATATGTATTGGTGTGATGGGTTAGGGTAGATGTTTTAAAATGTTTATGTTCGAGTGTTGTTTTAAGTTATAGAGATAATGGTATAAAGATAATAGTTAAAATAGGTTGATTTAGGTGAGTTTAGGTAGAAAAAGAGGTTGATGTAAGTAAACTAAGTAATTGAAATCAAAAAATAAGCATGCATGTTAACTTTGTTTATTTTGTAGGCATGAGACCAAATCCAAATGAGGGATCAGGTCTTGAGGATCTTTATGGAAATACATGGAGGGATCACTAATGATGTGTAGACACACATGGAGGTTGGGATCAGATCCATGAGAGATTATTGATGGCTATTTCAAGATGAGGTGATGATCATGGGCCTTATTGAGAGATGGGATCCAGCCATAAACACCTTCCTACTACCAATAGGGAAGATTACCATACTATTAGAGGATGTTCATATGATTACATGGTTGCCTATTTGATGGGATCCTATTTATAATAGTGAGAGTGAGGAAAGAGATGAGTAGATGGAGCTCTTGTATGGTGAGGATTAGGCCCATGCTCAATGAAACTCAAGTAGTTTTAGTTACAAGCCACTATACTAGAGGTATCTAAATGAGATGCACTTGATGATGATGATGATGATGATGATGATGATGATGATGATGATGGTAGTGTCCTATTTTTCATTACTTGATTCAAGCAATGGATGATTTCCCTATCTTTTCCTAGGAGTGTTAGTAGAGATGTTGGGTAGGATAGTGTTTGGGTGAGATCTTATTTTTTTAGTTCAAATTTATAGGGAGTTCTAGGAATTTTGAGCTCATCGGTGATTTGTGACTACTATTAGGTTCATACTCCATTGTTGGGAATATTAACACATTCATGTTCTAAGACCATTAGGGATACCATGGGATGGTTATGCCCAGGTGGACTATAGAGTGGGTTTCCTATGATGGAGGGGAGACTATGCATTGATAGGGGTTGGTGGTGGTGCTAGAGACATTGAATGGTTCATATATGTCTGAGGGTTTGGTTGTAGGTGATGTGGAGGCCATATATGGGTTGGCCTAGGTGGGCCCAGTACAACTATCACACCTTGTATTTATAAAGTTGGAGATGGATCTATAAGAGGAGAGAGAGAGAGTGAGATTGAGCTCATCCCATTCCATAGAGTTTGGAGGTAGTATGGACTTTTGTAAGGGACTTTGACTCCTTTCTTGAGGTATAAGAGGGAAGATGCAGAGTTTTTATTACCCAAGCCACATCTAGTGGATGTAGTATTAGATCATGAAGAACTACCTATGAGAGTAAGGATAGATGATGTCATTGTCATTTAGGGCTATATAGCATGGTATTAGGCCATTTATGTAGTGATCAATTTTTGATGGGATGATGGGGGCATATAGGCCATGGATGTGGATACAATGGGTGCATAAGTTTAGGGTGGTGGTTAGGATGGACAAGTAATGGAAGCGCTGGTAGCTACATAGGCTTAGATTATAGGTTTACAAGGATATGTGGCCACATTATAGGGCTAGATTATCACTTTATAGGGTTAGGTTTCCACTATTATGGCTAAGAGAGATCAAGCGAGGACCTCCATTAGATTGGTGACTCAAGAGAGGGATGCACTGAGGCAAAGGGTAGGAGCAATGGCAATGCTAATAGGAGGGATGCCAAGTATGATTGTTATGACATAATACTTACCCACAATAGATGAGTTGAGATATTATGAGGCCACAATGCTAGCACAATGTCTAGAGTAGTCAAGATGGGGAGAGTATAGGGCCAATTCAGTAGGTGGACCAACTATGGTGACTCCAGGGTAGTGGGCCTAAATAGTGAGTGGACATATAGGCATCCTATGAGGACCGAAACTAGATGGTATCTCAAGTGTAGGACTAGGAGGGGCTAGTGGTAATGGTGCCCTAGGGGGATGATATATGATATGCTATGTAGGTGTAGATGTACATGATTTTGATACTGGCCTACATGCTACTAATGCAAGATGTACATGAGAGAGAGATTTATACATTATTATATGTATTATTTATTTTGATGGACATGATGTATATGATGATGTTTATGATGCTCATGATATAGATATGATTTATAGATGCTTTATGCTTATGAGATGTGTACTCAGTAGCTTTAGGCATGTGATGACTTATGGATGATGTTTTTATTTTGTTCATGGATATGATGTTTATGATTTATGGATGGTTTGATTATGGTTATTGATGTGGTTTATGATATGAAGTTTATATGACATTTGATGATAGATGGATAGGATGATACTTATGATAGGTAGATGATGTATAATATGGTTCATGGTGTTTGATCATAGATAGATATATGATGTAGTTCATGATGTTTTGATCATTATTGATTTTTTTTGTTTATGACCATGGAGATGAAAATGTGATTATGGTTAATGGTGTAATGAAAACACATAAAATAAGTTAGGCCCCAAACTATATATGGGGAAAAGAAATGAGAACCATGGGATGCATGTCTGCATGAACTAATGATAAGAGGGTAAAGAAAAATGATGATGCCTTTTCATTGGTAAGGACATAAAAAAATAAAATATAGATTGGATTAAGGAACATAAGCCTTTTGAATGCTTCATATTAGCATGCTTTGGTTGATAAAATGGTGTCTTGATCACATTGTGTCAAGTAAGCTCATAATCCCTTGATTTAGAGATGGTATAAAAGGGAGATAGGTGATGGGTAAAAAGGTATATGGGTTGATAGGTAATGTAACCTTATGTGGGTTAGTTTACCCCTATATTGGTGACCTAAAACCAAATTAAATAAGTCTATGTCTTAATGCTAGGTGTAGACCGATCAATGCGGGAAGTCTACTAATGCTATTTATGAAAATTGATTGTTGCTTTCTTGGGATAAGTTATTCTATTTTTATATAGGGTATTTTGTTTATTTATTTTATTTTTGATAGGTTATGAAGCTAATTAATGCAAGAAGCTTCAAATGATTGATTTTGACCCATTTGACTTAGCTATCCTTTAAGGGAGTAAATTGAGTTTAGGTTTGTATGTTTTGTAGCTATCCTTCAAGAGAGTAGTCTACAATGCTAGAGATATATGATCGAAGTGATATTTTGGTATCCCATTTATTTTGATACTAGATTTTAGATATAGACACATCTAATTAGGCTTAGAGGTTTACCTTGATGAAGGCAAAACTTTTAGCACAATAAGGTGAATAATAGTTAAATGGGTTGATTTTGAGAGACAAAAGATGATGGGATTCCATCTGATTAGAGACACAAATTATCCATGAGAACCATGCCATGGGTAGAGAAATGGTACCCATATTTATGATTAGGCTATGACTATGATGGATAAATACATGGTTCTTTATTGTAATCAATTATCCTCAAAGGGAGAGGGATAGGTAGGTGAAGGTCAAAATCTTATAAATTAAGGGATGAGCTTAAGTTAGACAAGAGGGTGAGTTTTATCCCTATTTAAAAAAATAAAGGATGTAGATGCAAAGCATTAAGAGTCTCAAGTTCTAGTTTACCTTCGAGAGAGGACAAATGATAAGCTCTTGATCCATACTTATCGGTTATGATGTAGGGTCCAAGCCAATTAAAAGAAAACTTGCCTCTTTTTCTTTTCTCCATATTGGTTACATGGTTTTATTTTAGGATGAGGTCTTTGATATCAAATTCTCATTCTTTTAGGTGTTTTTTATAAACATGCTTGATTCATTCTTGGTAGACATGAAGATGATAAAATGCTACTAGGTGATGTTCATCAAGTAGCTCAAGTCTTGCTAGATGTTCTTGATGATAGTCACCTTAAAAAATGATCTCCTATAATGATATGCAAAGAGATGGAATAGGGACTTTGAGAGGAAAGACTACCTCTACTCTGTAGACTAGAAAGAAAGGGGTAACACCTATAGAGGTTTGTATGCCAAACTCTTGCCAATCCTAAAAGGTTTCAACATTTATTTTTTATTTGAAATTATATACTATCAAAACTGTTCATCCATTTGAACTACTACCATATCAACATTTATCTTCAACAACTTTTTAAATTAAATATTTTGTCATGATATATTTTAGATCACATTTAAGGATTGAGAATTTTCTCCATGTGACTTAATTGTAGAGTTGTCATTGTTTTTTGGGGACAAGTCCCTGAATGAATACTCCCAATCTTTAATACTAAGCCAAAATAAGGTTTCAACATTTATCTTTTCATTTGAAATTATTTACTATCAAAACTATTTATCCATTTGAACTACTGTCATGCCAATATTTATCTTCAATAACTTTTTGAATTAAGGATTTTGCCATGATATAATTTATGTCACATTTAAGGATTGAGAATTTTTTCCATATGACTTAATTGTAGAGTTTTCATTGTTGTGTTGGGGACAAATCCCTGGAGGATATTGCCCTAATATATTTTGGGTCACATATTATGGATTGAAAGTTTTTTGTGTGACTTAGCATAGCATTGTCATGGTTGTATTAGGGACAGGTGCCTTTCTACAACACTCTATAAAGTAGATAGCAAAGATTGAGTCAAGTCTCAAGTGTAAGATGGGTTTGACCACATGGGTCTAGATCCTGATAAGATTTGACATGGTTAGTGACTGTCCATCATTTCCTACATTTCCAAGAGTAATACCAATTCCTCTTATTAAGTTGTCATTAAGCCTATATTAAATATTTTTTGGATGGTTATGTCATAAGAACCAATTACATGACATCTAGAACAAGAAGAAGCAATCTTTCCATTATTGATCCATGCATAACTCATGTGAGGTAGTCTTTGGTCAACATTTGATCCATGCGTAACTCTTGCCAATCCTGACCTAAAGCACTGGCTACTTTGGTCAACATTTTGTTAAGGGTTTTGTTAAAGGCTTCTATCTATCCATTTTCTTGTGGATGGTAAGGAAAGGAAAATGTTAACTTAATGCCAAATACATCACAGAGACCTTAGACTTGGTTGTTCTTGAAAGATTTAACATTATTGATGATGATACTATGTGTAACACCAAAATGATAGATGATATGATGGTTGATGAAGTCAATAATTTTATTAGCTTTGGTTGAGATGAGAGGAATGGCTTCCACCCACTTAGTGAAATACTCAATGGCAGTAATGATGGATTGATGTCATTATAAAGAATGAGGGTTGATTTCCATAATGAGATTGAGTTTCCATTATGAGAAGGGCCAATAGTATTTGGATACTTTTAGGCCATGGGAAAGTGCATGATGTAAATGGTGTGTTGTTGACACTTAACACACTTCTTTACATAATCATAATAGTCTTGGTTAAGCGTGGGCCAATAGTAGCCAAGGTGAAGGATATGTTTAGCAATAACTAGGCCACTAAATCATCCCCCATAGATTCTATCATCCATTTCCCTGATAGCATGGGAAGCTTCATGACTATGTAGACAATAAAGAAAGAGGTCATCAGAGATATGATTGTAAAGGATTCCCCCTAGTATGGTGTAATAAGAGGCAATTTTAACAAAGTCTCTTTGAGCATTCCTAGAGAGATTGGGAGGAACAATTCTAAGGTTGAGGTAGTTGAAGGTTTGTTCATACCATATATCAAATGGAGATTATTATACATTACATATGGTAGGAAGGTCAGTATGGATATAAGAAGGTGTGATAAAATGATGGATGGTAACAAATAGTTTGGACTCAATAGGTTGAGATTGGATTTGGGAAATAAGAGAAGCCATTGTATCCATGAACTTGTTGGTAGATTATGGAATTGACTAAATAAGGTAATGATCAAATGATGCTAAGAGTACATCTATGAGTTGTTTGTAATTTTACAAGACATAATTCTTACATTGGTAAGATCCATTGACTTGGTTGACCACAAGTTGGGAATCACTAAATAAATTGAATGTCTTGACTCCCAAGGCTAGAGTGGTTTGGTGACCTATGATGAGGGCTTCATACTTAGCCACATTGTTGGTGTATCGAATTCAAGTTTAAAGGACATAAGAAGAGGTTAACCATCAAGGGGAATGAGGATCACTCTATCACCCCCACCACATTGGCATTTGGATCCATCAAAGAACATGGTCATTTGGTAAGTGGGGTCCTCTTGAGAAAGGGTCATGATGAAATCATTAGGAAATACACAAGGAAGCAATTGGTTATCTAGTAGAGGAGATTTAGCTAATTGATAAAAAATAACTTGCCCTTTAATTGACTTTTAATGAAGAAACTCAAGATCAAACTTAGCTAGAAGCATGAGCCACTTAGCCATATACTATTTTTAGGATGGTTTAGAGTGCATGTACTTGAGTGGTTCAGTGTTAGTGATGACACAAGTTTTGTGATCAATAAGGTAATGATGAATATTGGAAGCCACAAAGACTAATGTGAGGCAAAGTTTCTCATGATGGGTGTATCAAATCTCATACTATATAAGGATTAGACTTATGTAGTAGATAACTTTCTCTTTGTGTTGTTCATCATAGTGAGTGAACATTACCCCTAAAGAATGGTCAGTGGTGGATATATAAAGGTAAAAGGGTTGTTACTCTTTAGGTAGGGTAAGAAAAATTAGAGAAAGAATTTATTCTTTTAGTGAATTAAAGGCTTGTTGGCATTACTTGGTCCACTTAAAAGATGTGTCTTTCTTGAGGAGATGGTGAAAAGGTTACATCTATCAGATAATTGAGAGATGAAGTGACAAATTTATTGGAGCTTCCCTTATAGGCTATGGATTTGCTTAAGGTGGGTGGGAGGAGGTATCTCCAAAATTTATCTAACTTTGGCATGGTCTACTTTGATCCTTGAAGAGAAATGATAAATCCAAGAAGCTTTCCAGAAAGAACACCAAAAAAACATTTTTTGGGGTTGAGTTTGACATGGAAGTGGATTAAGCATTCAAAAATGATGGTGAGAATAAATGGGTGATCCTTGTGATGTTTATAATTCCTAAGGAGATCATCCACATAGTCTTCTATAATTTTATGGATTAGATCATGGAAGATGCAGGTCATGGTATGCTAGTAAGTTGCTCTAGCATTTTTTAGACCAAATGGCATGACCCTATAGTAAAAGGTTCCCCATGGGGTAATGAAAGAAGTTTTATGCTGATATTTGGGGGAAATCAAGATTTTATTATATCCTAAGAAACCATCCATGAGAGATAACATCTTATGACTAGATGTAAGATCAAAAATTTGGTAAATACTAGGCAAAGGAAAATCATCCTTTGGGCAAGCGAGTTGAGGTCATGAAAGTTGATACAAAGGTGAGATCCCCTTATGGGTTTGGTAATGGGAATGATGTTAGAAACCCATTGAGGATAATCAATGGGTTGAATGAAGTTGATAGATAAGAGATGCTAAAGCTATTCTTTGACTAGAAAGGTGATGCGAGGGTGCATCTTATGAAGCTTTTACTGAATAGGCTTAGCATTAGGATGGGTGACAATGTTATGGAGGGATATAAAAGGGTAAATTTTGGGCATATACTGATAAGACAAATAAATGTTATGCTTTGATCAAAAAATAAATAAGGGTAATCTTTTTGTTTCATGAAATCCAAGGATTGACCAATATTGTTAATGTGAGAGCTATCCTAAGTACCCAAGTTGACATCGATGGTTGATTCATTCAACATGATTTAGTTCTTAGGAGGAAGGAATTTTTTTTATAGAAAAATTCCCTACACCAAGCTAAGTGAGAATGGAATCATCATCCTAATGTTGGATGGTATTGATGGTAGGAGAATCATTTTCTACCATTTCAGGATAGATGAGAGGGAGGGTTTTAGTTCGACCATCCTTTGGATAAGTCAGGGGGCCTAAAATAATAGTATTGATACACAAATTAGATGGAATGATATAAAAATATTATAACTTCAAAAGAGATGGGGTTGGTGAAGATGGGATTTCCTCATCAATGGTGGTGATGGGTTTAGGTGAGGTGGTTGATTATTTTGGGAGTATGAACCCAAGGCCAAATAACTCATGAGGTTTTTAGGTTTTGATGGTAGGTAACTCATGAGGTCAATGCTCATACCAACCTTATCCAAATCCATTTTAGACACACCTATGAAGGTATAACTTGGAAAATGTTGGTTTGTCAAGATAGGAGAAGTCAAAGGTAAATGCTCAGATGGTAGAGGTATTAGTGGAAGCAAGAAGTGGATGATCAAGTACTCCATATATTAAGTTGGTTTAATGGTTGGGAGGATCAATAGGGATGATGGTTCCAATGTTGGCGTCATAACTAGGATCATGGGTGAGGTTCCCATACTCTTTAGGAGTAAGGAAAACATCCAAGGCTAGAAGATGATACTCCCCTAATGAGAGACGTTGGAACATGGGTTCCAAGGGGTCTTCTACAGGGATCTAGGAAGAAGGGATAAATGAGATAATTGAAGCTTCATCATTGGTAGGGGTGGAGGTGTTATTAATTTTGGTTGGTGAGGTGTTGTTGTTGGTTTTTGGTTATGAGGTGGATGAAGGAGGAAGAGCATTATTGGGTTGATATGTCATATTGCATGAGGAAAAAGGACTAGGGTTAACTCTTATGGTAACAACTTGAACTTCATGTTCAAATTTGACACATCAGTGTAAGGTATATGGGACATAACTAATGGCATGGATCCAAGGGTACCAAAGTAAAGTATTTTATTAGAACTCACCCTCTATAATGTAAAATAATTTTAGAATTTTGAGATGTCCCAAGCAGATGTGGAGGATGATTGTCCCCAAGTTAGTGGCCATAGTATCATTGAAAGATTGGAGGACTACTACAATTTTTGACATGATGTTCGTAGGAAATTGAAGTTGGTCATAGGGATGAGAGGAGATAATGTTGATGCTAGCTCCTCCATCAATAATCACTCTTTTGATGTGGATTTGATTGATGAATGTGGCAATGAAGAAGGGAGGATCAAGATCTTCAAAATAAATAGAAGGTATTTTTGAATCCTAGAAGATAAAAAAGGTATAAAATTGAATGAATCTAACAAAGGATGTAAAAGGTTGAGGATATTTTGATTAAACCTCTACATATTGTAAGGCCTCTATCTATGCTTGGTGGTGATGGGGTGAGGTATTGATTAGTTCATAGAGGCTCATCTTCACCAGTGTTTGGTGAAGTTATTTTTACACTACTCACTAAATGGATTCAAAAGGGTTAGAAGGAGAGGCACCTAAAATGGATATTTTGGGTTTTGGATAAGGTGAAGGTAAAGGTGAGGGTAGTTGGTTTTGATTGAAAGGTTGAGGGGTGGAAGGATAAGTCCATGGTATGGGCACTTTTGCTTTTCCCTTATCCTTTTGTTAGGCCCTAGATTGGGTAACCATATGGATAGTGTGGATTAAGGGAGGTGTTGGGATATATGGTTTCTTTAGTTTCTCCTCACTTTCAACTGAGAGTGGAAGAGTAGGTAAATGTCAGATGGATTGAATTAGAGGTTGGGTTGGTAATGGGCTCAAGAGAGGTTTATCTAATCACAGATCATTCTCATCTAATAAGCTATGGACAAGTGTTTGGATAACTTTGTAATTCTCTATATCATATCTAAGAGTCCTATGGTATGAGAAAATCAAATTTTCATTGAACCATGATGGTGTAAGATGTGAAGGGTTGAAAGGTTTGATAAGTGGTAAGGGGATAAGTGGTAAGGTTAAATAAGATGTTTACAATAACATCTATATATTGGTCTAAAAATCTTTGATCAAAGGCATTGATGGTGTTGGGTTTTTGGTTTTAAGAGTGGGAGCCTTCCTAAGAGCAGGCTTTACCATGGAAATTGGAGGTGGTGGAATGGTTTTGGTGAGTGGTTTTGGTTGATATTTTTTGGTTATGGTTTGTTTGGAGGTGGAAGATTTAGAGGTGAAGGGTGAAGGTTTGGTGATAGGTTGAAGGTATAGGTATCTAGGCTAGTTAAGAATGATGGGGATTTTAGTGATTTGGTAATAGGTGTGGTTATCATAAAAGTAGAAGGCTTACTAGATGAGGAATAATTAATAGGGATAGTATAGGGATGGGGTCCTAAGATGGAAGGTAGGTGGGAAGGAGGCAATATAGGTCTGGTTTTAGGTGGGAACTTAGGTGGTTTCATCTTCCTAGTTGGTTTAATTAGGGTTTTCTTTAGTGGAATATAAGGGGTTAAGTCTAATTTCAAAGATAGATGAGCAAGGAAAGGTGTAGGAAGTATCCCTAGATTCTTTGTGGGTTTGGTTAAGGAGGTATAAGGTGATTTGGAAAATTTAGGTGGAGGTGGGTTGGATGGTTCTCCTATGGTTTTGGATAAAGAAGTGTTTGAGTATGGGGTTGAGGTAATGATAGTTTTTATAGTGGATGAAAGTGAGGTTGAAAGTTCTTACTTGTTTTGGTAAGGGAGCCCAAGATGATTCCAAAAAGTGGCTTTATCTAGATTGGTTTGGGAAGTGAACTCTAGATTTTGGACTAATCTAGAAAAAGTCTTGTAAATGGGTTTGATTCCTTGGTCATTAGTTTCAAATTTTAAGCCCATAAGTGGAGGTGAGGGGATGGTTTCTTCATCTATATTCTTGATGAAGGGTGTCAAGGTTTGGGAGGATGCTTCATCCATGGAAGGTGTAGTTAAGGTGATCTCTTCTTTTTGGATGGTTCCTAAAGAGAGAATGGGTAGTTCTACGATAGGTGAGGAAGGTGTGATAACCTCAAGTGAATGAATGGGGATGGTTTCTTCCTTTATTTTAATGTAAAAAGGAATGGAGGGTAACTCAACCACTTCAATAGGTGGAGTGGGTGAAGAGGTGGTTGAAGCAATGGTTGCCTCCTTTGGTATTTTTATCAAAGGAGATGTGGATATGTATATGGTCTCAACAAGTAAAGAAAGAGGGATGGTTGCTTCCTATTTTTTAATGTCTAAAGGAATAGAAGGAGAATCCATCACTTAAATGAGTGGAATTTAGGAAGAGGTAGTTGAGGTGATGGTCTCCTCAATGATAGGTTCACTAATAATGACATTAACCGTATGGACCTCATGAGTGTGAGATGATTCTGGTTTATTATCATTATAGTTGGTGGAAGGGGCATGGTTAGGAAAAGGTTTATAAAAGATGTCAAGGGATTGATTTAGAGGTGCATTGGGATTATAAAACAAAATTTCTCCCTTATAAATCATATTTTAGACAATATTCTTAAAGATATTTCACCTACTAACATCATGTCCAATGATGCAGTGGAAAGAATAAAGATTGTTCTCATTATACCTACCAAATATAAGATGAGAGGCATAAAATTAATGGGGAGGTTTTATTGGAGGAAGTTGTATGATGTTTTCTTTGAGTATTTTATCTAAAACTAAAATATAAGACTCCCCTATCAGATTATACTATTTTGGGGCAACTCAGTTCTACTTTTGGTTTGGTTGGTTGGAAGAGTTAGAAGAATTGGTTGGGTTGGGTTGGTTGATAGTTGGAGGTGGAGTGGTTTTAATTACAAACAAGTTAGTGGATGCCTTTGATTTTGCATTTGGATGATTAGGTTTATTGGTGGTCTTGGTTGAAGAAGTGTCATTAGATTTAAAGATAGAAGTTTCATTTCATATTTTTAATTTTCTATCATCAATGACTCAAATTTCCAATTTTTGTGCCATGGTGAAAGCCTAATAAAAAGTCTTGAAAGATTTAACTTTAAGAGGAGGGGAAATATATTTGGCACACCCCCAAGAAAATATTTCAATCAATTCAGGTTGGGGTAAGGAGAAAGAAAGTTGGTTAATAAGACCTTTCCA
This sequence comes from Torreya grandis, assembly GCA_037957365.1. NCBI lineage: Eukaryota > Viridiplantae > Streptophyta > Pinopsida > Cupressales > Taxaceae > Torreya > Torreya grandis. The sequence goes on from JARHVA010005586.1 coordinate 397,282, forward strand.
TCTAGCTATGAAATCAACAATTGATTCGTCATCAAATGCCTAATGGAGTAGAGGTCGGTAATAGAGACATTTTTATATATATCGACTAAAAATGATCTAAAAAGACTTGGGAAAGTTAAGAAAAGGAAAAAATGGAGTGCTTGGTGAGAGAACTATACCAATCCAAGGCTAGTCTTGATAAAGACATGGGGAAGGTACGAAGGAGAAGAGCATCATCATATGCAATCAAATAGTAAGAATGGAAAAATTATCTCAAGTGTTTTTTGGGGTCTTCATTGTTTTTAAACTTGTAAAAATTTGGTAATTCCCATTAAGGAGGATAGGATCAGATAGGAATGGATGGATGGATAGGTTCATTGTAGATTTGATCATAAGATAAAAGGTTATGAGCCCCATAAATAGATGATTCAAGATTGGAAATTTTATCTATCAACATCTTAACCAAATCTATTTGAGGTTGGGAAGCTCCATAATTATATGGTAAGTTTGGTTGAGGCTGGGTGGTAGAAATGTATGGATAAGAGGTAGAGGGTTGAGAATATACCATATATTGGTATGCCGTCAGTGTAGGTTGGGATGGTACCACATAAGGGTTGATGGGCAAAAAAGGTTGGGTGGAAGGTGCTATGTATCCTTATGGATTAGGAACATATTGGTAAGATGTCATGGGTATTTTTTGTGGGATTAAGATGGGTTGATTTGGAGGTATGGATGCGTTGGTATATGGTTGGGTTTGAGTGGTAACCCTTGTGCTAATAGATGGAAGGGTAGGGGGTATGGAAAGTACCAAATTTTAAAGAGGGGTAAAAATTGGTTGGTTAGTGGTGATAAAAGGAATGGTGGAAATAGGGGTAGAAAATACCCCCATGGTGGATGGGGTATAGGTAACAAGAAGTAAGGTTTCCCCTATATTGGAGGTGTTGGTTGGTGTAGGGGGTGTTTGGTTATTTGTTGGAATGTTGGATTAGGTTTTGGTGGTAGTAGTGGATAGGATATTTCTAGAAAAATATGCTTGGGTGATCAAAGGTTGGGTAGAGGTAACACAAAACATAAGAGGGGGAGTCATACCATAAGGTGGATCTGTAGAAGGAACCAAAGCAATAAGGGTGTGGTGAGCTAAGGTGTTGAGATAATTTTGGAGAGCTGCAAGGTTATTATCAAGGAAGGTAGTGAAATCCACATCACCCTCAATAATTATCTAAGGCACGGTAAGAGGGGGATAAATATGAGGAGAAATCTCAACATTTGAAGTATATTCCATGGAAGAAGAGGAAAAGAAAGATGGTGGTTTTTGGTTGGTTTTATTCCTCAATTGTTATCTAGTAAAGACCATGAGAATAATAGAAAAGGAATGATGAAAATCACACCTCAAAAAAAATCAAGCAAAAGGAAAATAATCTCAAGATAATCCAAACATACATTAAAAATGCATTTAAAACTTAGGATTCTTTTTAAATCACTTTTGGCTTATGCCTTAGAAAGTGTGAAGAAGAAATTTTTCTTGTGGATCAAGTATTAAAGAGGAAATCTAAGGTTGGTTTTAGGTTGTTTTTTGGTGATCAAAAGGAAAAATATGTATTGAAATTTAGTACATGGCTTGATATTGGGGCCTAACCCCTCACTTCAAACACCACAACGATAAGGGTGTTAGGTTCTTAGTCAAGACATACTAAATTTTAAAGTTTATACTCAACCAGAGAGTTGAGTTAGTTCTCCCCTTGGTGATGGCCTCCAACTAAGATTGTCAAGAAAGGGTAAGGTTTACTGCTAGGTGATGAAATCCTAGTTAGTCCTTATCTCAAGTTTGTTTTGATGTGTTGATTGATTATGTGGTTTGGTAAAGTGTGTGATAAAAATAGTGAAAAACTATAATTGATTACTTTTGCCTTTAAGTTAACTAGATGAACTAAAAGCAAGCAAGCAAATAATGTATGCAAGGTATTTATTATAAGCCCAAAAGAAATTTACAATTTTTTTTTATGAGCAAAGAATAAAGAAAGAAAGAAAGAAGGGACACCTTGATGATGCTAGGGTCCCACTGGGCATGTCAAAATTCTTCTCTTAATTTATTCTCATTTCTTAATTTTGGAAGAAGATAAGAAACTAGTAATACAGGTGTGGTAAAAATACCTAGTTGGTGATGCATGTGTAATTAAGACTAATGTCAAGAACTCCTCTTTAGCTTGAAAGGAATAACTTATAGATAAGAAATCACTAACAAAGGGTTGATATCAATATAATTAGGTAGAATACCTAGCATGAGCTAGATCTAAGAAGCATAAGCTTGCTAGGAGGCTATCAATCCACTCTTAATAAAAATAAAGTTGAAAATGATAAAAGCAAGGTACTTAAATAAAGTAAATGAAATGCAATACAAGAATAAAGTAGAATCATTATTAAATAAAATGACTAAATATAGTAAAAGTGGGTCAATATTTGTGCTAAAGTGGGTGAAGTTAGGTTTAGAAAATTAGAAAAGGGGCTATGAACATGTAGTAACTTAGAAAGTTAGGTTTGGTTGGGGTTAAGGGGATGAAAATAACTTGTTATTTTATTTCATAGTGACCATCAGTGGTTAGGTGAACTGTTAGTGGTTAAGTTGACTATCGGTAGTTGGGTAATCGTCAGTGATTAAGGTGACCATCGGTAGTTGTGATAACCATCGATGATAGCCTCTATATTTTTGGAGGTTGATAAAAGATAAGTTTTAAAATCTCGGAGTAAATCCTTATAGTTCCCATATTAATGCCATATTATCTTGGAGTACATCTTTATATTGCTAGGAATCCAGATACTTCCTTACCTAAGGCTCTTCACAATGTATCTTCTCAATAAGAAGAATATATGTATACTGAGGTTACCCACCACTATGCATGGTGATATTAACCTTTCTAGCTATTAGGGTGCTAGAGCACAAAATCTAGTGAGGTTTATCAATGTTAATCATACCAACACACTTTTAATTTATTTTCTTAGTGATGGTCATGTATAGGTTAGGACATTATTCTAACTAATGCTCCTTTTAAAAAAACACATGTTATGTAGACTAGATAATCTCACTTATAATGATCTAGAGATCCATACTTATAACACATTCTTGGTGGAAAATGGCCACCTCATCATCCTCATCCTTAGACTCATCCATGATATCCACCATTATCTTGATTGTTGGAAATAGAGGTCTGACATGTACCATACTTGCATGCCTCATGTATATCACTAATTAGCCACCAATCATTTGTGTCATGGGTATATGCATCACATATCTTGTAGTATTGAAAATTTTTATAATGTGTATCCCATTTTAAGAGAGGACAAGAGTATACATCATGCTCTTCATGGAAAATTTCATGCGATTGATTTAATACAATACAAATGTTTTTACATGGGTAGTTACTTTAATGATAACCTTTAGACTTGTAGTCAATACACCAAAGACCATTATGATTATAATACACATTATTTGTAGTTAACTTCTATAATTATGATGCCATTAAATTTATTTGAGCTTCCATAAAATTAATAACTATAGTGTTAATACTACCAACAACTTTAGTGTGGAGGGCATCTTCCAAAGCTTCATGCAGGATAGTAAAGGTCCTCTAAGACAATATTCATCTAAAGGGAAGAAAAAAACCTCCCATAAACCATTGAGCATGATGAGCAGCATTAATTTCAAATGAAAGCTTTGACAATAGTGTTTTGAACCATGCATCATACTCCCTTACAAGGCTTAGTGATCTCTTATTTTATATTGTTTATCACAACAGTACTTTATTGCACAAATTCAAAAATATCAAATTCTTGAAGAAATGTCATCTTGATCTGATCATGGTTAATTACTACTTATTGAGGGTCAAACTTCTTATACCACTTATGTTCTCTCTAAAAGGGTGGTTGTAAATTATGTGGCCTTTTTCTTAGAATAATTTATGCCTCATGCCCTCTAAATGAGTTCACACTTATGAACATGCTCTATATCATTCTCCATGGCCTAATATTCAAGTAGATGAAGTGTTATTTTTTAATATATCATTATCAATTGGGGTGCTTGTGTTTTAGACTGTTAAGAACCCCTAGATCTTATTCCTTAAGGGGGAAGTCCACCACTTCCTCTTGTGTCACCTCCTATTCCACCTCCAACACCTCTAGTAGCAACACCCATGACATGGGGCATGGTAGATGGTTGATTAATAATACTTGGACCTGTAATCTCCCTACTATGAATTTTAGGCATACCAAGTTGGGCCGTGAAATTACCTTGAAGAGGAAGAGAAAGTGTTAATTTAGTATGAGTTAAAATCAGCTTAGCTATATTTTAACTTATATGATCAGTTTCTAATTTTACACTATTTATATCCCAATTATTTATAATTAATTCATCTAATGTAAAATCATGAGTGCATACTATCATTGGGGGAGTTGGCTGGTTCAAACGTGATTCTTCAGTCTCTTCTATATAGCTAGTTTCTCCTTTATATGATAAACTTGACATGGGGTTCAGTTCAAAAGTGATGGAGTCCTCCTTGTACCTTCTTGCTTCCTTTTGGATCCTAACAACACTTCCAGAGTTATCTCATTACCTTCCTATGTTGCTTCCAACCATGATCAACTATTGAGCTTCATCATATTTCCACTTTTGTAATGCCCATTAACTGGATACCATTTTAAACTAAAAATTATTTACCAACACCTCTATATTCCCCTTCCAATTATGTGACTAATGCAAGGGTGGATTTAGCCTTCCATTGGAAGAGTTTCAAGTCCAAAATCAATAAACAACTTACTTAATTTTAATGGGAAATGTCTAATATATCAATCATAGGGTTCTTTGAGAAACTAGAACCTAATTTATTTAGGAGAAGAGTAAGTGGTTACATAATATTCTAAAATTTAGCTATTCAATACTCCTCTCCACTAAATATAAATAGCCCATGTCCATGGTGTTCCTAGTCATGCCAAATCCCTTTGACATTCTATCATCCAACCTTGTTTCCTCCCAAAATTTCATGATTGACCTTGAGCATAAGTAGAGGCCAAACATGTAAATGAATACAAACTTTGACAAAGAAGGTTTCCTATAATGAGATGTAGATATGTTGTTCTACCCATTCACGTACAAAAATTCCTAGTTCAAGATAAGGAACCTCAAAATTATCCTCAAAGTCGATAATCAATTGTTTAATAATTTCAAGGGATAAATGTTTAATCATATTCCATTACTATGCAACAAGTGTTATGGATCCTGAAAATGAAACCAAAATGTTGGGTTTTATTCTATTTATCATGTTTTATTAATGCACTAAAGTGTATCCCCAACAAGCTTACATGTTGGCCTTTCACATAAGACTAAGATCTTACGTGCTCACCTAAAGCACATTGTGAGGGATCAGTTCCCATGGGTTATGTTGCTCAGTAACACACTAGTCATATACTTGAGTTTATTCATATATCTGATTATAAATTATATAAAAAAATAAATATATGACTATAGACCTTGAACCATTAATCACCACAATCATGAACATGAAGATAAATGCCAAGAAGTTCAAAGGGTTGTCTACATAAAGTCGTATAATGCATGATATATAATTCTCTAAATTAATGATAATCCACATATTAGTTAATGCAAAACCATTGTTAATGCTTAACTATCAATTCTCATAAACACAACACATTAAATGATTGTAATATCTATATTTCTATATTATAGGATCACTATATATTATCCATTATTAGTTACCTTACATGATTCCGCATAGGGGTATTTATAATTTTTTCCCCTTGACTAAGAAGCTACATATTAAATGACAAATGGGTGGTTGGCCAATGATCTCTTAGTAGACTAAGAGTCATATTAGTCTTTCACTTGTATATTCCTAAGGACATAGGCCTTTGCGCCCCTTGTATTCATATTTGATGCTATATCCTTTCTACCAAATGTCCTCCTTTTCATGTAATGGTGAAAAAGTCGTGATGATTAAATTCTAGATGGTCCTTGAGAATCACTCCTCAATCATCTCCCACTTCCATCATTCTCCCCAAGTCTTTTTCTTCTATTCTGAGTCATATGCTCTCAGGCTCTTCATAGTTATGTTGTGTCTTTGACTATGTCTTCTCTTTTTGATAACTTTCATGCCTTTGTCATTTTGTACCTTGATGGTTTTATGCCATAGTTTTCATATGCCATAGTTTTCATATGCCATCCTAGTTCCACATCATGGTCTTCTTGTGCCATGTTCTTCTCGAGCTATGCTGGTTCTGCACCAAAAATCTAAAACACGTAGTCAAAATTTGGGGTCCAATAGTTGTAATTACTTGAAATCACACAAATTATTCTAAACATATTTATATAATGATATAATTTTTATAGAATGATAAACTATCACACAAATAAATAGTAATTACAATCTATGACAAAAATAATGTGCTACTTCACTTTGTAAACTTACAATTTTCATACACATATTTATGAAGTTTGTTTTTATCTCTCTAACATCATTATAAATATTTAGTATTGATCTCCTACATTGTCTCACTAATCACTTCCATTATTTTATTTTAGGAAAATTTTACTAAAATAACCTCAAAGAGTATGCAACATTACCACTACCTTTTATTTGGATATTTTTTCAATGTTTGATGATATTATAAAAATGACTATAATAATTATTTATTGACTATGCTTATATATACATGGTGTATTAAGATCACATTGGATACCTTCCTTGTTTCCATTTCTTGATCAACTTTTATGTGGTATAATTCACATGATTGTACATGATCTCTTACCATTTAAAGGTTAATTGATTTATTTATCATCATGATAAAGTCATCACCATGATTGGTATTACTAACTCTATATTGTTACCCTATTTCTAAATGACTATGCTCAGATTTACATATGTTTTTGTCATATTTCATATCTACTATGATTCTTGGATTACAAGGTAATTGATATAATAATCCTTGAGTCGGTATAATAACATAAATCCATTGTTTCAAAAATAACATAATGGATGAAGAAAACAAGATAAACATGGATAACTCATTATTGGGTTTTCAGGATATCTTTTTTTGGTTTATACCTAATTGAATACAAGATAAAATATAATGAAATGTTGTGAACTTTGATTAAAAGGTATACTTTCCTAAATTTGATATAACTTGGATTGACTAACATGTTCTTGTATTTATCACTAAGTATAATATTGTTTACTATGATGGAGAATAGAAATATGTTTAAGACTTCTTGGGAGAAAACTAGTAGTAAAACAAAAAATATATTATTAATCAATAAATTATGTGACTATGCATTTTCAAGATCTTGAACATAAAATGAAACTACTCATGAATAGGTTTGACCTAGTTGGACTATAGTACAAGTATATTTTGTAAGGACTTGTCCCAATTGATTGTGACTAGTGATTGATATATAATGATAGATAAAATAATATTTTGATAGTGACATATCAAAAGTAGAATCTAAGAGTGGTTTTGGAGAGGACTATTATAGGTAGATGACATCATAAGCTACTTAAGTTTATTAATCATAGACTTATCTTGGTTGATGTGATAAAATTTTTACTATCATACCTTATATGCCTTATTCAATCGAGTAGGCTAAGATATCATTATTCAGGTTATGCCAATGTAAAATGATCTATTTTCCTTATTTTATATTTGAAAACCTAGACACTTGAAAAAATAAAGGTGTGTAAAGATTTTAGTTTACCTCAATCACTCCCTTGATGACTTACCATTTACTACATATCCAATACTCCAAGGAGGGAAATAAGGTACATGTGGTTCTCCCACCTAGAGTGATTATGAAATTGTACTCCTTGATTATGTGTATGAAACTATAAAAATGTCTTTGATATTTGAAAATGATAACTCTTGACTTGATTTGAAATGATTTAGACTTGGCTTATGGATGTTTCTTATGAATGATCTTAAATATGAAAATAATAGGGCAAATGTTTTCAATGTGTGATAGTGTAAAGGTGCTTAATATATAGTTCCATGTTAGGATTAATGAATGGCATTTTATGTGTATTTATATTTAATTTTTTTGATAATTTCATTTAGTTGACCTTGTAAAACATGTGGGAAGGCCATTTTTAAAAAAATTTAAAACCTAGAAGTTATTTGGGTAGGGTATAACTAGTATAGGTGGATAAGATCACAATAATGCTCTTATCTACCTAGTGTCGACATGTCCCCAAAAATTAAGGACAACTATTATGAGCTAGATATAGTTTGAGGGAAATTTAAATCAATTTGATCTTTTGAATTTGGAAGTTTTGTGTAGTAGTAATGATAAAAAAAGGGTTTAGTCTCTATATAGATAAAAATCTTAGAGGAATGGTGAATACGAGTCATGTATTTTGACACAAGTCATGTGGTTTAGGATGTGTCAATAATTAGCATTGCCAATTTCCTATGACTAGATTTATGTGCCTATAGAGGATGTTGTTGAAAGATTGTTAAAACATATCACAATAAATCATATTGAACAAATCTAGGTTGCCCAAAATATTCCCAATTCTAACCTCACTAAATCAAATAATGATATTTTTTTGGACACTTCTAGAAATGCATATGCCATTGAAGACTATCGTTATCAAATTGGAAGTTTTAAATTGTTGTACATTCTTGAAACAAATTGTAATGACAAGTTATATAATGCTCTCTGATGGAATACATGAAATAACCAAATTCATTGACATTAATAAAAAAATCAAATGATGTAGTCTTTTTTATTTATGATCACTAAGATTTTTACTACTACCATAAAATTAAATACATCTCTAATTTTTAAAATGAGTACAATAGAATATATTTTGAAACTCAGTGAAAGAGTTTGATAATATGTCTTGATCTGCTAGCTTTTTACTTAAAATTTTTCCTTCATGTAAACAATAAATTCCTTGTTCACATGAAACATTTTCATTGATAAGGTTGTTGGTAAAGTTTTTAATGCTCGAGTATAATGGCATTTTAAAATAATTTTATTCATGATGACTCACTGCTATGAATGAGTGTACAAATTTTGGGAATTATTATGTTGTTTTTATATTAAGGGTGTTTTTTCCTTGTTTTAGACTTAGTTATATTAAATGGTTCTTTCCATAATAATTAAAATATTATTTTAAATGGAATAATCCCATGGTAAATCATATTTGAGGTGAAATGAATGCAAAAGTATTTTGATAAAAGACTAAATTGCTTTTACCCATGTTTTGATTTGTATTATCTTGTTTCATACATAAATATGCATTATTTATATTAATAATTCAATTATTATCTTGTTTCATACATAAATATGCATTATTTATATTAATACTTCAAAATGTAATGGGAGCAAAAAAATATATATAAATGGATTTAAAACAATTAATTTATTAGATCATTAAAGGCTTTTTTATGACATAAATTTTGATATACTCTCTATATGTTGGCTCATGTTTTAAACTATAGTACATTCCTAATTTTTTTTTGAAATGAAAACTTATATAATGATCCAGTAATGGATTTCCCAAAAAAATAATTTTTGACATAAATTTAAAAAATAATAATTCAAATATAAAATTACCACATTGATTACACATTTTGGATGACGTGTGGCATGTATTCTCTATAACAACAATGTCATATTGGTAATCATGAAATTGAATGTGGCATGTTACATGGGCTTCAAACTATAACTACACATGTCACCATGAAAACATATTATTACAATTAAAAATAAAAATAATAAATTTGTGATGACAATGTTATGTACCATAGTCACTCCATCTGATTATCCATTATTAAAAATTTTCACCCATTTGCATTTCCTCATTTTATACAGCCACATCGTCATTTTCAAATTTTAACAACACTTTATTTTTATATGAAGGAATTTAACCACATTCTAAGAGGTAAGGAAAAACCTTCACCATTTCATAGAATGTAATAAAAATGTCATGTTTTTTAGATTATTTTATATAAAGTATTTGTATATATATTCATTTGATTGTATTCATATTTTATAATCTATTGTTGTCCCTTATATTTTTAGATAGATTTTTCCTCTGTATAATATTTTAGGGTATCTCCCAATACCTACATCTCATTATAAATGCATCTACACATGCAAATATTAAAATATATGTGTTTTTTAGTAATGGAAAAAATAAAGCTAAAAGAAAAGGCACCAATGAACTTGTGAAAAAGAAAATGATTGAGATTTTCAGTGCAAAATGTAATGTGAAAAATCAAATTTCAAGTGACATCTCTTCATATAACTATATGTTTTAATTTTTTGAGTGATAGTTACTTGTTAAATTTGCATGGTTATGCTTATCTATAGCTTCCAAAATGTCACATCCCATTCCCCAAATAATTTTTTTGGACCAATTCAAAAGTATTGAACGAATGAATGCAAAGGTGGATGAGGGCCTTCAAGAATGCCAACTAATGAATTTGAAATGTAGGTTGAATGTATGGGAGAATGGGAAAATTTTAGTAAATATATCAAGGAAAAATTTAAGGAAATAATTTATGTAATGAATATATCTATTTCCTCACTAAAAAATAAGAACAAGGACTTGAATCTTTGTATTAAAACTATAAGGAAATAAAAACTATAGGCTTAGATCTAGCTCAAGGATTATACAACATCACTAAAAGTTTATGAAGCTCTTATAAATGATAGATAAATTACTTTATAAGAAATTAATTAAAGTAAGGTATGATAGAAAAATTATGAGGAAGAGATAAGAATGTGGAAAAACTTTGTATCCCATTACATGAATTTCCCACTAGTAGCTCTAACTGCATCAAAGCTTCCTAATGCTAATGAGGATCATAATAGCCATAATTAGTGTCTTGTTTTAGTGGGATTAATTTCACTAAACTTGTTTAATCTACCTATCTCTCCCTCTCCCTCTCCCCCTCTCCCTCTCCCCCCCACTCTCTCTCTCACATTAATTTGGACACTTTATTATATTAAATTTAGATTTTGGTGCCGGTGAATTAGAAAAATAACACAATATAAAGTTTATTTACATTAAATAATATCTTATGAAGATTGTGTTGGTGTTCTTCACCCTAATTTTTATGATCTCATGGAATACTATGATTGTAAAATATGCACAAAATGAATTTGTTGTAAATCAATTAGATACGTGTTTTTAAAATATTAGGCTATTCCTTTTTTGCATTTTGTTGATTATTTGATAAAATGCCTCATGAAAATGTCATCTTATGGATTAATATGATTGAAAAATATTTAAAAAATTAATTAGCTAAAAATGATTTTGAAAATTTTAAGGAAATTCAATTTTAGGTTGAAATTAAAATTCCATAACATTTATTGCACTTTAATTTAAAGATTTTTTTTTAAATATGCTTAGTTTATGATTGAAAAATAGAAATTTATTTGGGACTATTAAATGCAACCCCTGAAATAACCATTCAAGTCATCAATAATAGTTGCTTGTGTGTTGACTACCACATTTTAACCAAGTTTATATCCAACATTATGACATTAAAAATTGTTATAAAAGATGCCAAATTCGGTAGTATATAAAATAGGAATTAAAATTATACGTAGATATACTTGGATTTAAAAACATAAAATGGTGCATAATTTCTATGTAGGAGGCATATGACACCCAAAAACATAACCAATCTATGAAAAAATAGAGATATTATCTAGAGAGATGAAGGAAATAAAGTTTCTAGAACATTCATATTCAATATTTGTAATGAATGATGTAGAGGAGGAAAATAATTATTCCTTTTACACTATAGCAATAATTTGGTTATTACATTTGGATCATTAATCACACACCATGGAAAAAATATTTAGTTCGTGAAGAATCTTTTTGTATGTGTTGATTACCACATTACAACAAAATTTACCTCAAAATATTTTTCCATAATAAATAAATTTCACTTTTATTTCAAAAGGTGTATATATATAATAGTCACCTATATTACTATGATTTCATAAATTTGAATGGAAAAAAAGCAATTATAGCAAAAGAAAATACCTATTTCCCATATGCAATCAATAGATTTCATTATTTCCTTGTAATACCACTATATTTTACCCTTTTTGAAAATAAGGGTAAACAAAATAAGATAATAAACTAAGGAATATATTATTCTAAAAGAATGCAACTTAAATAATTTATATTCATAATGCATTCTAATATAGTGCTGAATTATGGAAATATACTGCATATAGAAATTACAATGCCAAATAGTAATTTGATTGCTTAAACACAAAGAAGGAATAATATAGGCCTAGCTTATTGAATTATGTAGAAGAATATCTAATAAGTACAGGTGTGTTGTATTAAACACACCCCATCTTGAATTATTTATGGACCAATGTGGATCCATTTGTTTTTTAAAAGGCTTATTCATTGTAGGGATGTACATGCATGTTTAGCCTATTTTATTATCTGTGGAAAGTTGAAGGTTTTTTTGGAATTAAATCACCTTTGTTGCATATATTTTCCTCTTGCAACCCATTTTTCATTGGAATAACATGTTTGAACTAAAATATTAATGAAAATTTTAGGAAGCTTATTATACATGATAGGTTTTTAGAATTATCAGTATTCAAACTTACTTATTTTGGTCTTTGTTATTTTGGTCTTTGGAAATGTTTCGTTTGACAAATTTAGTCAAAATATTTTCTTTGAGATTTTATGTTTGTGAAATTTTTTGTTGGTAAATTATTATTTAGATCCTCTTATTTGGAATCTTTTATTTTTTAGCTTTCATTCAAGAACTTTTATTTGGGAACTTTTTTTTGATATTTTGGTTTCTAGCACATTTATATTTGAAAATATTTCATTCAATTTTTTTTTTCAAAACTTTAATCTTCAAAAATTTTCTCCAACAAATATTCCTAAATGACAATTGAGTCTTTAGAAAAAGTGTTCGGAATTTTATCTTTCGAGAAAAGTTTCATGAATCTCCCTGAAGAAAATTTTGGTATTTAGGGTATTTTGTTCAAAACTCTTAGCTCACAAAATCAAATAATTCAACTCAAGTGCAAGCACTAATGTTTGACTAAAATACACATTGAAAAGTGGCAAAAGGAAGCAACACCATGGAACCCTCCGAGTAAGTAAGATTCCTACATGGCATGTCCATTAGGATAAGGTGGTTAAGTTCAAATTAAATGAACATGAAAAGATTAGAGATATTGGTGATTAATGGTGCACAAATTGAACTTATATGATAGAAAGATATAACATCAAGTTGGTAACCAAATTCACTTCCATTGATTGTTAAAAATCTTAAGTGAATATTTCCCTTTGAGAATTCAAGCCTTAATTACATTCAAACAAGATATAATTTGCATAAGAGAGTACCAACCCACCATTACAAGGAGGTCAAATTATGTCATCACTAATAACTAAAAATGGAATCTTCATCCAAATTATACAAGGGAGCCCAAGCACCATCCATATTTTCTGTCAAATATTTAATGGAGTATATGGATATAATTTTTGATGCCTCTGTATTTGATGGTACCTACACTTACTACTAGGCTCTCTAGGAGGCTATATAAAGCATCAAAAAATTCACCTTTGAGGAATATGCCTCTCTAAAATAATGATATGTATTAATTTACCTACTTCCCTTCAAGAACTAAGCACTTCACTATGTTGCTACTAAACTTGAGTTCATGCCATGCATTGACCTATTACATGACATGTTCTTTAAGGGAAGCATTGTAGATGGCAGTTTCCTCCACTACATCAATAATAACACCATCATCACCTACATATCAAGGGAAGCATTTAAAATTTATTTATGCTTACCAATAATAGATGCAACATTTGATTTACATATTGTATCCCTTTGGAGGAAAGGCAATAATATAGAAAAGGTAGTGAGTAAATGGCTTCTCCCTAGAGAAACCTTTTTTCTCAATGACAAGAATCCTATGACTATCACTAGATTATGGATGGGAATTCACATTACTATGGAAATATTGAACCACATTTATAGTCACCCAAGCATCCACTTCATTCACTTAGAATGGGTGCTATTGCTTGACTTGTTAATCACCTCAGGACACACCTTCATATTAGGAGAGATTATCATCACCTAATTACATGAAATAATACTGCATAAAGATAAGAGCCCCCAAGGGGGAAATTTTTACATGATGTCCTACCTTATTCATGATATCATGGGTATTGCCTATAGACACAATGGGTCTCTCTGGGATCCAAATCCTAAATTTATCAAAAATAGGATAAGTGATGTCTATTAATTTATTCATATTTATACATATATAGGGAATATATTAAGGATTATAGAGGACTTATATCCCTAGGTTTGGAGGGTAATTCATGAGGAACCTATGCCCAAAATATCTAAAAATATCACCAACTTACTCATGTATTTGGGAGACTACTAGTTATATCTGGATTATACTATGATAATAGTCAGGGCATAGGGTTGATCCTCTACGCCTCCCAAAATAAGTCTCTAAAAAGATGGATAAACAAGAAATTGATTATTATTTATGGAAGGGGATCAATGAATATTTAACCATAAGTAATAAGAACATATTTCATGGCTTCCATATCACAATTGGGAGGTTGTGTTATACCTTCTACATTCATTTTTGGGAAACTATCAATGCTAAGAAAGCCTATGAATTGGTTACCTTGCCCTATAGATATTGGGACCCACATAGTAAAGTACAAAAATATGTTTATAATCTAAGAATTCAATATAAGAATGAGCCCTATTACCATGATTTTTTATTTGTCAATGAAAAATATGACACTAAGGGTAATGAACAGGCAAGGAAAGACCTAAAACAAGAATTAGAGAAAATTAGAGAACAATAGTAAGTCATTCATGTTCCCTCTAAGATTGAGAAAAATGTCCATAATGTATCCTTAAGGTTGTATGAGATACTAGACACTATTGGATCTTTGAGGACACAATTGGCTTCTCAAGAAACTCTAATGACCAAATTCTTCAAAGATCTTAAAGAAGATGAGACCAAGTTAATTTTTTTGGTTTTATATACCCCAAACAAGGATTTCAACCATCTATCCCTTGAAGTGAAAAATTAATTAAATTTAATGGTGATCTAGACTAGGAAGTAAGGGAATGAATAACATCTACTGATGCCTTGTCTTGAAAATAACTAAATAAGAGAAGTAAGAAGTACATATTTTGAATGAATTAGAATTAATGAATGCATGGGATGGTGTTGTAAAGTTGGTGGTGAGGTATATATTTTATAAAATGTTGAAGAAAGCCTCAATCAGAGTCTACAAGGATTAATTTTAAAATAAATTGAGGTTAAGTTATGTAGACATCTAAAACTGGCCATAGCTAGCTTTCGATTAGACTTCAGACTCATTCCTACCAACCATTGAAAATTAAAATTAAGCATAGAAATAATTAAATATCCCAAATTTAAATGTGCATCATTCATCAAAGCTCAAAATCATGTTGAGGAATCCCTAATTGGGGTATCCTATCATATGGAATAATAACCTCTCATGGATTCATCCCTAATCATCCTACACCATCACAATAATCAATTTCACCTATGGACATATTAAGTGGGACATATGAATAAATATTAAATCTTGAAAGAAGATAAATGGATAATCAAAATCAATTAACAAGCTAAACCAAATTAAATGCCTAGTTGAATTATTTATTTGAAATTAATGAATATCTAAAAAAAATTCAAAAATTACAAATATCCTAGCTTTTCATCATTGCCTTTGTGAGTTGTCAAACTATTTGGAAATATCCTAAAATATCTATTTTGGAGACCCATGCGTATTCATTGATAATCATAATTACTTGATAACTATGAACTCTAATAGGGTTATATTTGACTCACCTAGGTTAGGTTTGAACACATTCCATGTTTAAACTCCAACTTAACTCTCCTAGGGTTAGAGTTAAATCCATTTTCTATAAATACAATGCCATGCCAAGTGAATTTTAAGCTCTCATAAGCCAAAGTTATAATACAAATTTGGAGAGAGACATAAGCTATTTTATTGTAAGCAATGTTATAATGCTAAAATATTGAGCCAAGCTACATCAAAGCCATATCAAAGCTAATGGTGCCAAGGAGAGAAGGAGCCAACAAGTTTCATTTACCAAATACTCTTTGATGAAAAAGCTGAAAAAGCCACTCAAAAAATCATTTAATCTCCCAAGGAAGGTAAATGATTTATTGTCTTTTGCATTTTATTTATGCTTTCATTTGTCTTTTGTTACCAAGCTCACCCCTAATATCTAGGATTGGAGTATAAGTGTTAGTGTGTTTATTGAAGTTTTTATTTCTTGAAATAACATATTACTAACCTCCCTTCTTGGATTTATATGATCATGATGTTATTTTTATGAGGAAGAAGGCCACATGAGTAGAGATATTTTATATAGGCTTTAAAGCTACAAAAACTAAGCATGCAAGGTTAATAACACTAGTTAATAGGATGAATAAACCATCTCTTCTAGATATGAGGATAATAATGGCACAAAATGCTATCAGATATAAACACTATAAATATCTAGAAGCTAGGAAGAATTATAGGTCCACTCCATTTACCAATTCAACCAATTTGCTAGTTTCAACACTAACTTCATCTACTAGTTCAGTAACCCACACTCTAGTTGTGACCAAACCATAGATATTTTGATATCAATAATTTATGTAATTTTGAATTTAATATTTATTATAAATAATTATATATACTTATGCTTCATTACATTCATGTTATAATTAACTGAAATATTTTTTTCCAACATGCACATGTTGTATGACTATTATAATCTATAAGGTGTAACATGTTGTTTTGCAAAGTAGAACGTAAGTTTTGTTTATTTTAAAATGTAATAAAAAGATTTGATGAAATTAGAGGATGAGGCAACCTCTTACCAAAGTATTTAAATACATGTAAAACCCTCTTTCAAAGGGTTAGAATTTTGATCAATATAGGAAGAAATCAAGTCATTGATTGTCATGCAACTAGGTTGGTTATTTCTCTTCCCTTTTTTATGTTAAGAATCTATCTTATTTGTATATGTCAATTAAATAATTTTGAAGTGTGCAAATGCTATGGATAATATTTATTGTTTTCATTGATATATATAGTAATCATAAATGTGCAAAAGCTATTGAAAATTAGTAAATTTCATTGAATTTAAGTAATCAATTTAGATTGCATTGATATTCTAAGGTGTGTAGTAGTATTTACCTATGGTATAGTTTTCTAGGTGTGTACTATGGATACTCTATATACATTTTTTATCTGAGTTGTAATCTCTCAATTAAGAGTGTGCAATATCTACTCTAAAGAGAGAAACATTCAACTGAGACCACTATGTTTCCTATACCTATTTTTACCTAGACTACTTACTATGTTTATGAGTATGTAGAAACTAAAAATGGTAAAAATTAGTTTTGGAGATACTCATCCACTAAGGAGACAACCTTAGAAGTGATCCTTTGATAACATAGGACCTTATTTTATACCTTACCTTCCCCTTATTTCTTTGAGTTTCTTTTGCGATCTATCCATCATAGGGTATTTTTATACATAGCTAACTCACCTAGTGTTTATTTCTTTTAGGTTTCATAGAGCCATCCATTTACCTAGTTAAATGACCTACATGTTTAACCTGATATTCCACCAACTAGTTTTTTTAACCACATACCTACAAATCATGCTCTAGAGTGTAACTTCATTTCTATAGAGAAAATAAAATTTTAGAGGTTACCTCAATCAATTTATGGGGTGCACATAAAATCCACATCAATAGGAAGTGATGCTATCACTAGGAGGGCCCACTTGTGTGTTTTATCAATAGTAGAGGTTAGTCACTATGTATAGTTGAACTAGAGACACCTAGGAGAGTAATAAGGTCTAATACCCAAGTTATCATTTTGGTTTCACCTTTGTCAAATCATAGGAGGCCTATATTAGTACTAATCATCCCTGAGATACATCTAGCCAAAACACATTCCCTAGTGATAAAATTCCCATTTATCAACCACCCTATGGCTCAACCATGGTTAGTCGGATCAACTATTGCCATTCTTGAAGATCAACATAATTTACCAAGGAATTTAGAGAAATACTTGCCTAAATTTTTCCCCTCAAGTGGGAGGATGAAAAAGGATCATATTAAATATTTCAAGGCTTTTTTGAGATTAATGAATATCATAGATGAGGATGTTGCATGCAAACCTTTCCCATTAACTCTATAGGATTCTGCTTATGATTGGTATCTCAACTTGTAATAAAATTACATCACCTCATGGAATGCATGATTAAATAAATTCATTGAGTAATTTGGGAAAGTTACTAATCCAATTTTTGTGTATCATCATTTCACCATCATGATGAGAGATCCCAATGAGTCAATTAGGGTCTTTAATGTAAGATTTTAGAATATGTACACTTAGCTAAATACTACATACAAACTAGAAGTAGATCTAACACTCAATATGTATAAGAACACTTTGGATCCCATCGCTGTAGTGTTTTTGTGGATAGATACCACTTATAATACTTTAGCCTTGGTGTATGAATAATTTATCCAAATTTACAAGAAACTCAATCCTCAACTCAATCTTAAGATGTCAAGGACCCCAACATTCAATAATGGTTTTCTATCCTTAAATATAATTCCACATGCTAATCAGAATATCACTACATTGAATCAAAATTAATTGTACAATCTACCTCCCATGACACAACAAGCAACAAATCAAAATTATGGTTTCTCTAACAATCAAGCAAAAATGATTGGCCATTAGTAGAATTGGTAAAAAAAACATCTAACTCATTCCAACGTAGAAATCACTTAGAGTAGACTCCACCAAAGGTGAATTAGATTATATATAAAGAATGGTCCAAAAGTTGAGTAATAATTTCTTGAATATGCAGAAAAGGATGGGTAACACTACCAATTAAAACTATAACCAAAATTTTAGCTCTCTAATATATAATAGGTCTTTCAAAAGACCCACCAATAATGAATAACAACAACATTACACTAAGCTACTAGAAATCAATATCATGGGAACAACTTTATCTAATTGGTGTAGAGTACATAACACATCACATCATGGATAATTAAATTGTGTGGAGTTATATGAAACATTTGAAATTTTGTAAAGGGAAATGGTTAGACATGATCAAATGATGAATCCCCTAAATCTCCCTCATGAACCTTGCCACTCAAGTTCAACTATGGTCTTTAAAACTCATAATTTTCCCTTCCCCCATTGAAGATGAAAATGTTCCATAGGATACTTATAATGAAGTAAAAATGTTTCAATAGTGCAATAAGAATAATTACAATCTAAGGAAAAGACAACCTCTTACCACTTCTACTCCTAATACTAAAATTATGTCCCCGAATCCTAAAGCTAATAATAATCATCCTTCCCCTAAAGGGAATGATCAGCCTCAACATAGAAAAGAGCAGAGTAAAGGAGTATATAATATTGTTGAGGATATGAAAAATATCAAGGCTAATATTATTCTCCATGAACTGGCACAAATCACTAGACAAAAATAAATCTTATGTAAGTCTATCAAAGTGAATTTTATTATAGAAAAGGCCAAGACAACCAACACAAATTACATATATAAAAACAATCTTGAGGTTCCTCATTTAATGCTAATCATTTAGGTGTTTGGAAAAAACCTACACAACTATTTGGTGGATTCTAGAACTTTTAGCCACTATGATGCTAACCACTATTTACTAGAAGCTTAGTTTAACCCCAAGTCCATCCAAAAGGACTATTTCATAGTTGGGCAAAATAGTGTTTCCCATGATAGGATAACTTAATGATGTACACATCTAGGTTGCATTAGAACCTTATGTGTAGATGGCTATAGACATATTGGTAGTATATATTCTTGAAGGGTATGGGCTACTATCGAGAAGATATTGGAAAAAAATACTCAATATATCTTTCCATAGACTTCTCTTATATTTGGCTACCAATAAGGGGCATTTACAACTAAATTAGAATTGATTAGGATCCAAGGTTGAAGCACCCTATTACAAAGTACAATACTACTAATGAATAAGTAAGTTACAGATCTCCTAGTCTTAGAATATAGACATTTACTTCAAAACATGAAGTATAAGAAGTACAAGGCCCTTCCCAATTATGGACCCTTTATTTTTATGGAGTAAGATCTAATCAAGTATTAGGTGTTGGTATTGAGTTGGTCAATACATAAGGGAATAAATACCTAGCAGTCTATAAGATCCAATTTCCATACACCAATAAGAAAGAAGAGTACAAATCCCTAATTTTGGGATTGTAGTTTACTCTTAAGAGCAACATCAAGGAACTAATGATATGTGTATGCTTAGAACTAGTGTTCAACTAGGTCTTAAATAAGTATTAATGCAATTTGACATACTTAAAGAGATAGAAACATAGATCCTAGTATATAATTGAGTCATTGGAGGCTTTAAACATAGTGGCCATTATAACAGAACAAAATTAAGCTATGAATTCACTAGCTGCTTTAATAGTAAATTTGGTGCTCATGCAAGAGTAAAGAGTATATAAGTTCTCTATCAAATTGGTACCTTGTCCATTAATACTAGAAAATATTGATAATTTTTAGGTGTTTGATGATGATCAACAAATCATCTAGTTTTTTACCAATTCAAGATAATTTGAGTACCAAATAATTGATGATGAGGAAATCATCCATTTTTGAAAAAAAAATTAGATGAAGAGGATATCATACAACCAAAGGAAAATTATCTCTAACTAGGAATGGTTTCCTTAGAAAGAGCCTTTGATATGGATGCCCAAGCCCAACACTAGAGGCAACTTAAGGTTAATGAGTCTGAGTTTAACTCAGAGAATTTGGACAATAAAGAAAACTTACATCTTATCAATATTGGTTTAAGATGCACTCTAGAGGAGAGAGAAAGGGTCAAGGACTTGACCATTAGATATACAAACATAATTGCATAGACATATGATCATTTGAGGACATTTAATCCTAGGGTCATGACTCGTATAATTCCATTCAATCCATATCATAAGCCATTCATGTAGAGATAGATACTGATTAATCCCATCCTAGAGCCTTTGATCTAGAAGGAGGTAGAGAAGCTGCTAAGTGTCAGGATAATATTTCCTATTAGGAATTCAACTTGGGTGGCTAATCTAGTTCCAATCAAAAAAATAATGGCTAAATTAGGATATGTGTCGATTTCAAAAATCTTAACAAAGTTTTCGAGAAAGATAATTAGCCTCTACCCATATTGGACGAGGTGATCTAGATGGTGAGTGGTTCTAGAATGATGTCTTTCTTAGATGGATTTTTAGGATATAATCAATTCTTGGTTGAATTAGAGGATAAAATGAAATTTTCATTTACTAGAAAGTGGGTAACTTATGCATATAAGCACATGCCATTTGGCATGATAAATGTAGGATCTAGTTTTCAAAGATGTATAAATCATGCATTCAAATTTCTAATAGGTAAATGCATAATCATATACATGGATGATCTCACCATTTTCTCAAAAAATAGGGATGATCACATAGACCATCTTTAGTCCATCTTTAAAAGATGCAATAAATTTGGTATCTCATTAAACTCAAAAAAGAGCATATTCAACATTACTGAAGGCAAGTTGTTGGGCCATATTATCACCAAATATGGGATCACCATTGACCTAGATAGAAGTCAGGGAATCTCAAAAATAATGTTACCAAATAGAAAAATGGAGATTAAGTACTTTATGGGAAGATTAATTTTGTAAGAAAAATTATATTAGGATTTGAAAAAAAATTTAGACCTATGAACACAATGCTTAAACAAGATGCAAAAGTGTAATGAATGCTTGAAGCCAAAAGGTATTTTAAAGATGTTAACAGTGTTATATCATAGGCCCCAATATTGGTAAGCCCTGATTTCACTAAGGACTTCTTCTTGTACTCATTCTCTTTGAAACATACAATTGATATTGTAATCACATAAAAGGAGGAAAGAAAACATCTTATCACTTTCATGAGAACAAATTTAAAAGATATAGAGCACAAATATTACCTAATTGACAAACAAATCTTTGCCCTTGTTAAAGCGGTAAATAAGTTTTGACACTACATTATTAGGAACAAGATCATGGCTATTGTACCAAACCCTACTATTAAGATTATATTAAGATAGAACAAGTTTGGGGAGCATAAGGGAAAATGGATGGAAAAATTGTAAGAATTTGACATTGAGATAAAACTTTCCAAGATCATCATAAGATAAGGTATTGTTTAGTTGATGACTAAACTAGAACCATGTATCACCATCAAAGAAGTCTACCAATTTTTTTTTTCTAAATAATAATGGTATTCAAATATCATTCAATTCCTATTCACTAGAACATGTCCCCAGGAACTCAAAATATAGAAAAAGAGAGACTTGACCCTGAAGGCTTCTAATTATATGATCAAGAAGGGAATTATCTATAGGAAGAAATAGAAGGCATCTATTTAGGATGTGTATCAAGTGATTAAGCCTAGGAGATTCTAGAGAACCTACATCTAAATATTGGGAGTGGCCATCCATATGGCAATACTATAGCCCATAGAATGCTTAGAATGGCTTATTATTGGCCAAAATTCTCCAAGGATGATCGCTCCCATGTAAGGATGTGCCATGAATGCTAGGTTTTGGTAAAAAGAGATGTGCACATATAAATGACGCTACAACCCATGATTTAGGGTAAGCCATTTGCCCAATGGGGGTTAAATTTCATCATTGTTATCAACATGAACACTTCAATTGGGCACAAAGCTGTACTCATCACTATAGATTATTTCACTAGATGGACTGAAGTAGTAACCACAAAGAATTAAAGAGCACAAAATGTGATCAATTTCATCAAAGAGCATATTATGACTAGGATTGGTGCTACTATTTCAGTGGTTTATGACAATGGGCCAAAATTCCAATCAACTAAATTTACAAAATGGGCCCATGATAAATAAATCACCAATAGATCATCCTCTAATCACTACCTACAAGGGAATGGATTGGATGAATAAAATAAAAAGAACTTCATTAATGCTATCAATAAATTAGATGTGGATAAACCTAGAGAGTGGCATCTCTTATTAAAATATGCACTATGGGCAGACCAAACTTGGTATAAGCAAGCTTTTAAATCCTCACCATATTTTCTAGTCTTTGGGAGGTAACCAATATTCCCAATCATGATTAAATTAACCACATATTAGTTTATGCAAGACTACATGGTACCCAATAAGAGGATAGAATTTAGACTGTTGGATATCATATAAATGGAAGACTCTAATACTAAATCCATATAAAATTTCAATAGGCATCAAGATATAGTCAAAAGATATTTTGATAAAAGAGCAAAATTTAAAGTGTTTAGGATATCTAACCTAGTGTTCTTATGGGACAAAGCCCATAAAAATAAAGGATAACATGATAAATTTAACCCACTATGGATAGGACCCTATCAGATCTCTGAGATCCTGGGTAATAATGCTTTCTATTTGAGGGACCTCCAAGGTAACAAATTGACATATCGAATCAATGGATAGTTTTTGAAGCACTACTATATGGCTGCCCCATCTGAAGATGTATTTGGGTAACCAAAAAGTGTTCTAGCAGAGGTAGGGGTAGGTTAGAGTTAATTTATTAGTTAGTTTCCTACTTTCACTCATTTATTTTTATTAGAGTAGCTCTCACTTTCTATATTAATCATTCTCACTTTCTGCATGCTATTTTAATTAGTCTAGTCTCTCATTTTTTAGGTAGTTTTCTAATTTATAGGATAGTTTTCTACTTTATAGGATAGTTTTCTCTTTGATTTCATGGAAATTTAATTGATTAATCCTAGTATAACCAAATAATAGCCTATTCAAATGGTGTCTCAAATAGATGTTTTGGATTCAACTTGAATCAGTGGGCATTACACTTTGAACATCAAAATTCTTAATCCAGGTAAGGAGTAAGAGAGTTAACCATGAAAATGTTACAAAATTAATGATCTTATTAGGTATATAAAATATACTCCCATAGATCCATGAAAATTTATAAATATTTTCTCATCTCCTTGGATCAAATTCACATCAAATAGTAATACTTATTTGGTATAATAACCATTAGTATAGGTAAAGTTGACAGGGATATTCTAATGAACCAAACCTTACCTACACAAGCTCATGGTGGTTACCTTGACCTTTATTTCATTCATAAAAAAAAAGGAAAAGAAAGGATAATCCAAAAATATAAAATAAAATCAAAAGAGATTAAAAACCTACATGATGAAATAATATCAATGTATCACACATCATTAAAAAATATGAAAGAGGAAAGGAGGGGTGATCAAAATCATCTATGTAGAGGCTATAGATGCCTATATGGTAGTAGAGCAATGGATGAGCTCCCAAATTTTTTGTTGACTTAATGTCTAATTAGAATGAAACCTATATCTAATCCCATGTCTTTGCTAAAATACTTTCACCAAGTAGTAAAGAATATCACTTTGACACACACTAGTCCAAGGTATGGGTGAAGTAATTATGTTGTATGAAGTTACCAAAAAATCCCTTTCATATTTATGGTATAATCATTTATTTTATATCATGGTTCATGGTTGATATTGGGATTGTAAAACCATGGGTTCTAGGTTCTTGAAAACTCATGGGTATTTACCCCTGTGAGTTTCCATTTATTGTATTCAACACACCCCATCTTGCATTATTGATGGACCAGTGGGGATCCCTTTATTTTTTAAAAGGCTTGTTCATTATAGGACTGTACATGTATGTTTAGCCTATTTTATTATTTTTGGAAAATCATGGGTTCTTTTTGCATTAAATCACCTTTGTTTCATCTATTTTCCTCTTATAACCCATTTTTCATTAGAATAACTTGTTTAAACTAATCTATTAATGAAAATTTTGGGATGCTTATTATGTATGATAGGTCTTCAAAATTATTAGTATTCAGATTTAATTATTTTGGTCTTTAACATTTTGGTCTTTGTCATTTTGGTTTTTAACATTTTGGTCTTCTAGAACTTTTTGTTCGACAACTTTAGTTAGAATCTTTTCTTCAAGATTTTTTGATTTGGAAATTTCTTATCAGTAACTCCCCATATATATAGAGGGGTACCCCCTATCCCCTCACACTAAACCCTCTAAATAAACTAAACTAAACTAAATTAAACTAAAATAAACTCTATCTAACTGCACATATATAGAGAAGGGGCCCCTCTTCCCAAATAACTAGCCCATTAAATCTATAGGGTGACCCAAGATACAAGATATAGGGGGACTTTGCTCTATAGGGTAGGAGAATCTAAAATATATATATGGGGGCATGACTAGACCCTTGATATATATATATGTGTGTGTGTGTGTGTGTGTGTGTGTGTGTGTGTGTGTGTGTGTGTGTGTGTGTGTGTGTGTGTGTGTGTGTGTGTGTGTGTGTGTGTGTGTGTGTGTGTGTGTGTGTGTGTGTGTGTGTGTGTGTGTGTGTGTGTGTATAACAAATTTTTTTGAATGAAAACTTGCAGAAGAGAAAGTTGTTGAAGATAAATTAGTTGGAAACCAAAATCACAAATGAAAGATTTCATTTGGGAACTTTTGTTTATGATTTTGGTTTCCAACAAATTTCTCTTCAGCAAGTTTTCATTCAAAAAATTTTGTTTGGAACTTTCATCTTTGGTAATTTTCTCCAAAAAATATTCCTAAATGATAATTTAGTCTTCAAAAAAGTGTTCATAATTTTGTCTTTTAGGAAAAGTTTCATGAATCTCTTTGAAGAAAATTTTAGTCTTTGAGGTCAAATTGTTCGGAACTCTTGACTCAAAAAATCAAATGATTCAACCTAAATGCAAGCACCAATGATTGAGTAAACCACACATTGATAGTTTCAAAAGTAAGTAACACCATGGCACTAATTCAAATGAGTAATCATCCCACATAACATGTCCACTATTCTAAAGTGGTCAAGTTCAAATAAAATGAACATGACAAACATGGAGATGTTGGTGATTAATGGTGCATGAAATGAACTTGAATGTTAAAAGGCTATAAATTGAGTTGGTAACCAAATTCATGTCCATTGATTTTTAACAAGATTAAGTGAATATTTCCCTCTGATAATTCAAGCTTTAATTACATTCAAACAAGCTATAATTTCCATAGAACACAAAACTACCATTATAAAGAGCTCAAATTCTATCAACGCTAATAACTAATAATGGAATATTCATCCCAAGTATATAAGAGAGCCTAGGAATCATCATAATTTTCTATCAAAGATTCAATGGAGTATATGGATATAATTTTTGATGCCTCTGTATTTGATGATACCTATGCTAACTACTCAACTATATGTGAGGCTACAAAAAGCATCAACACATTCACCTATGAGGAAGATGACTCTCCATAAGAATGGCATGTAGTAGTTGACCTAATTACCTTCAAGTTATAATCAATTCACTATACTTATATTAAACTTGAGGTTATGCCATGTATTAACCTATTACATGACTTGTTCTTTGAGAGAAGGATTACAAATGGAAATTTCCTCCACTACAATAATAACACCATCATCACCTACATACCAAGGGAAGCATTTCAAAGGTATTTACACTTTCCAATCTTGTATGCCACATTTGATGTACATATTTTATCCCTTTGGATGAAAGACAACACTATAGAAAATATAGTGAACAATTAAATTCTCCTTGCAGAAACTTTTTCTCTCAAGGACAAGAATACTGTATCTATCACCAAATTATGGATGGGAATTCATGTTAGTATGGCACTATTGAAATAATTATATGGTTTCCTAAGCATATACTTCCTTCACTTGTAGTGGGTACCATTTCTCAACTTGTTGATCACCTTGGAATTCACCTTCACATTGGGAGAGATTATCAACAACTAATTGCATGAAATAATATTGCATAAAGTCAAGAGGCTGCAAGGGGGAAATTTCTACATGATGTCCTACTTTATTGATGCTTTCATGGGTACTATATATATACACATGAGTCCCTATGGGACCCAAATCCTAAATATATCAAAAACAATATATGTGATGGCTATTCATTTATTTATATTTATGCATATACAAGGAATATATTGAAGATTGCAGAGAACTTATATCCCTAGGTTTAGAGGGAAATTCATGAGGAACCTATGCTCATAATTTCTAAAAATATCACTAATTCATTCATATCTTTGGGCAAATACTAGTTATATATGGATTATACCATGATAATGGTCATTAGGTATAGGGTTGATCTGCTATACCTCCTAGAATACATCCCTAACAAGATGGTTGAGAAAGAAATTGCTTATCAATTATAAAAGGGGATAAATTAATATTTAACTAGAAGTAAGAAGATCACATTTCATGTCTCCCATCTCATAATTGGGAGGATGTGTTACACCTTCCACAAACATATTAGGTAAGCTGGCAATACCAAAAAAGCCCATGCCTTAGCTAATTTGCCCCATGGAGATTGAGACCCCCATGATAGATTACAATAGGATTTTCATAATATGGGTATTCACTATAAGCATGATAACTTTCAACATAATTTATTATTTATCAATAAAAAAATATGATGCTAAGGGTATTTATCAGGTGAGGAAAGAACTAGAGAAAAAATTTGGAAAACATCAGAGAACATCATAAAATAATAGTAGGCCATTCTTTTTCCCTATGAGATTGAGTAAGATGTATGAAATGCAGCCTAAAATATGTATGAGATACTAGCCACTACTAGCTCCTTGAGGACACAATTGGCTCCTCAAGTGATTCTAATGACTAAATTTTTCAAAGATATTAAATAAGATGAGACCAAGTTGATTTTTTTGGTTTTATATATCCTAAATAAGGTTTTTAGCCATCTAAACTTGATTTCACCCTTGGAAGTAGAAAATTAATTTAATTTAGTGGTCATCTCAACCTAAGAATTAAGGGAATGCATAACATATATTGACACCTTGGTATCAAAGATAATTGAATAGGAGAAGCAATATTTTTGAATGAATTAGAATTAACAAATGCATGGGATGGTGCTGTAAAGTTGGTGGTGACGTCTATTTTTTATCAAATGTTGAAACAAACCTCATTCAAATTCAATTAGAGTCTATAGGGGTTAAATTTGGAAGAAATTGAGGCTAAGTTGAGTTTTATGAGGAAAGAAACCACAAAAGCAGAGATCTTTTTGATAGGTTTCAAACTTACAAAAGTTGAACATGAAAAGTTAATAACACTAGTTATCAAGGTGAGTAGACCATATCTTATATATATTAAGATAATAAGGGTGAAACACACTATCATATATAAACACTATCAATATTTGGAGGCTAGGAAGAAGTCTAGCTCCACTCCATCTACTAGTTCAACCAATGTGTTAGTTTCAACATCACTTCCATCTACCAGTTTAGTAGCCTAGACTCCAGTTATGACCAAACTATAGATATTTTTTATATCAATCATGTATGTAATTTTTCATGTAGTATTTGTTCTCAATAACTACAACTAGTTATTATTCATTTTTGTATGCACTTAAATTCACTCACCTATATTATTGTCACTAATATTCCTATTAATCAACACTAATTATGCTTAATCTAATTTATTTTTCTAATTTATCCCATTCCTAATTATTTATCTAATATCCACCCACATCATTTATTCATTTTCTAACCTTATTTTATCCCACCAATTAATTAATTTATCATAAATTTTTACTATCCCATCTTAATCCCATTTACCTATTATTTGGGGATTTTAAATTTCCAATGGCCCACCTACTAGCCTATACCTAGGCTCTCCTACACCCATACTCCATAATCTCTACCTAATCCATATATAATCCCCCATATAATAATAATTAACCCTAATAGGGATTATATAACCCTCTAAATCTAAAACCTTCTCTATTTTCACCCTTCTTCTCTAGAAGCCTCTAAATCTAAAGGCTTCTTTTAATTCTCCACCCTTGATCTCCATAATCTAAATTTGAATTCTATAACTTGATATTTCCTTCCTCTTTCAATTTAAACCACTCCTCTCCTCCATTGGAGCCATCTTGGAAATTTATAGAGTCTTCATGCCAAAACAATCCTTACATCCTTCATCAAACATCCTTATCATGCCATCATAATGCCACAAATATGAGTCAAGGTATATCAATCTAATCTCAATATATTTTTATTTTGTATTCCATTTGATCATGGTGTAGAGAACTTAGCTTTAGGATTTATAATACTATTTTGAATTTTTTATTCATCTATTGCATTGTGATTCTAATAGCTCTATCACTTTAACTATGTAGTTGGTTTTTTGGGTTGAATGAATTGCATAATTTAATCCATAGAGATAAAAAGTAGATGATTTTTGAGTTATATATTAATTTAAAATTTAAAATTTAAACCCAAAGATCAAACTACTAGGTAAAGTGATAGGTCCATTATAATTCAATGTAAATACATGAATAAACTAATAAAAACAACATTAAAATCCTAAAGCTAAGTACTCTACACCATGATCTAATGGATGAACAAAAATAAGAAGAGATTGAGATTGGATTGATATACCTTGACTCAAATTTTTGACATGGATACTTGATCAAGGATGATGGATGCTTCATTATGAACTCCTAAGACTGTTGATTAGTTTGACATGGATTTGTTATGAAGCTTAGAAATGGCCTTCCATGGAGGAGAGGAATTATTTAAATAGAATAGGAAGGGAGGGATCAATGGTGGATATTCACACTTGGTTTTGAGGAGATCAAGGGTTGAGGATTATCTAAGGAATTTAAAATTCCTTGGAAGCCTCTATATTTAGAGGCTTTTAGAGAAGAGGGGTAGGAATAGGGAAGGTTCTAGAATTGGAGGGTTATAGAATCTTTATTAAGAGTTAAAAGTGATTAAGGGGAGGATTATATGAGGATTAGGGACTAGGTATTGCTGATAACCACATCATGAAGGAACCAAATGTTTAGTTACCTGAGTGTCCATTAGAGGATCTACCAAGATGGTTTGGGAATAGTTATCAAAATACCTTACATTCCTTATGAAGGCCAAGATGGTAAAGAATGCAATATGATAGGATATTATGAGTAGGAACAATGATCTAGGGGATAAGATGGATAAGGATGACATGGATGGGTGATATAGATAAGGTTGATGAGGGATGAGACTAATATACATGGATTGACAAAGGATATGAAATGGATGGATTTTTCCCCCAAGTGTTTGATGTATAATTTAAATAATAGATTATATCACCATGACTCCAAAAATTGGTTTTCACCATGGTACTTGACCAAGGTGCCAAAAGACTAGTTTTCACCATTGGATGAATGATTTTTTTTATTTGACTTTTATGGGAATCTTGATTTATTGAAGAAGGGTGAGATGCAAGAATTCTGACACGAGATGTGATCTCTATCCAATACCTATTTTATATATATATATATATATATATATATATATATATATATATATATATGATGCTAGATTCATGTCTTGGTGGAATTTATTAATTCTTGATTTAACATCCTTCAAATGTTTTGACCAGGGTTCTTTGTAACTCCTATGAGGGACAATGCTACCCATGGATTTGGGGCATGGTGTGGATGATAACATGTTGTGATTGTGATGATGGGATATATGATTTGGATACGGTATATGATCATGATGGATGATATGATGAGATTTGGGATGATAATAGGGTTTAACAGTTATATACACCATTATATATGGTGGAGGGTATCGTTTAGATAATTTTCATGAGAGTAAGGTATTTAAGTCCTTTTGATTTGTTGATTATTTAACCCAAGAATTAAGAGGATGATCAGCCCTACAATTATTATTTTATGATTTCTTTTGAATTGTTTATTAGATTTGAATTTAATTTCCCCCTGGTGCTTGATGTTGGGATTCACCAGGGATAATTTATTCTGGACTTGATATATAATGATTATTTTGTCTTTGATATGCCCTTAATGCCAGATTTTAGGCTTCACTAGGGGAAGATATTTTCTGATTAGGGCAATGATTTGACTTTTCTTGATTTTGAATGATAGGATCAAAGATGATTTGATATTTATTTACAAATTTTATAATATGGTCTTAGACCTTTGTATTTGTGGCACACGATGCTGAATGTAGAGGGGAATCCAATAATTCATGTTCCTATTCATTTCCTTTATGGAGTGGGATATAGGGATTCTAAATGGGGGGTGGATGATTTTGGTGTGATGGATTAATGGTATAATGGGTATCATAGTCCTCATAAAGGTCATTAGTATCCCTAGCCTCCATGTCAGAGAAGGTGTCCTCAAGAATCCCTAAAGGATCACGAAGACTAGTTATACTATGTGCATCCAAATAAGGATCAAATCAACTCTAAAAATCAAATAAAATATTCAAGAATTTAGTTATGAATTCATCATCTAAATTGGGATCCAAAGGTATGCCTAGTGATGTATTAGAGGTACCTAGATTATAGGTATCCTAAAAAATTTAGGTATTATTAGTATTTGTTATAATATCGATGAAGGATGATATTTCTAATGAGGAATCTGACCCAAAGACTGGTACTCCACATGATCCTGATGTAGATAGCTCTGATGCTAACTATGGTGTACATGAATTTATGCTTATAGTAGGATAATTATTGTTCATAAGTATCCTCTCAATAAGAGGTATTTGATATGCTGGGTGAGAGGGAGATGATAGAGGAACAATAGACTAAGTGAAGATAGGTCCATGAAATGGATTATGAGATGTTAGAGGACTAGGCTTATGGGAATTGGGATTGTGTTTGATGGAGGATTTGTTGATGATGAGGGTATCATGGAAGAGGTAAAAGATATATTGACCTTGGATTATAAGGGTAAGGGCTTGAATAGGAGTGAGAAATAAATCTTGGCATTTCTCTTCTTATTCACCTAGGGATTCATCTTGTTCATCCTTAATTACTATGTCACCACGATCAATGAGATCTTGGACCTAATCATGGAAAATTTGAAATTAATTATTGGAATGATCCCAAATTTGATGATAAATATAGTATCAATTTGATTTATACTAGGAGGGATTAGGCTTATTAGGATCAAGATGTTAGATGGGTGGACAAACCATCATGTTGGCAGTGACTAATTTTTAGAAAGGGCTTCCAAGGATATAAGAAGGGGAGTATAAGGACCCACTTAAATATTAGATGTGGAAGAATTGAAATTTAGATAAAATGGAGTTTGATGTGACTTGGTGGATGGTTAGGTGTCCAAAATTGAATTCTATTTGCTAGTAGAGAAAGTGGTAGATGAATGGCTATGACTAGTGGATGGGGATTGGAAGGAGACTTACATGAAGGAGTTTATGATGGAGGTAAAATAAGTTTAATGGGGTCAACACCTTTGGGAATTGGTACACCTATCATAATTAACTATAAGATAATCTCATCCTTATTGGTATCTATGCATTGGTCTATGAAAGCAAAGTCTAGCTTCATGGTGGTGGGTGATTAAGGATGAGGGAGTGGTGATGGATTATGATTAGTAGATGGATGATCTGGCTATGGATGAGTATGAATTAGGGATAAGGGGATTTGGATAATGTTAGTGTATGGTGGAAGGGGATGGGATGAGGATAAGGTTGGATGGTGAAATTATTTGGGAGTTGACATGAGGCTTATGGGGTAAAAATCATTAGGAAAATGGACACCCATCTTCCATTTCCATAAGAGGAATTCATATTTGTTCTCTCTAATATGTTGACTTATTAGGGTGACTACATCAGAGAATGTTGATACTTATATTTAAAAACTATGGGATTATGGATGGGATGTTGATTTGGGATGAATGGGATCAAAGCTAGACAGTAGGTGGGCACCCATCTCTAGTGATTACAAAATGACCTCATCCTTATTAGCCAAGATGTATTGGTCTATGAGAATTAGGTCCAAATCCATGGGGATGGGTGATAAATGATGGATGATGATGAGGGATTGATTATGGTAGACTAAGGATTAGATAATTCTAAATATTAAAAATGGTTTCTTGAACAAAGGAGGTCCAAAGGACTATGCTGGTATGATAGATGATGATAAGGATGAGAGGTGTTAAAAGATGATATAGGACTAGAGTCAAATTTTAGATTGATAGTGAAATAGGTTTTATCAACCTATAAATAAGGCCTAGTTATCAATCTCATGAAATGATTAGGGATTTGATGGGTGCCTAGATTCGAACTAAGAAGAGGACAATGTGATGGGTGTTAGTTATGAACATGCAATATGACTAGACTAGAGATGATTAGATTGATTGTTGGGTTACTAGATTGAAACTAACAAGGTGATAATATGCTAGTAGAATACTAACTAGGGTATGAAAGTTGACCAAATGATGAATGAAAGTGGACTATGATGATAAGATGATGTGGATGATAAGACTATCTCAAGATCATAGACCAATTTGCTCAAGATGGGATAGAATTATGTGATGAATATGATAGGATGATGTGACAATGACAAGTATAGATGATAGGTGATGATAAAAAGGGGGAATGTGGATGAGATGGGGATGTTTTAGACCTATATGTGACTTAATTAGCAAATATAATATGAGGATGAGGTTATATTAGATGGGTGATGAAAGCAAGGTCAAGCCAAGGATTGATGATGGATGAGGTGGAATTAAGATAGGATGTGGATGACTAGAAAAGATGTGATTAGGGTGTCAAATGGATCTAGTGATATAATGTGACTAGATGGATATATAAGATGATGATTAGAATATGTGAATGATAGGGTGGATATGGTTAGACTTGGATGATATTAGAATAAGGTGGTGATGGGAGATGGTATGAGATGTGTCAAAGGAAAATAGGTAAGGATGATAGTGAGATAAGGATGTATAAGATGATATTTACAAAAGGATGATGGTATAAGGATATATAAAATGTGATTAAAATTTTTAAGTAGATGGGGGGTGTGACTAATGATGGATGGATATGGTTAGACTAGGATGAGAGCAATGTAAGGACAATATGTAAAAGATGATGTCAGGGATGCACAATATAATATTTTGGTGATGGAGGTGTGACTAATGATGAGAGAGGATAAGATGGGATGACTAGATTAATATGGGGTGAAGATAAATTTGATATACAAGGATAATATGGATAAGAGGCTAATGATGATGAGTAAAGATGTTTTGACTAGGAGGGGGTTAAGACAAGATGGGATTTGGGATAGGAAAAAAAAGGATATGATGGGATGATGATAAGGAAAATATAATATGAAAGGATATATAAGAGGGTAATTATTTACAAGACAAGATTTTGGTGATGTGGGTATGACTAATGATTGGTGGATCTAGTGATAAGATGTGACTAGAAGGATATACAAGAGAATGAAGATATGTAAAAGAGGGTGAGTTAAGGATATAAAAGATGATTACTAAGATATGTGAGTGATGAGGTAATGACAAATTATGAGTAGATATGATCAATGAAGAAGGGGATGAGGATAAGATGGGATATAGAATAGGCTAAAGGTATTAAGAGGATGATGAGATATGCATGAAATGATATGTGTAAAAGGCAAGGATATACAAGGTGGTCTTGGGAAAAGGTGTGGAGAACTATAGGTGATTAGGATATGTGAGTAATGGATTATGATCAATGATGAGAGGGGATGCCTAGACTAGGATGGAATTAAGAAAAGCTAAGAGATAGGACAATGCACAGATATACAAGATGGTATGTATAAGAGGATGATGACAAAATAATGAGGCAAGTATAAAAAATATTATAGATTATGAAAATACCTAGATATGTGTGCATAAGTATGGGTAAAGGATTACTCATCTAAAAAACATGGATCTAACACACACACACACCCAAGTAAGCAAGTCACAAACCTATGATTAGTAAACTTAAGGGTGTGTAACTTGATGCCTACACCATCCAAAAATGTTATGGGTGAGGCTATAGTCTAGTGACCCATTAAAATATATGTCTAACTTTCTCAACCCTATTTTCACTTGATATCTACTTTGGAGATAATATTGACTCCTATGGTGGTACACCTATTATGGTTGAAGGCTCCTAATCTAGGTATACACAAAGGTTTTTAGGTGCATCCCCTATATATGTGAAGGTAAGATGGGGCCCAAGTCTGTATAGGATGCTATCTAACTACCTTGTATCTTGGAGTTTAACCACCCCTCATTCCATATAAACCTTTATGGAAAATTTTGCTTTGGCACCTAACGACAACTCTCTTGATTTTTATACTCCATCAGAATACAGAGTTTGGTCAAGTGTGTGGTGGTGAAATACATGTCAACAACCCATAGAAAAAAAAAGGAAAGGGTTTATAGATTGGTTTTTATCCTCCAAGAATTATTTCAAGGATGTAAGTAGGAGTTCATACACCAACCATAGTCCTGAGAGACAATTAATCAAGCCAAAATATTAGCTAACTAACTAAGATTAAGTGTGATGTATCTACAAAATGAAAGACAAGAATATACAAGACAAGGAGATATATACAAGACTGTTAGGATTGTGGAGCTAAAAGCTTCACTGATGCAAACAGGGGAGGAGGTTGCTGAGTTGCAGAAGAAGTTGGGGTCGGTCTGATCAGCCGACGTCGGCGGGATAGCACAGAGAAGCAACCGACGTCGGTCATATATCGGCCGACGTCGGTCACCTCCAGGCGGACAGGGACCGGCGTCGGTCGCCTGTGTGGTTCGACTGCGAGCTATTTACTGGCAGTTAGCTAACGAACCAAGAGTTTGCATGATGAGTGCTAATTTTAGACTCATAGCTGCGGATCTAATTATTGTAATTAGATGTCTAATCATTGTTTGGATGAGATCTATATAATAGACTCATGGTTGTATTGGAAAAGTGTGCTAGGGAGTAAGAGAGCATAATTATAAGCTCCTTCTATGTGTGAGGTAGAGCTATGGTGCGTTCCTCCTAGTGCCACAGTACCAGGTGTGTTGGTGCTGGATTGGAGAGCCAGCTGGGTTCTTCAATAAGTAAGATCGTTGATCTGCAGGTGTATGTGTGTGCAAGGTCGAGGTTCACAGGTGATTGGAACCATTGCTTGATTTGCAGGTGTGCAAGGTCATACAGACAGCAACACAACAGGGAGCAGCATCAGGCATGATCTACTTGGAGTACAGGTGTGTACTCGGATAGAGCAAGAGGAAGGCAAGGGAGTTCCTTCCATAAGTATGGTCTGTTGAATTGCAGGTTGTTGCAGATTCATGGGAGATCTACTTGAAGTACCTTGAGTACTTGTGGAGCACGTGGAGTGCTTGTGGAGTGCGTGGAACACTTGTGGTGTGCGTGGAGCACGGGGAGGTGAACACCAACTTTGTATTTGAGTTGGGTGTTGGGACCTGTGAGAGGGAGAGATTTGGGGAGAAGAATTACTGTTCACTTGAGGCGTGGGAAACCTCTGTAAGGTGGTGGAGAAGAAGTGGCATCTTCTTTATTGTATTCTTTTCTGTATAAAGTGTTAATACAATTTGGTATTGTCTCTCATATGCTGTGTTATTCTGAATTCTAGTTACTTGGTGAATCTGGTTAATTTCCGCATATTAAGTTGCTTGGTATTAGTAATCAAATTGTGTGCTTCCGGTGTACACCCTCTCCCAACAAGTGGTATCAGAGCATGTTTGTTGTTCTAGATCCCCAACAAAGACAAGGTGATTAAAATAATTCAAAATTATTTTCAAAGTGACATAAGGAGTCTTTGACAAGCATCCTAAAATCACATGATTAGTAGTTAACTTGGGCACTCAAAATAGGTAACCTATAAGACAAGTGATTAGTAGTTTTCAATTGATAATCTTTAAGGGAAACCTACAAGACAAGTGTTAGAATAAAATTTTACCTACAAAAGGATGATGTTAGATAAAATAAAATAGCCTCTCTAAGAAATAAGATGTTATCAAATATGCCTTAATAAAACACCCTAAAAAAATTAGGATTTAGCTCTATAATTCCTTTGGGGTGAGCGGGCCATGACATGAGGGTTTGGGGGTGGTAGCCCCTAGTGGGGTCAAGGGGTAGAGCCCCTTGCAGGGTCTACGGGAAATGTCCTAAGTGTGCTCCCTATTAAACTATAGGATGGGGTCAAGGGGAAAAGCCTCTGATGCCAAAGTCAATTTGGGCCTTGCAGGAAGCCTAGAATGACTCAAAATTCACAAAAAATGACTCTAAAAAATCATTCAAAAGGACAATTTTAAAGGCCAAAAATGACTTAAAAATCACAATTACATAGTGAAATGTCACAATAAAAAGGTGGAAAACCACAAATCTAAGACAAAATTTCTAATCACAAGTTGCGATTTTGTAATGGTTAGTTAACAATGATGGTTAACCTACAAAATCACAGTTAGGATTACAAAATCATGACTGTGATTGACAAAATCACTAATAGATACAAATACAAAGTTGAAGTTTTGTTATAAATGAAAAAACCTCAATATTTTGACCTTGGAGAGAAACATATAATTTATCAAGTTAAAACAAGTTGTTCAGATGTCTAAGTGTGCCTATTTACAGGTGATCAAGATAGATTTTAAGACTGATTATGATATATCGAATAGATACTTATTTTTAACAAAATGATCCCAAAATTATGATTAACTAGATGAATAGAATATGTTTTATATCAGATTCTATCCTATGTACACCCTATGGAAGTCAAAGATAATCTACAAATAGAATTGAAAGTTCAAAATGGTAGAAATTAACAAAAGGCAAAATTACTAATATAAATGCAAAATTACTACTACACAAGACAAAGTCACGATTATCAAAATGTCATGATTTATGGTCTTATAGAAATATGGGAAATGGCTTAAAGTCTGTATTTGTCTTATTGTGTCTTTGACTTGGACCGTCCTACCTTTTCTCTTCTAGTGACCCTACAAACCACACAAATCACACAATAGGTATTCACAGAGTTAAAGTCATGTTATAAAAAGAGGGTTAGTTTCAAATAAAACCATTTGATTGAAAATCTAAAGATAAAAGGGGATTATTATGCCTAATTGGGTGATTATGGTTCCCCTACTAAAATAGATAATGTTAAATACATGTAGTTTAGAAGACAAGGATCAATATTTTAATGATTTTATGAAATTTACAAAAAACATGACTTTTGACATCAATACCATAATTTACAAGACAAAGTCATGAATTCAAAAGTCACGATTTTTCCTAAACACTAAAACCTACAAAACCCAAAAATTGTTAGTGGTTAGAAAAAATCACTATTACATATGCAAAATCACAACTCTCTATGCAAAGTCATGATTTGTGAGTTGTAGTTTTGTCAAGGGAAAAAACCTGCACAGTTAGGTAGATGGTCCATAGTCAATGTAAATAGTTATCACAAAATTATGACTTATAAGGAGAAAACCATCACTACAAGGTCATGAATACCAATTCAATGTTGTATACTATCCCTATGCACGTAAAATTCCAAAAATCCAAGATTTTTCTTTCACTAATTGACCCTAAAAGCTTATAAAAATATAACTAACAAGAAAATTTTATTATATTGGGAGAAAAGTCCCACTGCATTCAGCAAAATGTAGATGATTTTTTATCTCTATATGGATTTAACAATGTAAATTCAAACCCAAAAATCAAACTACTAGGTAAAGTGATAGATCCATTATAATTCAATGCAAATACATGAATAAAATAATAAAAATAGCATTAGAATCATAAATCTAAGTGATCTACACCATGATAAAATGGATGAAAGAAAACAAGAAAAGATTGAGATTGGATTGATAACCTTGACTTAGATTTTTGACATGGATGCTTGATCAAGGATGATGGATGCTTGGTTATGAACTCCTAAGATTATTGATTAGTTTGACATGGATTTGTTATGAAGCTTAGATATGGCCTTCCATGGAGGAGAGGAATTATTTAAATATATTTTGGAGGGAGGGATCAATGGTGGATATTCAAACTTAGTTTTGGGGAGATCAAGGGTTGAGGATTATCTAAGGAATTTAAAATTCCTTAGAAACCTCTAGATTTAGAGGCTTATAGTGAGGAGGGGTAGGAATAGGGAAGGTTCTAGATTTGGAGGGTTATATAATCCTTCTTAGGAGTTAATAGTAATTAGGGGGAGGATTAGATGGGGATTAGGGACTAGGGATGTAGGAGAGCCTAGGCATAGGCTAGTAGGTGGGCCATTGGGAATTTAAAATTCCCAAATAATAGATAAGTAGGATTAGGATGGGATAATGGGGATTTAGGATAGATTAATTTATTGGTGGGGATGGGATAAGGTTAGTATATGAAAGAAAGGGGGATATTAGATAAATGGACTAGGAAGGGTGGATTATTAATGGGATACATTAAAATAAATGAGATGAGCTGAATTAGTGTCAACTAATAGAAATATTAGTGACAATAATGCAAGCAAGTTATTTTAGATGCATATAATTAAATTCATGTTATAATTAATTGAATTTTTTTGTGAACATCCACACATTACATGACTGTTGTCATCTATAAGTTGTAACATGCCATTTTACAAAGTAAAACTTAAGTTTAGTTTATTTTAATATGTAATCACAAGATTTAATACACTTGGAGGATGAGAAGACCCATTCCCAAGGATTTTTAAATACATGAAAAACCTTTCAAAGGGTCATAGTTTTGATCAATAAAAGAAGAAATTAAGTCATTGATTTTCATGCAAATGCGTTAGTTCTTACTCTTCCTTTTCTATGTTAAGATTTAATCTTCTTTATCTATGTCAATTTAGTAATTTTGAAGTGTGCAAAATCTTTGGATAATATTGATTGTTGTCATTGATATAAATATTAATCATATATGTGTAAAAACTATTGAAAGTTAGTAAATTTCATTAAATTTAAGCAATCAATTTAGACTACGTTGATATTTTAAGGTGTGTAGGATTATTTCCCTCTTGTATAGTTTTCTATGTGTGTTTTGTGGATACTCTAGATACCTTACTAGTTTGATTTATAATCTCTCAATTAAGAGTTGAAATATCTTCTCTAAATAGAGTAACCTTCAGCTGAGACCACTAAGTTTCCTATACCTACTTTACCCAAATTTCTTATTGTGTTTGTTCTTGAGTTTCCAAAAACTATAAATGGAAAATATTAGTTTTGTAGATACTTGTATATTAAGGAAATATCCTTAGAAGTGATCTTTTGATAACATAGGACCTTCTTTTCTGAATTACCTTCCCCTTATTTTTTTGAGTTTATTTTGAAATATACCCATCATATATTACTTATTCACCCAACCAAATCACTTAGTGTTCATTTATTTTAGGTTTAACATAGCCATCCATTTACCCAGTTGATCAATCTACATGTTTAACCTATTATACCACCAACTAGTTGTTTTTACCACATACCTAAAACTCATGCCCTAGAGTGGATCTTCATTTCCATAAAGATCCTAAAACATTAGAGGCTACCTCATTCAATTTATAGGGTGCATAAAATTGACATAAACAAGGTTTATAAATAATCAAGACGATGCTCAACTATGATTTTTTAGTTTATATAAATCAGCACTTTGTTAATCTAAACATTATCATCAAAATAGGGACACTAGAATTGACACTTATATATAAAATATATGCTCATTTCATATATATAATAAACATACTTTTATATAAATTTTACTTGTGTATATTAGGATTCAATGTGTTGATAAGTGTTTTCATTGATGCTAAGATTTTATGTCATTTGATGTCAAGGTTAATGTCATTGATGCCAATATGTAGGTTAGAGAGAGAACTTGAAGGGAACCTAATGTCTCTTCTATTGAGAGATAATTTTAAGACAACCTAATCATTATTATATTAGTTCTTGTTAAGGTTTTTTTAGTGGTGTGAGAATGTTATTTGATGACTTTTATTATTTGACAACATCATTGAGGTAAGTATTTTTGAGTATTAGTATTTAAATACAAGGTGTCTTGAGAAGACTAGTCCTAACAAGCAGTCATATCATGAGCATGTGTATGATGAGCATGAATAGGTATGTGTATAGTTATGACATTATTTTATGAGCATGTAATTAATGTGAACAAGGTGTAGAAGCATTAAAGAGTGTTTCAAGGTCAGTTATCAAAGTTTTAAAGTGCTTGAGAAGCCAAGTCATGGCACTAGTCATGATATGTAAAGACCTATCAAGAAGGTCTGAGCATAGTGACCTGGTGAGATAGATGCATAGATGAATAAGATACTATATAATGTTGATTGAGCATGAATATAAAGCATTGGATTAATCAGAGATTTTCAAAGTGAGCTTATAGGGGTAAGACCTTAAGTCTAACTCTACAACTAGAGTTTTAAACCCTGCCTGACCTAGTGAGTTATAATGATCTATTGTCAAGGCCTATTAAGAATTTCAAGTAGTATTTGAGAATGATATAGGTTTCTTGGGTATGTGAGTGAGGTGGAGAGCACATGGAAAGAGTCATGAAGGTCAGTTTCAAGACCTAATGTGGTTTATAGGTCAAGGTTTAAGAAAGCAAAGAGAGAGAGAGAGTATGGCCTAAAGGGATATGAGGTTTAGTTTATTAGGAAAGTGTGAGTATGTAAATAAGTATTGTATGATGTTTTAATTATGTTCACAAGGGTTGAGGTCATAGTTTGTAATATAAGGCATGAAATTGGTTTTGAGGTCTCTCATGTGTACATAATGAAGGGTTATCAACATGAGAAGGACTTTCAAGTGTTTAATGGCACATGTAACCTTTGCATGAAAATGTAATATATTCATGGTAGATTGGAAAGAGTCCTAGATCAAAATTCCATGCAATAATTTATGTAATGAGGGACTAAGCTTTATGAACAATTGCTAATAATGGAAGATGGTTTAAACCCTAATAATGACTCAATATGAAAAAAGTTATTATAAAGTGATTAGAATGGTTTGGTATGGATAGTTTAGTTATTATAGGTTGTATTAAACTCTCCCAATAATCTATATGTGATAATGAGTCTTTAGGTAAGTGGACCCTACAAGAAAGGCCTTATTTTTTAGAGATTTATTGTAACAACTAGTGTTTACCAAGTTAAATTATGAAAATCATTGGATGGAAAAGGTTGAGACTTGTATTTGGTGTCAATGGTGGTTTATGAGTAGTTTTTATCCCTCATTTTTGATAAATTATTCATCCAATTTTCCCAATCATTAAATAGGCCTAATGGTGGAAACAGTAAAAAACCCAAGTACAGTGCGAAGATGTCTAGGAATGTGTTATCATGGATAGGTATGAATCCAAGTGCATGAAGGTGTTTTATAGGAATTTTAAAACATGATAATGTTTTTTATAAGTTTTTTAATTTAGTGGTTATAGTGAAAAAAATGCTCACAAATTGACTTGTCTATTTTAGTGAGGTCTATGTACAATGAGGTTATGAGATTGGTATTCAACACCTATATGACCATTTATAGAGACTCTTTATGCATTTTTATGATCATATTATATATATATATATATATATATATATAATATGATCATAAAAATGCATAAAGAGTCTCTATAAATGGTCATATAGGTGTTGAAGGTCATTATCACCATGACTATGCTTCAAGGTAAACTGACAATTCTAGGTAAGCAAGTTGTAATGATGCATTTGACGCTCTATGACCCGAGTTAAAGTTTATAATACACATGATCTTTTAAAAAAAAAAAAAAACTATGTATTATCCATGCATTTTATAAGGCTTTAGAGTTAGTAAAAGTGATTGAAATATTGAATCCAAAACATGTTGACTAGTTCAGGTTTGACTATGTGTACTAAAGACAATAAATTGGTTTGTAAGACCAATAATTAACATTATAGCTTATAATATTTTAATTGTAAGTTGTTATTATAATTTTTTAAGATAATTTTAATGAATTTAAATTCATTTATTGTGTTATTTTAGGTCTTATAATTTCAAGTTTCCATGACTTTCTTTTAAGGCTAGTTGGCATTTCATAGTGAGCATTTTGCAAAGAAGAGTTTAAACCTTTATACCTTGAGTTGAAGTATATAATGAAGTTTTTTGATAAAAATAAGGTAATTAGGTTTATGAATATGTTATTTATTTCCATGTTTGTTTAACCAATTGGTGTTTTATCTTTTGTAATTCAAGACAAACTTTATGGTTATGCATAGGCATAATAGTGAATAGTGCTAATAGTGTGCTTCAAGTGGTGGTTGAAGATAAAAGGTGTTACGGAGCCTAGATGAAATTTCAAAGGGTCTATTTTATTATGATATTATATGTTACTACTATGTGAGGAATTTTAATAGGTTCCAAGGAAGGTAAAGTGTAATGTGTCCTAAAGTAGACGTAATGGGATTAGATCTCCATGAGACCTAAAGATGACATAATGCCTAATTAAGGTATGCCAAAGCTAAAAGGACTAAAATAAAGTTTTATTAATGTTTATTAGATGTAATAATATATATTATATGGACTAATTAATAGGTTAAAGTTATTTCACTGACCAAGAAGGATATGAATAAGAGACTTGTATAAATACTAGGTAGTTTTAGGCCTGTTTATGGTTGTAGAGAGAGAAAATAAAATAACATATTAGTGAGAATAAGGGGGTTTTTTAGACCATAATATTATTTTAGAATATAATTTTTGAATAATTTTTAGTGGTTTTGTGTATGAATATCAAGTTTATATGACCTAATCAGTCTTGAAGAGACTTAATTGAGCGAAGAGTCCTAGAAGATAGTTTGAGAGGGCTAAGAGTGTGAAGATTTGAAGAGGTGGTCATCATCAGTTGGTTTAGAATTTTTTTTTCCTAAAGGTGATAAAATAAATCAGGTGGCTGATTTGGTTCTAAT
This sequence comes from Torreya grandis, assembly GCA_037957365.1. Taxonomy (NCBI): domain Eukaryota; kingdom Viridiplantae; phylum Streptophyta; class Pinopsida; order Cupressales; family Taxaceae; genus Torreya; species Torreya grandis. The sequence goes on from JARHVA010005586.1 coordinate 441,255, forward strand.
TCATCTAGGGGGTTGGTGACTCTCTACAAGTTGTTTCTTGCTAAATCCTAGCTGAGTTGGTGCTCAGCTAGTTGAGGTTGGTGCTCCATGTGAAGTGGGTGATTCAATTTTTTTTTTAATCTTATAGGAATATATTAAATTTTAAAATATCAATGGGTTTTATTCCCCTTAAATTTTTCCCACATATGTGATGTGTTCATGCATTTCATGCTTATGTGGATAGGTGTTTATGTTTGCTAAATATATATGCTTATTTGAATTGTTCATGATTTCTTGATTGAAATTTTAAGTTTTTTTGAATAATTATTTATCTCCCATCTTAGTAATTTTTATCTCAACATTTGGTATAATATCATGGTCCTTTTAGTAAGGTTTAAAATCATAAAAGAGATCCTAGAAGCAAGGATAGATAGTCAACAAGCTCAAGGTGGTTTCTCTACTAGTAAGGCTCCATTATTCAATGGATCTAATTATGCCTTTTAGATCATCATATGAAGATATATTTTAATTTTAAATATCATGATATTTTAAATTAAATTATGGATGGCTACAATGCTCCTTCTATTCTACCAACTGATGCATTAGGTAAGAAGTCTAGTGAAAACAACTCTAAGGTAATGAATGAAATTATTTGTGGCCTATCAGAGGAAGATATTGTAAAGGTGATGTACTATATATCATATAATGAGATATGAGAAAAACTTAATACTATCTTTGAAAGAGACACCAAGGTGAGGATGACCATGTTGTAGACCCACCATACACAATTTTAAAGTCTGAAGATGAGTGAAGATGAAAAAATTACATATTACCTCTTGAAGGTTGATGAAGTTGTTAATGTAATTACAAGATTAGGAGAACAAGTGAAAGAATATATAGTTTTTCATAAGGTATCGATATCACTAACTTCTAAGTTTGATTCTATGGTGTTTATAGTAGAAGAGATACAAGATTTAGACAAGCCTGAAATGGATGGGCTTCATGACATCTTGACTACCTATGAGATGAGAAAAAATGAAGGAAGACATCCTAAAAAGAAAGCATATTTAAAAGTTGAGAAGTCAAAATCCATAAAGATCAAGAATGAGGAATGTTCAAATATTGATGATGATAAACTAATAGCCATGTTTGCTAGGAAGTTAAGGTTTGGATATGGTAAGTATAAGGATAAGTTTCCTTTCAAATGTTTCAAATATGTAAGATTGGTCACTTTGCATCTAAGTGTCCTAATAAGGATAAGGTTGAGAATGATGGAGACCATGATAAACATCATGGAGATGATGAAAAGGTCTATAATCCCTATAATAATAATAATAATAATAATAATAATAATAATAATAATAATAATAATAATAATAATAATAATAATAATAATAATTTTAGGAAGTATGAAGGTAAGAAAGGGTCATTCAATAACAAGAGAAGTTTCTGCACTAAAGAAGACAATAACTCATCTGATATAACTAATACAAGTACACATGATAGTGATGATGGTAGTAATGAACCTGAACATGAAAATAATGAAACCTTATTCATGGCCATAGAATTAAATAATGAAGGTTACTTAAATGGGAAAGGCATTATGGTTGATGTATAATCAAATGAAGAAGAAGATGAAGTGAACCTTGAGGTATAATTGGTAAGTGCCCTAGAGGGGTTGAAATTCCAAATAAGAAAGAGTCATAAACTATGATCATTAGTTAAGTAATATGAGGAGTAGATTGGCTTGTTTTAGGAGAGACTAAGTAACACTTCTAAGGAGTATGCTAAGATCATAAATTAAATTAAAGCATAGATGGACATAGTCACTACACACCTTAAGGATAAAAAGGAAGAATGCACCAGATATGGAACTAAAATGAAATCCTTGAGATTTGAGTTGGATCAAACATCTAGCAAGTTGAATAGCTTTTTGAAGTTTGAAAAGAGTAATGATGCTCTAGATGACATCTTGAGTAGTCAAAAGTATGTAAGTGATAAGACTTGTCTTCATTTTAAAAAAGACCAAGAGGAGGCATCTCAAGTAAATTAGAAGGCCAATGAAGATAAGATCAACATAAAAAGACCAATCAGACAACCTAATGTAATAAGGTATGCTAATTCATTTAATGGTTATTGTTATACATGAAATTAGTTTGGTTATAGAGTAAGAGAGTGTAGAAGGCCCTTTAAGAATGAGTACTCATGGGACTATGGACGGAGTCATAGTTCACATTAGTTAACTAGTATGTATAAGACTATTTTCTATACTTATCATAGTATGGGACACATTACAAGATTTTACCCTAATAGAGTAATAAGGTCATCAATTCAAAACAAGAGGTTTAAAACTCCTAGAATGCAAGAGAGAAGGAAAATGAATATGTGGAAGCCAAAGGAATAAAGGTAAGTCATGATTAGTCTACAAAATCAAATGGATTATTTTATATAGTAGAGTATACTTCAAATGTTAAATCAAGTCAAGAATGTCTATTATCATCTTATATTTATGATCAAATGGTTGATGTAGAGGTCAAGCCTATAATCAAGCCTAGAAGGATACTAAAGGATATTTAATATTGTGAGAGCATGAAAATATAGGAATCTCCTAAAATTATGGTATCTTAGTGCTATATGTAAAGAGGTGACTTCATTAGGCTTCATGAAGACACTATTAGGTTAGCATAATCATGGTGGATGCTAGGTACGAACTGGAACTATTTAGGTTATTGACTGAGCTTGATCTATATTATATGTTCATTTAAAGGAGGTATGTATAGATTAAGGGGGAGAATGTTATTGTAATGATTCATAACGTGATTTGTAAGAAGGTGTGGTTCTAGATGGCATTTTTTGGAATACCCTTTGTCATTAATGTCAAAATGGGAGAAAGTTCAAGAAGGGAGATTGACCAATTTAGGGAAGATGTGAGTGATCAGTGATCAGATTTAAGAATGTTTGCCATCAATGAAAAAGGAGGATTTTTTTGAGAAGTGTTGCCATTGATGTTAATGTTGATGTCAATATGTAGGTCAGAGAGAGAATTTGAAGACAACCTAATGTCTCTTCTTTTGAGAGATAATTTGAAGGCAACCTAATAATTCTTCTATTGATTGTTGTCAAGTTGGTAACATTGGTGTGATAATTCTATTTGATGAATGTTCATGTTTTATAGAATCATTGAGGTAAGCATGTTTGAGTACTAGTCCTTGAATATAAGGTGTCTTAATAAGCTTGGTCATAACAAGCATAGTCATGTCATGAGCATGTGCATGATGAGCATGAAGAGGTATGTGTATAGGTATGACATTATTTGAGGAGAATTTAAGACATGTGAACAAGGTGTAGAAGCATCAAGGAGTGTTTCAAGGTTAGTTGTTAAATTTTTAAAGTGTTTGAGAAGCCCAGTCATGATATGTATAGACTTAGTGAGAAGGTTTGAGCATGGTCACCTAGTGAGATAGATGCAAAAAGGCATAATAAGATGTATTAGGATGATTTATCATGAATATGAGGAATTATAGCACTCAGGATAGTTTTAATGTGAGCCTACAGGGGTAAGACCTTAATTTCAAGTCTATAACTAGACTAGTTATAGACCCTTCTTGACCTAATGAGGCATCATGACCTATTGTCAAGGCCTATTAAGGATGTAAAAAAGTGTTTGAGCATGAGATATTTTACTTGGGCATGTGAGTGAGGTGGAAACCACATGGAAAGAGGCATGAAGGTTAGTTTCAAGACCAAATGTTGTTTGCAAGTCAAGGTCTAAGTAAGCAAAGAGAGAGAGAGTATGGCCTAATGGGGTATGAGGTTCAGTTTCAAAGCCAAGTGTGAGTATGTGAGCATGGAAAAAGGTATGGTATGATTTTTCAAGTATGTTCACAAGGTTTGAGGCAATGGTTTTCAATATAAGGCATGAAAAATGGTTTTGAGGTCTCTTGTGTACACAAAATGAAGGGTTCGTGACCTAAGAAGGACTTTAAAGTGTTCATTTTCATGTGTAACCTATGCATGAGAACCTAATATATTAATGGTAGATGGGTAAGGGTTATATATAAAAATTATAGGCATTAGTTTCTGGAATGAGGGACTAAGATTTATGAATGATTACTAACATTAGAAGATAGTTTAAACCCTTAAAAAACCCTAACAGTGACCTGATATTAAAGAAGTTGATCTAAAGTTCTCATAAAGTTTTGGTATGGATAGTTTAGTGATTGGATGTTATATTAAATTATGCTAGGCATCTCTAGGTGAGATTGAGTTTTTAGGGGAGTGAGTGGATCCTATAAGAAAGGTCTTATTTCTCAATGATTTGTTGTAGCAATCAGATTTGACCAAGTTAAATTATAGAAATCATTGGATGGAGAAGGTTGAGAATTGTATTTGGTTTATATGGTGGTTTTTTATTATTTTTTATTCCTCAAGTGTACTAAATTGGTCATCCAAGTTGACCAGTCACTAAAAAAGCTAATGGTGGAAATAATGAAAAACCCAGGTAGAAGTGAGAATATGTTTAGGAATGTGTAATCATGGAATTGGGATGAATCCAAGTACATGAAGGTGTTTTTCATTACTTTTAAAACATTCTCATGTTTTTTATAATTTTTTGAAGTTAGTGGTTATAATGAAAATGTTACTCATAAATTGATTTGTCTATTTCAGTGTGGTTTGTGTACAGTGAGGTTATGAGATTGGTATACAAGACCAATATTGCCATTTGACCCTATTATATATCTATATAATAATTATATAATGATCTCATAGGATAATCCACATGTATTAGGAGTATCTATAAATGGTAAAATAGGTGTTGAATTTCATTATCACCATGATTGTGCTTCAAGATAAACTGACAATTCTGGGTAAGCAAGTTGCAATGATGAGTTTGAGGCTCTATGCCTTGATTTGAAGTTTATAGTACACATAATGTTTTTTTTTTTGGAAATTTATTAAATATAAATTATTTTTATAAGGTTTCAAATTCAATAAAAGTGATTTAAATATTGAAGCCAAAATGGGTTGACTAGTTCAAGTTTGACTGTGTGTATTGAAGACAAAAAATTGGTTTACAAGACCAATAATTGCCATTAGAGATTATAATTTTTTTTGGAGGTTTTTATAAGAATGTTTTAGGATAATTTTAATTAATTATAACTCCTTTATTATGTTATTTAATGTGTCAAAATTTCAAGTTTCCATGATTGTGTTTCGAGGCTAGTTGGCAGTTCAGAGTGAGTATTTTATAGAGAAAAGTTTGAAGCTATATACCTTGAGTTAAAGTATATAATGAAGTTTTTTATGAATTTGGTGTAATGAGGTTTATTAATATGTAATTTATTTCCATTTTTTTATCCAATTTTTTTTATCTTTATTATTTCAAGACAAACTTTATGGGTATGCACAAGCCTAATTGTGAGCAGCGTTAATGGTGTGCTTCAAGTGGTGGTTAAAGCTAAAAGGTGTTATGGATCCTATATAAGATTAGTATAGTTTTATTTGATTTTAATATGATATTTTACTTCTATTTTATGTTTTTTAATTTTTTCCAAAGAAGGCAAAGTGTAACGTGTCTTAAAGAAGACCTAATGGGATTAGGTCTCCATGAGACCTAAAGATGAAATAAGGTCTAATTAAGGTATTTCAGACCTAAAGTGACTCAAATAATGTTTTAATCATGTTTATGAGATGTAATAATATCTATTACATGTATTTAATAAGAGGATAATGGTGTTTGTCTGACCAAGAAGGATATGAACAAGAGACTTGTATAAATACTAGGCAATTTTAGGCCTATTTGTGGTTGTAGAAAGCAAACAAATAAAATAGCATGTTGGTGAGAATGATGGGGTTTTTTTATAAAATAATATTATTTTATAGGATAATTTATGAATATTTGACATAAGTTATGTGTATGAGGATCAAGGTCATATTACCTAATTAGTCTTGAAGAGACCTAGTTGAGCAAAGAGGCCTAGAAGCCAGTTTGAGAGGGCTAAGTGTGTGAAGAGATGAAGAGGTGGTCATCATAAATTAGTTAAGAAATAAGTTTTATTTAATGATATAAAATAAATAAAGTGACTAATTTGGTTCTGATTAATCTATGGGGTTGATCCCTCCTTGGAAGTTGGTGCTTTCTAAAGCCTAACTGAGTTTGTGCTTAGCTGGTTGGTGTTGGTGCTCCATGTGAAGTGGGTGCTTCAATAAATTTTGTGTTTTTAATATATGAATGTAGTCAATTTTAAGATATTATTGGGTTTTATTCCCATTTAAGTTTTCCCACATATGTGATGTGTTCATGTGTTTTATGTTTATGTGGATAGGTGTTTATGCTTTGTAAATCTATATGCTTGTTTGAATGGTTCATGATTGCTAGAGTGAAATTGTAAGTAAGTTGTGTGAACAATTATTCACCCCATATTAGTCATTTTGATTCAAAAACACTATCCCCTTGAAATTTTTTTGTTTAGATCATGTGTACAAGATCTAGATATCAATATGTAGCTCAAAACCCTAGGTCCTCTGATTAGGGCATGCCACCTTATAAAACATGTTTTAGTGGGCTCATGTGAAATCCATCTAACCTTAAATACCAATATATTAGTGAGTGTATAACTACATAGCCAATAATTCTAAGAGGGACTTAGATAAATTTAGCTCTCCCCCTTATGTGGGCTTGTGTGAAATTATGCAATATGCTATATACGAGTGCATATACTATTCTAGCTTGTATTTTTTTAAAAATACTCATGGGATTATATTTTAATGATTCATACCTATAATAATAATAATAATAATAATAATAATAATAATAATAATAATAATAATAATATGGAATGAAGGAAGATATGGTATATTTTCAATCTTGATGGGTGTTTTTGCTTGGTATAATATAGATGTGTTTTATTTGTACTTGATCATAATGAATGGTATTTGAATTATATCTATACTATTTTTTTTGTAAATAATATCATGGGAGGTTTAATTAGGAAAAATAGTTCATCTCCTAAATGTTTAAGGATTTGAAAATTTTATTATTTATGAGGTATAAACACTAGCATCAGACTTGGGACATTAACATCTATATTGGTGTCCTAACCTAGATAGTAGTGTTTAGGAGGATAGTTAGTTACTGAAGATATGTAATTGATAGTGTAAAAAATATATCAGGTTTTAAGTATACTATGGGTTATAGGGGATTTGGGTAATCAGAGTATAAATTTCCAACTATAGTCTATTCTATTAAGAATAGTGAGATGGTGAACAAGAGCCTTATGGTAGTTGAAATGTCATGAAATGTAGGAATGAGGAATGATTAATATTTTTTAAGTGTGCATGTCTTATTCATCATGTAAAATATATATTAAATAACTAGATCCCCCTATTTAATATAGTAATTCATAAGTATTATATTATTACATTAAAATAAAATAAATGCATACCCTATTGTATACAACAAACCTTGACTTGACTTGAGCCTCATTTTAATATTTTTTTAATGTATTAACTAAAAAAGAGAGCATGTTATAGTGTAATTAGTACATGTAATCTAAAAATTAAATAAATCACATACTTGAAATAAAAGAGAGAAACAAATATAGGTGGGGAGATGGAATTTTCAACAAGAGGGAATTTTGAATTAGGGAGTAGGTGGGAAGCCATAGGAGAAGAGGGAGGAGGTGGAGAGGATGAGGAGGATGATGAATAGGGTTTTAGGGGACTAATTATGGGATAGAGGTGAGTAAATAAAAGTTTGGTAATAGTTTAGGAGTTTTGGTTCCCAATTATATGCCACGTATGCATAGCCTTGCACACACATGTAAAATGGAAAACTAATATGAAAAAATCTCTAACATATCATTAAAGTCAGGGAAGGGTTTAACATCAAGACTAGACTGAACATATAAAATGACTGAGAGGCACTTATAAAGGGTATGGTTAGCACCTTGCTACTTCTAGATCTACCTAAACTAAGGTGAGAGGACCTAAGAGGTAGTTTTCTCACATGGAGAGATTATGTAATTCAACTTTCATGGGGATTTTTAGCACAAAGGAATACAAATATGACCAGGGTACAACCAAACTTGTTCACTTCACCTGGGAAGGGTTGTCACATAGAATGAAAAAATATACTAGATCACGTATAAACTACTAAAGATAGATGAGGAAATGATTTCAATCTTAATTCTATAGAATATTCAACAAGAGGGGTCAAATGGAAAACTACAACCCTATGCTTCAAAACAAAAAATGAATACACATGTTAAGTATATAATATTTTTGTATCTGTAGACAAGTTACACTTATAATATGCAAAGGGATGTATTATTTGTAGGGTAAGATAAGTTGACAGTTATAAAAAAGAGGGTGGTGCACTAATGGTATTCAAATAGCAAGGATTATTTCAACATTCATGACATCACCTATTGAAAATATGCAAAAAAATTAAATGTAAGCTAATGGAACTACCATGAGTGATTTACACTTGTTGGTGCTAATGAAATACAAATACCCAAATGGTCCTTGAAATTATAGAACATACACTAAAAATAGAATATCACATTCTTCCCCATTGAATCCATAAGCCTAGGGTGCCCTAACAAGTTATTCAACAACATATTTTCAAACATTACATATAAATGGATTTATAATCTAGCTTTAAGCCCAAGATGACAAATAGTAATGAGTAGAGAACAAGATGTCCAATCAAAAACATTTATAAAAAATATTACCGCACTTCATCAACAAAAAATAGAAGAGAACCACAAACATTTTCATTAACTTTGAAAAACCATATTACAAACATCAATGTTTCAAAATGCTACCATGGGGACAAGAATGGTGGATTTACTCCATGTTTGGTAGGGGGGACATATAAACATGCTATCAAAGCTTGCTAATGGTTGTATAACTACAACCACCTTAGCAAAAGAGACAAAATGCATACAATAGTGATCCCTAAATGTGGAAGAGCCTATAATAAGGAAAAACAACAACCAAAAATAATGACCAACCTTGAATAGAAGATAATCTTTCTATTTATAAATTTTATATTTGGTGGGTCATGATTTTCAAGATTGCAAAACAAAATTTCAAGTCTACCAAGATGCTTCCAACTAGAAAATATTCCCTTGACACACCTGAAATCTTTATCCATTTGTAATAAAAATGATAACTCTAATTACTTCTATGAGGAATGATGAAGATTTGGAGCACATCCTTTGATTTCATGGTGGGAGATGCCTTTCACATGATCCATAAGAAGAATATTTATGGTTGAGGGCCAAATAAACTTTGTCATTATGTGTAACTACCTGGGGATGCTCTCAACCACTTGCCTACACATTTGGAAACTTATGGATAGATTCCCTCTCCTTTGTGCATGGCAAGGAAAGCCCATTACATTGTGATGATTACAATTAAAAATCTCTAGTTGTGGCAGAAATAGAAAATTATTCATAGTCATTTAGAAAATATGCTTTGGGGTGGCCCACATATCTCATGTTTTACTTTGAATCATTGACCATCCATGAAAGAAGCATCAATTTCAAATTTTAAACCAAAGCTTTCCACATCATATCCAACTCAACATTCATGAGGATTAAAAGTGACTAAGAAAATTAACTATCTCTAATCTGGGCACTTGTCATTTCCTTCTACACTCTTGAAGCTGGATTAAATACACACCATTGATCTCATAAGAACTCCCCAAGAACTAACCTCATCATGAGCCATTGATCTTGATTTGGGCCTCTAATATTCTACCACTTGTTATCTCTACACGATCTTTGGGGTTCTTTGTGGATAGTATCAATTGATTGGGTGCTATCATGCCATGTGGCATCAACTCTCTAGATCTCAAGCCTTATTGAACTATCAACTATTCCCTCACATTGTGGATATTTGGAACATGCTTGAACCTTTTAATCATGCCCTATGAGCTATACACTTATCATGCCTATGCTTATCCTAAGTTATTTTGACTATTCAGCTTTGATCACGCACCGTTGGATCATCTTACTCCACATTAATGTGTACCATTAGATCTGCCTCTATTTAAACTCAAAAGGTTAATTCATAGGGACTAAATTTGATGCTTGCATGACCATCTCAAAATATTTGAACCCTAATGGATAATTTTCATGGCTTAAAATTGACATCTGCATGCCTATCAATGATGTCTACAAGACTATCACACTTATATAATTTGGGCAAATTTATTTAGGACTTTTCTTGTTGAGCCTTATGCTCTAGGCCTTTTATTCTAGACTTTACTCATTATGCCTTTTGTCTTCAATTTTTTTTTCATTGACCCTTTGTTATTTATTTGGATAATTATTCTACAATAATTCCATGTTGGTCTTTGATATTTTTTTGGTCTACAATAATTCTTTTAGGCATTTTGTCAAGACAATTATTTCAAACATTTTATTTGGAAAATTTTCCCCAAAGCATATGAGATCTTTTGGACTTTTCTTTGTCAGGATAATTCTCTTAGACAAAATGCCCAAAACAATTTTCCTAAAACAAATGAGCCCTACATTTTTCTTGAAGCAATTGAACTTTACACTTTCTTTAAAACATTGTAATTATTTTGAGATTTTTGCATAGGATAAATACCCAAAGTAATTAAGCCTTTAGGATTTTTTCATGGGTAAAAAATGCCTGAAGGAATTAACCCTTCAAAATTTTTGCACGAGTAAATTGTTTAAAATAAATAAGGGCTTTATATTTTTCTCAAAAGAATGCAATTTTATCAAGTTTTTTATTGTGGACAATTTGAAAGATGAAAATAAGCCTTCAAATTTTTTGCATGAACAAAAATACCAAAGACTTATTTTCATTGGGAAAAATGTCTTGACAAAAAATTTGAAAACCCTAAGGCTTTATATGCACTAAGTAAAGACTGAATTAAGACTTAGCCGATTTAACATGAAACTTGACCTTTCATGAACATTTGAAAAGAGGACTTGGGCTGAGGACTTAGGAATTTATACTTAACAAGGGATCAATTACTTCATTGCAATTTTGGGAACTAACATTGGCTCTCACCTATGGATGCATACCCCATGTGGGTGTGCAAAGAACCCCAAAACATAAGAATATGTGTTAATCCAATGGTCCATGGAGTCAAGACATATAAAATTACCAAAAAACACTCATGGAGGCTCAAAAAAATAATGTCAGACTAACAAAAATAGATCAAGAGGATTTGAAAATGAACACACACCAAAAATGATGAAGGAAATTATACAAGCAAGGCCCAAGGTAGAGGGGTGACAAAAAAAAAGCTAAACACTATGTACATAGGTATGGACTCAATTGAGGAAATGTTTCAGATGTTTGTGTTAGGGTTCACCAAGATCAGAGAATAGTGAACATGTAGTAATGTTGAATTCTTATAGAGGTAGAGTGAGGGCTCCAAAAACAATAAAATTCCAAAAAATAAATGTTTGAATTAACCAACTTAGAATAAGAAGAAGAAATTACATATAGGGTGAAATTAGGTCACCAAAAAGGTCAAACCTTAATTCATAATGAGAACCCACTTAAAGGTAAATAACCCGTAATGGCTTAATTAACTAACCTATGTAATCTGAAAATACATGTACGTAAAACCACTAGGTGGAAAAATGCCTACATTAATAGTCTTCCATTGACTGACAACTCTAGAATTTTTCTATCCCTTAACTTTTTAAACTTTTCCAATAACTTGGTGGCTAAGGTGAAGTAAAGAAATCTCTGCACATGCCTAAAGGTATTGCTACTAAAATGTAATAAGATGACATTTTGAAATAAATCCCCTTTGCATGATCCCAAATATAGATAGGACCACACTAAAATATCTTGGTACCTCTTTAGTAGCTATAAATAAGCTTGATTCTTAGCTATAATTAGGTAAGTACCAAGCAAGAGTGGCTCAAAATCAATAATGTCATTCGTGCACTCGAAGTAATGCTTTAAAGAAAATTGAAAACATTCATATTTAGGGGAATAAAAGATAACCCCATCTTCATCAAATGTAATTCCCAAAATAACACCTTTATTTTTATCAAACTCAACAACAAAAATAGTTGGTTTCTCAACAACATCTACATTCCTAATAAAATTACCAATTCTACATCCATGTCTAGCACTTATTTCAAAGTAGACTTCGAATCTTCAATTATATCATGATTGGTTGACTCATTTTCTTATGTAATATTATTATCACTAGAAAATTCATATGTTGGGACACATACTTTCTTCACCACACTCCAAAAATGATCACCATTATTAGCATTCATCATTTTTGTGGAGGTAAAAAACTTACATGGGGAGTCTTGATAATTGAACATCAAAATCTCATCATCATCAGATTTAAGCTTAGGATCATCTGCGTCTTCATCACTTGGATCAATAGTATCACCTAGGGAATGTGGAAGTAATAACTTGTTACACCAATCAATGCCAAAATCAAAATTCACAACATTTACCTTGGCATGCAATAGATCAAGCACCTTTTTTACAACCCCTCTATTCTGATTTCTATCACCATGTGTAGGCCTATTTTATTCTTAATTTATATTTGGATCTCTCTCATTACTTGTAAACCCATGAGTCATCCCCTTATCAACTTTAGCCAAATTCTAAGACATCTCTTTGATAGTAGAGGCCAAATTCTTCATGGTCTCTTTAATGTTGACTACCTTAGTGGACTATGTCTTTTTAGGATTGATCAGTTTTACACTAGCCTGCATGTTCATGGGATTTCCCATAGACTTTATGTTATTCTCAATTTAGATGCCCATAGTAAATTCTAACCATAGGTTAGTGGGAGCCTTGTCCCTCAAGTAGTATGCATCTTTCTTGTCAAAGGCATCACATTATTTGGTCAAACATGCTCTATCACTAGGATTGATGTTCTCAGATAACTACATCATAACTTTATTGAACCATGTGTTTAATTATTTCACATAATCATTAGGATTCTTCTTGATGTTTTCAAACTCATCTAAAAGGAAACTTGGATCAATTCTATCACCATACTAAAATTTGAAAACATTCTTCATCTATTCCCATAAATCAATGCATCCATGAGGAATGGAACTGAACCATTCATGAGCATATTCCTCTAGCATGTGCAAAAAAAAATTAATGCACACATCCTCATTCTTAGCCTCATAATCTTCAATAATATTATGAAAATCCCTCAAATTCTGATCACCACTCACTGCATTGTTTGCTTGAAACTTTGGAAGGCATTTCCTTACTTTATTTGGGATTTCTTTAGGATAACCTTCCATGTTATAAAAAATTGATAGGCCTAAATTTGGGAATGTGGAAGGCAAGATGTTCATTCTCATCTTGATCACTATGCCTCATGTTTGGTTTAATGGGTGATTCAAGAACAAATGGCAAAAGGATGTAAGGGACTGAATGAGGTGGGCTTGGTAGATCAGACTTAAGAGGGGATTTTGCTAGTTGTGAAGGATCTTGATAGTAAATGGGGATGTAAGGTTCTGAATCACTAGAATATATATGATCAAAATAATTATGATAATCTTTAACATTATGAATTTCAAAAAATAGAAGCTCAAGATTACCATAATTATGACAACCCACATAATCTTCAATAGCTATACTTTGTTCTTCAATAGGCCTCCAAACTTGTCTCCTTATTTGATGAACACTTAGGGGCAAGACAAGTTTTTTAGATGAGTCACCTTTGAAGGATTACCTCTATCCTTTCAAATTTTCAAGTAAAAGAAATATAAAAGTTGAATATATTAAAGATGGGCACTGATCTTTCTTTGAAACTAGATGATTTTATGGGGTCGTCACTAGAAGTGAATTTATAGAATATAACCATTTACAAACTTGAAGTGATACATAATGAAACCATATCTTGTTGAAGTTAGTGATGATGTATGAAATCAAATACAATGAAACTTTCAAACTCATTTTCAAAAAGGGAAACCACCTTAAAACATGATAAATCCACAACTCTTTATAACAAATAATAGATGTCAAATACCAAATCTCAAGATTCCTGGCACATCCCCAATGGAAATATATGACATTGAAAAACAAGATAATAAAGCATATTCAATTAACCCCAACTTTTAAACACATGAGATAAACATGAATAAACTTGTCTGAAAATGCAACTAAGATTAATTGCATATAATAGCATAGAACTTCTTCAAACTTGAACTTATACAAGTAGCTATCTACAAGAGACCTTGACAACACACAAGTTACCAGGACTTCAATTTAGTCCCCAAAAATGGATCCATTTGAGTGTTTTAGTCTATGAAGCAAAGATAATCAGAATAGCACAAAGAAGCAGAGAACTTTAAAAATGATAGCAACTCTCTGCAAGAGTCTTGGACAACACAAGTAACTAAGACTTTGACTTAATCCCTAATAATGGTACTAGTTGAGTGTTGTGGCATTGATGGCCAAGATAGTTTGAATTTAAAAAATGATAGGTAGATAACTTTTCAAACAAATTACTTATATATCTCTATAAGAGTCCTTGAGAACACAAGTGTCATAGGTGTCTTTTCTCTCCCTAGCAATGGTGCCAATTGAGTGTTGGTTCCTAGTTGTAAACCACATATGCTCAACCTTGCACACCCACTAGTATGTCATTATAGTTGGGGAAGGTTTTATCATCAAGAGAAGATCTAACATAAAAAATGACTAAGAGGTACCTATAGAGGGTATGGTCATCTCCCTTCTACTTCTAGCTCTACCTAAACCAAGATGAGAGGACCTAAGGGGTAGTTTTCTCACATGGAGAGATTCTATAATTCAACCTTGATGGGTATTTTTAACATGAGGGAATACAAATGTGACTAGGGCACAACCAAAATCATTCACTCCACTCAAAAAGGGTTGTCACACAAAATGAACAAATACACTAGATCCCATAAAATATACTCAAGATAAATGAGGAAATGATTGAAATCTTCATTCTATATTATATTCAATAATAGGGGTAAAATATAAAACTATATCTCTATGCTTAAAAACATTAAACATAGACACATGTTAAGTATATAATATTTATGCATCTGAAGGGAAGTAACACTCATAATATTCAACTAGGTGTATTATTTATAGGGTAGGACAAATTAATAGTTATAAAAAAGAGGGTGGTGCACTGGTGGAATTAAAATAGTAGGTACTATTTCAACATTCATGACATTACCTATTGTAAAGATGCACAAAACTTAAATGCAAGCTAATGGAACTACCAAGAGTGATTTTCACTTATTGGTGCCAATGAAATAAAAATACCCAAATGATCCTTGAAATTCTAGACCATACACTAAAACTAGAATATCACATGATTTTCTCATTAAATCCATAAACTTAGGGTGCCCTACTAAGCTATTCAAAAACATTTTCCAAACATAACATAGAAAAGCATTTATAATCTAGTTCTAAGCCCAAGATGACAACCAATAATAAGCAGATAACAAGATGTCCAATCAATAAAATTTCTAAAACATATTACTACACTTCATCAAAAAAAAATAATAGAGAACAATAAGCATTTTCATTAATTTTTCAAGAAAACATTACACACATCAGTGTTTCAAAATGTTGTCATGGGGACAAGCATGGTGGATTTACTCCATATTGGGTAGGGGAGACATATAAACATGTTGTTAGATCTTGCTAATGGTTATACAACTACAACCACCTTAGCAAGAGAGAGAAAATGCACACAAAAGTGATCCTAAAATGTGGAATAACATATACTAAAGAAGAGCAACAAAAAACAATGACCAACCTTGAATAGAAGACAAACCTTATATTTATACATTTTAAATCTAGGACTATGGGTCACAGTTTTCAAAATTGTAAAACAAACTTTCAAGTCTACCAAGATGCTTCCAGATAGAAAATGTTCCCTTTCCACACCTAAAATCTTCATCTATTTGTAATAAAAATCATGAATCTAATTGCCTTTATGATGAATGACAAATATTTGGAGCACATCCGTTGATTTCATGGTGGAAGATACATTTCACATGAGCCAAAAGGAGAATATTCATGGTAGAGGTCCAAACAAACTTTGTCATTATGTGCAACTTCTTGGGGATGCTCTTGACCACTTGCCTACATAGTTGGAAACTTCTAGATAGATGTCCTCCCCTTTGTGTATGCAAGGAAATCCCATTACCTTGTGATGATTACACTTGGAAAGCTCTAACTATGGCAGAAATAGAAAATGATCCATGGTCATTTGAAAAATATACTTTGGGGTAGCCCATATGTATTATTTTATACTTTTAATCATTACCCATCTATGAAAGAACCATTAATTTTAGATTTTAAACCCAAGCTTGCCACATCAGATCCAATTGGGAATTTATGGGGATTAAAAGTGACTAAACAAATTGATCAGCTCCAATTTATACACTTATCATTTCTTTTTGCCCTCTTTAGGTTGGATCAAATATGCACCATCAATCTCATAAGAAGTCCCTAGGCACTAACCTTATTTTAAGCCAATATTATTGATTTGGGCCTCTAATATTATGCCACTTAAAAACTCTACAAGCTCTTTGGGGTTCTTTATGGACACTATCAATTTATTGGGCACTATCACTCCATGTGGTATCAACTTGCTATATCTTGGGCCCCATTAAACTATCAACTTCTAATTCACACCATTAGATATTTGAAACATGATCAAACCTTTTAATCACATCCCACAAGTTTGACATTTGTCACACCTATGATTGTCTTGGGTTCTTTTGACTATCTAGCTTTGATCATGTACCATCGGATCATCCTACTCTATGTTGACATACATCCTTAGATCTTCCTCTATTTAAACTCAAATGACTACTTCACAGGGCCTAAATTTGATGCTCACATGATCATTTTATAATATTTGAACCCCAACGGCTACTTGCCATAGCTTAAAATTGGCATGTAAACACCTGTCAATAACATCTATGAGACCATCACACTTATGCAATTCAAGAAAATTTCTTTGAGACTTTGCTTATCAGGGCTTATGGTCTAGGCCTTTTATTCGGGACTTTACTCATCGGGCCTATTGTGTTTGTCATTCCTATTTTCATCACCCCTTTATTATTTTTAGAGATAATTATTTTGTAGTAATTCCCTATTGGTATTCAATACTTTTGTGGTCTACAACAATTCTTTTGGGCATTTTATCAAGGCAATTATCTTGAACATTGTATTTGGAACAATTTCCCTGAAGCATATGAGATGTTTCAGACTTCTCTTTGTTAGGAGAATTGTCTTAGATAAAATTTCTAAAATAATTTCCTAAAAATAAATGAGCCCTACATTTTTCCCAAAGCAATTAAACTTTGCACTTTTTCCAAAATAATGCAATTTTTTAGGCTTTTTAAATGAGAAAAATACTCAAAGGAATTAACCCTTTGATCTTTCTTCACGGGCAAAATGCACAAAAGAATTAACCCTTCAAACTTTTTTCATAAAAAAATGTTTGAAAAAAATAAGAGATTTACATTTTTCTAGAAATAATGTAATTTTATCAAGTTTTTTTGTCATAGACAATTTTCTTGATGAAAGTAAGTCTTTGGACTTTTTGAGTAAATAAAAAGCTTGAAGACTTATTTTTGTCAAGAAAAATGTCCCAAAAAAATTTAAGACCCTAAGGATTTATATGCACTAAGTAAATACCAAATTAAGACTTTGTCAATTTAACATGAAACTTGACCTTTTATGAACACCTAAAAATAGGACTTGGGCTAAGGACTTAGGCATTTATACTTGACAAGGGCCCAATTACTTGAGTGCAATTTTGGGAACTAATAAGGACATCTTAGATCTAAATAAGGGGAGGATGTTAACAATAATATAAAACCACAATAGGAGGATAAATTATAGGAAGCTAAACACATGCATCCTTGGGACTTGGGCAAGGGCTTCTACTTTCCTTCAACCACCCTTAGGATGGTAGTACAATAGGCAATGGCTAAGATGGGTTGATGACCTAGTAAGAATATATTAGTGTAGGTTTTTATGTTTCCCTATTTATTAATTAGGGAAATTGTATTTCTTGTGCATACATGGAGTTTTCCTACATTTTTGGGATAGGCTAGCTTATGTGGAGGTGTGTGTCATAGTTGTGTCATAGGTGTCATAAGAATGTCATAAGTAACTCCCTTGATGGGAGTTACTTCTCTATTCTTAGCACCTTGTCACCACCTTTTATGGAGGAGTTACTGACTATTTTTGGTGTGCCTTGTCCACCTTTTGTGGAGGAGTTACTTTCATACTCTCTTATTTGTAGTCCTCATTTTGGCCATTCCATGCTAATTCAGATTTGGTTTTCTCCATTTTGTTTTGTGTAATTTATCTTCTTGTTATTGTCAAATTGCTTTAGCATCTTGTGGTGTGCACTTGTTTATCTTGTGTGATCACGTCTTCATTGCACTCGCATTATCCGGATTTTGGCAACAACTCCGATATGGTATCAGAGCTTTTCCAGTAATCTTGTGTGTGATTATGCTTTTAGCTTATTTTTGAAATCAAGAAGAGTGGAGTTCGTTTTCTTATTTTCACACAATAAAAGACACCCAAATGCAAGGATCTCCAAGAAAACTAACCAAAAGTGATATATATATATATATATATATATATATATATATATATATATATATATATATATATATATATATATATATATATATATATATCACTTTTGGTTAGTTTTCTTGGAGATCCTTGCATTTGGGTGTCTTTTATTGTGTGAAGCAGCAAAGGGAGGAGTTATCTTTGTTGCAAGCCTCTTCATACTGTTGTTTTCCTTCCAGCTTTTGCACCCTCTTCTGGTCAGCAGCCTCTAAGTTCAAGCGCCACTTCTTCTACCACGTAGCTATCCTTCCAGCACCCTTCTGGTTAGCCTTCTGCATGTACCTCTTTTTCTGTCCATGCCATAGTGTTTTCTTTCCCAGCAAGCGCCAAGCAGGCCGTACGGGGCGCCCAAAATAGGTTTGTTTTTTGGTGAAAATGATGCTCTTTTTTTGGTCTTCTCTGCTGCATTGAAACTAGCCTGCTGTGCGTTGGGATTTGTGAGGTCTGCTATTTTAGTTTCTCTGACCTTTCTTGCCCAGCAAATTAGAAATGCACCTTGTTTTCTGCTGTTCTTTGTCTTTTCTGCTAGTAAAATTCTGAACTGTGTTTTTTGGCGCCCTCTCCTTGCTTGGCGTCCCATGTGGACACTTGGATGCTTGGCCAGCAGGTTAATTCTGTCTATGCTTCAATTATCTTAGTTAAAATTGACTTCATAAACCAAAAATCAGTCAATTTGACTAAATAATAAATTTTTTAGACAGTTTGATATTTTGAAGGTTTTCAATTAAAACTTGTATTTTCGCTTGTCGAAGACGAAGGGTGAGGCCCGGGTTGGAAGGAGGCCAATTCCCCCTCACCAAGACCTCATTTGAATTCCTCATTTCATGCCAAATCTAATGAGTGGTTGGAAGGCCACTTTCTCTCCCCATAACAGGTATTTTTTTAATGTTTTAGTGCTTTTTTGCAAAAACACTAGTTTACGGGAAAATTGTAACTTTAAAATCTTGTAAACGGTAGCTCAGTTTTGGGTGCCATTTTTTACAAAAGTGATTATAATTCAATTCTCCACAGTGTAGACTTTTTATTTTTCAAAAATGCACTAGTTTATAAAGTGCCAAAAATTTGGGTCTCCCGGGACGCATTTTCGACTGAGTCCGATGTCCTATTTGCTTTTGTCTTGCACTGATTGCTCTAAGATGCATTTTCGGCTGAGTCCAACGTCTTTTGAGCATGCACTTGCATATTTGGGGGGGGATCAATATTTTGGGGGGGTGTGATTGCTTTTTCACCACTTGCAAACTTCTCTTTCATTCTCTTTTTTGCATACATTCACAACTTGCAATCAACACAACTTCACCTAATTTCATCTAAAAATGGATTCTTTTCAACTCAAACCTCTAACACCCTTCAACTATCATGAATGAAAAGTTAAAATGTCAATCATTCTTAGAAGCAAAGGGTTGTATAGGATCATAATGGGTACAGAAGTAGAACCTAACACAGATGCTAAAAAGGTTAAATGATACAACCGTAGTGATGAAGCCTTTGAGTTACTGAGCTTGTCTATGTCTCCAAAAATTCTCTTGCACTTAGAATCCTCTCAAACTCCTAATGACATATGGGACACCTTAGAAAAATTGTTTGATAAGCTTGATGAGATGAGAGGTCATGAGCTTGAAAATGAACTCATAAGTCTAAGTCCTAGCAACTTTGACACCCTACAGGACTTATTCACTAAGTTTAAGGCCTTTAGATTGAAATTAAAATAATGTGGGATAGAGAAGAAAGATGATCAGCTCATACTTTTTATTCTCACAAAGTTAGGTCCAAGTTATTCAGTCTTTGTCTCCACTTTCCATGCCACTAAAAGTGCCCTTGGCACTGCATGGAAAATGCCTTCTTTGGATTCATTCATTGCTGACTTGACTAGGGAGCAAGATAAGCTAATTCAGATGGGCACAATGAAGTCTACTCAACCCCAAGCTTTGATAGCTGGAAATGGTAAGGACAAGACTTCAACAAAGGAGAAGAAGAAAAAGAACAAGGATCAAGAGAAAAAGAAAGAAAACACCAATCCTGCCAAAAACAACACTGAGTCTTCATCTTTCAATGCTAAACCTAAGAAGGAGAAGGTTAAGTGTGCCTATTGTAAAAAGAATGGTCATGATGAACAAAAGTGCATGAAGAAACAAATATACCACCTAATTCATCTTCTAGAGAAGAACAACATAGGTGTTCCTGAGTCCATCAAGAAAAATTCATCAACCCAAGATTCTACTAAGGCAAAGGGCAAGGGTAAGGAGAAAGAAAAGGGCAAGGCCCTTGTAGCTACAGCAGCTTCCACATATTCATGGGTCATTGACTCGGGTGATTCTCACCACATGGGCTCTTAACTAGTTGAGTTTTCATCTTTAGAGCATTGTAGCATGACTTCAATTAGTTTGGGTGATGACACATCAGTTTCTGTTGCAGGGAGAGGGTCAGTTGAAATGGAAGGAGGAGCATTCAACAATGTTTTAAGTGTTCCTTCTCTTTCAACCAATCTCCTATCAGTGTACCAAATCACTCACATTGGTCGAGGCATGAGAGTTGAGTTTTCACCAAATTCAATATCTATCAGGGAGTTGCATAGTGATACTACAGTGGCAGTGGGAAGGGTAGATCACCAAGCCAGGTTATACACCTTTTCACAATTTGCATCAGATTCTTCTCCTATAGCATTGCTGACTCATTTAGATGGAGTTAGAAAATTGTGGCATGAGTGGTTTGGCCACCTTAACTACCGCTATCTTGAGCAACTTTGTAAAAATGACATGGTCATTGGCTTGCCTCGTGTCCAATTCTCAGAAGGACTTTGCGAGGGGTGCTCCCTTGGGAAGCATCCCGAAGCAAAATTTGACAAAGGCAAAGCTTGGAGGGCTTCACAACCTTTGGAGTTAGTCTACAGTGATGTATTGGGACCCTTTCCCAAACCATCTTTCACAAGGGCCAAGTACATCCTCACTTTCATTGATGATTTCTCTAGGTACACTTGGATATATTTTCTCAAACAAAAGTCTGAAGTGTTTGAACATTTTCTAGACTTCAAGGCTCTTGTTGAGAAATAGAGTGAGAAATCCATCAAGGTTCTTTAAACTGATAATGGAGGAGAGTATGTCAACATTAGGTTTGAGCAATTTTGCACCACAGAGGGGATTGATTTGCAGCGCACAGTCACCTACAGTCCTTCACAGAATGGGGTTACAGAATGTAAGAATAGGTTCTTGAAAGAGATGGCTAGTTGTATGATTCACTCCAAATCCTTAGCACCATAGTAATGGGCTAAAGTCATCAATTGTGCTTGCTACATTCAGAACAGGGTTCCTCACAAAGCTTTGAAAGGGATAACACCCTTTGAAGCTTGGCATAAAAGGAAACCTGATGTTGAGCACCTCAAGGTTTTCGGATCCCTAGCCATGGCCCACATTCTGAAGAAGAGATGCAAAGCTATGGAATGTCAGTCCAAGCCTTGCATCTTTGTAGGATATCTAGATGGTATTAAGGGATATCACCTTTTAGATCTAATCACACATGAGTTGTTTATCAAGAGAAGTGTCCATTTTTAGGAGAGTCCTAGAGACTCAACACTTGAAACTTCTTCTCCCTCATCGAATCTACTTCTTCATGATGATTCCTCATCAGATTCAGATCAACCACAATAGGTTCTTGAGCCAGAGTCATCTCCTTCTTCTTTGAGTTTAGACAGTGAGGATAGTGATGCAGTTTCATCCACCTCTAGTCAGTCAGAGGATGAGGAATTAACACCTGACTCACCCACTTTTAGGCCACTTTGGGCCAGACAAACACTCGAGAGTGCTGGCACATGGGCAGGAGACCCCGCAGATGATAAACGTACTAGGGGGATTTTCAGAGAGATCTACATGCCTTCTTTGCTTTAGTTTTGGATACACACACTTTTTGAGAGGCATCAGGGGTACCTGAGTGGGATAGTGCTATGGAGGAAGAATATTCTTCCTTAATCAAAAATCACACTTGGGATTTGACTTCGCTTCATAAGGGAAGAAAGATGGTTCAATGTAGGTGGATATATCAGACCAAGTTTGCAACAGATGGGTTGGTCGATAAGTACAAGGTGCGATTGGTCGCCAAAGGTTTCTCACAGGTGGTAGGCATTGACTACTCAGAGACCTTTACACCCATTGTAAAGATGACTTCTATCTGACTCACCTTGGATATTGCACATCACATGGTTGGGATGTGCATCAGATGGATGTGAAGAGTGCCTTTCTTCATAGAGACCTTGAGGAGGAGATCTACATGGAGCAGCCACCAGGATTTGTTCAGGATTCTTCCTTAGTATGCAGACTTAGGAAATCTATCTATGGCCTCAAACAGGCCCCTCAGCTTGGTATGCCAAGATGGATTCCTTTCTTCTCATAATGGGTTTCACTAGGTGCCATTCTGATCCTAATGTCTACTTCTTGCGACAGGATGATTTGCTTCTAATTTTGGTTCTATATGGTGATGACCTTTTGATCACTGAGAGTTCTTCATCGGCTATTGTAGTGGTGAATGCATCTCTTTAGGATAGATTTGACATGATAGACTTGGGTTTGTTGCACTACTTCCTTGGCATCGAGATCTCACAGTCAAATTTAGGGATTTCTCTTGCACAACCTAAGTATGCTCTTGACTTATTGGCTCGATTTCACATGGTTGATTGCAAGCCATCTCTGACTCCCTTTCTATCAGGAGTCAAGCTTGAGACTAATTATTCTTCACCATTGGTTGATACCACTCGGTATCGACAACTTGTTAGTAGTCTCATCTACTTGACTCACACTAGGCCTGGCATTTCATATACAGTGGGACTTGTCTCTAGATTCATGTAGGAACCCCATGAGCTGCATTGGAATACAGCTAAGAGGATCTTACATTACATATAGGGTTCACATAGATATGGGATTCACTACAGATTTAGCACAGAGGTTAACTTGGTTGGATATACAGATTCAGACTGGGCTGGTGATTCACAGACTCATAAGTCCACTTTTGGTTACAGTTTCTCTCTAAGTTTAGGTCCTATCAGTTGGTCTAGCAAGAAGCAGAATGTTATTGCTATATTATCCACAGAGGCAGAGTACAGGGGAGCTGTTAATGTAGCTACTGAGGCTATTTGGCTTTAGGGGATTCTTTCTAAGTTTGGCATTCTTATCAAGCAACCCACCATCATTTATTGTGACAATCAGAGTACCATACAAATTTGCAAGAATCTAGTTCAGCACCAGTGGACCAAGCACATAGAGATTCACATGCATTTCATTTGGGAGCTTATTCATAGTTAGGTTATTGACTTGATATTTTGCCAGTCTTCAGAGGAGGTTGTAGACATCTTCACTAAACCTTTCACTAAGAGCAAGTTCATTCATCTATGAGCTCTTCTTGGGGTACGGTCTACACTGCAGCAGCATCATCTTCAGGGGGGGCCTTCTAGCCTCTTTTTTTTGTCTCTCTTTTAGGGGGAGTTTTTTCCTACGGGTTTTCTCTTTTTCTCTATCTTATGGGAGATTGCATTTGAACATGGGTACCTCATTAGGCCTAGTTGCCAGGACCTATTTTATATTTCCACACTTCCCACCTAAGCTGCGCTTATGGGGGGTATTAGTGTAGGTTTTTATTTTTCCTTATTTATTAATTAGGGAAATTGTATTTCTTGTGCATACATGGAGTTTTCTTACATTTGTGGGATAGGCTAGCTTATGTGGAGGTGTGTGTCATAGATGTGTCATAGGTGTCATAAGAATGTCATAAGTAACTCCCTTGATGGGAATTACTTCTCTATTCTTAGCACCTTGTCACCACCTTTCATGGAGGAGTTACTTACTATTTTTGATGTGCCTTGTCCACTTTTTGTGGAGGAGTTACTTTCGTACTCTCCTATTTGTAGTCCTCATTTTGGCCATTCCATGCTAATTCAGATTTGGTTTTCTCTATTTTGTTTTGTGTTATCTTCTTTTTATTGTCAAATTGCTTTAGCATCTTGTGGTGTGCACTTGTTTATCTTGTGTGATCATGTCTTCATTGCACTCGCGTTATCCGGATTCTGGCAATAACTCTGATAGAATAATGGTGGCTATGTCACTGATATATGTTCAAAAAAATTTCCTTAGATGATATACACTTCTTATGTCATGAATAATGTAGCATAGAGAAATCATGGTGCATACTTGTGTATTCTATGTCTTTTCATACTTGGTAAGGACCTGAACCGATACATTATTCTAGTTTTTTGCCAATGGTATGGCATGGGTGCCATGTTTTTTAGTTGTAATAGCTTTGGATTATTGTATGGGAATGGGATCAAATAAGACAAGGGATGTCTTAAGTCTTCCCCTTGTACATCGATCATGTATGACATGACTTCCCTTTTATGGTCCTTCTATGGGACAGATGATGGAGGAACCCACCCTAGGATTCTTTTTTAGGGAAAGATGGGTGTTATAGGATCCTACTCCCCTGGTTCATTATGTGGCATGGATATTAGAGGAGCCCATGCTTTAATCTCATTTGATATCTTGGATAATGAAGTAATCCATTTATTTCATCCTATCACTGTAAGTTTTTTGGTCTATTTTAAAGTACTATTCTCTATGGAAAGCTAGTTTCTGGTTTTAGGAGGACCTTGCCTTAATGCAACCTTATTTTATTGTTTAAGAGTGGATGATATAGGAGTCTCCCTTTGGTTCCTTCAAGCTAAGAGATTCTAAATAATCCTCATAATATTTTACGTAATTAGATCTATAGATGAAGCCTCCTCAAGGGTTATGGTTTTACATGAACTTGTTTTCACTTCTAAAGTATGTAGGGAATGTGGAGGTAGGGTGAAAATAATAAGGAATTTAAAATTTGGAGAGGATCCTACCTAGTTCAAGTTGATTGGTTTGGGATGGACATAGGATTCCCAACCAAATCCTATCTTTCTAGAGTGGATGATAGAGGAATCCACCTTGATGGTTTCAGTAGGAGGAGGTGCATACTTTCTATTTTTCTATCATTAGAAAGTTATGCAGAAGACCTAGGTGGTATAAGACCCTCTACTCCTAGTGGTTTCTTATCCTACATAATAAACAACAAAAAATCCTAAAAAATGATATTTAATTATTTCTTTTTTATAATATCCTTGACTATGATAGGGTTTTGGGATCCTTCAAAACCCTCATCTTATGGTTTTGGGTGCCTCAAAACCAACTTTCTATGTTTTATAAAGGTTGTGAATCTTAGTAGGAAGATAATCCCACTTGTTGTGACTTAGCTATGTGGAAGGCCCAGATGGTGGAAGACCTCCTCCATTTCAACTTCTATTTTGTATTATCCTCAAGGAAGACATGTTGAAGGGTAATGGACCTTAAAAATTCAATTTCATAACATATTTTTTTACTATAGGTTGTGGACCCTCAAAATACCCAATTATGGGAACCTTAAAACCCTCATATTTCTCAAGGTTGTGGGAGCCTCCAAACCCTTTGAAGTTTTCTTATTATGTTTAGATAGGCTACATTATCCTTGAAACCCTCTTGTTTTGCCAAGGTCATGGGTACCTTTATTTCACTAGTTATGTCTATTAAAGGTTAGGAGATCCTTTAAATCCTCTTTGTTATAATTGGTTTTTAAGGGGATCCTTTTAACCCTCTTTATTGTACTTGGATGTGAGTCCAACTATCAAAACCTTCACCTTTCCAATTTATAGCTCTAGTTTGAAAAAAGTACACATGTGTGTTAATACAACCACATTTCCTCTTGGTAATATGCTTTGGTAATGATGATTATTTTTTAAATAATTGAAGAGGCTCACAAAATGAAGTTTGGAGATGTGAAGAGAGGAATTGGAGGGTGATTATTCCCCCAATATGGTAGGCCATTAACATCACTGAATCTCAATTGCATAAATCAAATGTATACATAATCTATCTAATATCACCTACGTCAATTTGTATAACCATCTCAATTTGAAAAATGAAATAGTGCCAAGGACATCGATTGTGTTGAATCTCAATCACACTACTCAAGGCAAACAATTCATCTAGATAAATAAAAGCTTAATTTATGAATTATGGTAATGTTGGTGAATAAGTGTGTATATAATTTTAATATTTATATGTGATTTGGTGTATTTACATAGCATATGCACCTATAATATGTCTCAAGCTAAAGTATCTATCAAAATTTTGCCTCTGATCTATAAAATTTGTATAATATATATATCTTAAATATGAATGATTATCCCAAATATGTGAAAATTTGTGCCAAATGTATAAGATTATGACCCAAGTGTATATCTAAATCATCTAATTATGTCAAATTATTACAATTCTTCTAATGGTGTGTATGTGGACGCATGTCTCTATGACATTCCCCCATTAATATTCCTTGACCCCCCACCTTTTGAGGTGAGGGCCATATTATATCATAATAATAGCTCAAAATGACAAGATAACCATGTTATATATGTATTAATCATGTAGTAAAGAAGCATACAATGAAATCATGTCTAAGTAGATGTATCAATAAATCTCATAGTATAGAAACATAATAATCCCTAAGATGCATGATATATATCATGGAAACATTTATAATTAGCAATCATAAGCTCATTTTAATAGATGTTTATATTAAATCCTTAAAATTTGATTACCCTATTGACATGAATATAGTTGAGACATCTATGCACCATGGAGGGAACCATATATAGCTTGTGAATAAAATATCATCCTAATAAAAAATCAAAGACTCTCATATGTGGTTTAAATAAAAATGTTGTGGTTACATGTATTGGAAAAAATTGTAAAGGTAAATCCATTTGACCAAAAAACTATTGTGCTTTTCCATAGAATGAGTTGACCATCTTGGCCGAACAAAATAAATTATCATGTGTATATCAAAAATTTGTGAGTAATGTAATGGTATATACATTCTCACTAGAATAAATATGAACCATAATACTATATATATGCTGATGATTAAGATGTGTTATAATAAATAATGAGTGAAGATCCAAGTCATTATCCACAATTTCACTATCATCAACTGACATATAAGGCCTCTTAACCATATGAGGTATGTTGTATGTGAGTGCTCCAATAATATGATATAATGGGTAACCATAATGTGGTGGAGGAGGATGTGAATTATCTGCTATTTTCACTTATGGTTCTTCCTTGGAATGATCTTATAATAGATTGTATAATATCTTATGGTTTTGATGGTCAACATGTTATGATATTGAATCCTTTCAAAACCAACCAAATGTCATATTTTCACTATAAATGAGGTTATGTATCTTGTGATTCAACTTGTAACATACATTCATATAATGCATAAAACATTGGTGATAGTCACAATAATCATTTTATCATATCCTTTTAGTAAATGTTGACTCGTATCAATGTCTGAGGGAGGAGGGAGAAATATGAAGTGACACTCCACTAGCCTCTTAAGGAGCAAAGTTGGAGACTCAGGTATTCATGTAAATTATCTCTTAGGTGCATTGGATAAAATGATCCCATTATATTATTATGATACCATATTCACAATTATTATTTCTTTCTTCTTAGATTCTGAAGGTTTAAACCTATAGTTTGGTTTGATATGAAATTTTGTATTTGATGTTGTCGATGTGTAAAACTTAAGCTTGTTTAATGCAATGATTTTAATTTATTGGTCTTAAAAAATATGGTACAAGTCATCAAAATATTTAAATTTATTAAAAATAATAGAATCATGCAGTGAGGAAATCAAACTATATTTGAAGATATCTCAAAGTTATTTATATGCCATTATATTTATGATTTCGGACAACATTGTCTTTGACCTCAAAATATATTCGTTGATAGGATCATTGGTTCCTTGTTTGATATTTGAAATTTATGCATATGACATATTTTTTAGTCATGTTGAGAGAGAAATGTGTTATACATTGATCTAATAAAGGCTTGAATATTTTTACTAATTGTATTGGTAGATCATAGAATCATATCAAAACATAGTCCTTTAGGATTATTGAAAATAATTTGGTCATAAGTTTATCATTGGAATCATAATCAATAAATGCAACAAATAAATATTGGAGATTATGTTTAAGATCACCCTTTTCATCATAAAGTGTGAACATGTGTGTTAAAAACTAGTTGGAAAAGGGTGCATATATCTTAGATACAAGAGGATTATGCAATACATCTTTTAAATAAATATGATGAGTTGATTTTGAAGCATGCTTATAAATATTTAAACCTTACCTTTTAAAGCTTTAATAAATTTGAGAAGATTTTTCACACTAGAGCCATTGGGATTAAGGTTTTATATTTGGCAAGTCCCCAAAGGGGATGCAAATACTACTTGTTTTGATGAAGGTATTAAGATAGATAATTGATTTTAAATATTGATTGTTCTCATGGAAGATGTAGAAATATTTATTTATTCTTCAGGGAATAATGGTTTAATTACATATCAAGTTATCCCACTAGATGTAGTGATCGATGAGTGCTTGAGGGGAGGGATATTAGGATTGATATATAGTGATACCATTTAAAAATTCATCATTACTAGATTTGGATGGATTTTACTTAGCATGTTTACCGATTTTATCTCATGCGACATACAAAAATGCATCAAATAATTCTTTATTTGTATTGAGATGATGAATAAATGATTCCTTATTTTTATTTTTAGAACAATATTTTCTATTAAAATTTCCCATTTATTATAAAAAAACAAAGATGTCAATAACAATGGAAAATTTAGATCTAAAAAAGAATCACATAAATTTGGAATTTTGAAAAGTTGAAAATTTGAGAGAAAGTTAAGGTTACACACGAAGACTTAAATATTGGGTTCACCAAATGTTTTGCCTATTTTGGAAATAAGGGTAAATAGAATAACCTATCCAACTAAGGAATAGATTATTATAAAATCAAGCTAATTAAATAATTTAGATTCACAATATATTCTGATTTAATGATTAATTATGGAAATATGCTAAATATAGAAAATACAATGTTGTAAATGTGGGTTTTATGCACATTAAAGATGTATCAATTAAAGTTCCATAACATTTTAGGACCAGTTAAAAATTCACTCCAAGACATGAGTTGTGGGTCCTAGTTTTATAAACAACCATGAGGTGAAATAGCAGTGAGTATAATGGTTATTAACTGTAAATGGTTCAGATATGAAGGGTGTCTAGATTCTACTTGAGATGGATGGGTGGATATAAATTGAGGTGAGTATATCAAAAAAAGATAAAAAAGAGGGAAGGGTAAGTCAAAAAATAAGGGGATATATGATCCAATTGGACATTAAGCCCTTCTATGTTGACTCACTCTACTGGGCCAAGCATATATCATGAACCAATGTCTATTGTGGATTAGCTAAAAGCATAATATTTAGAAAATCATAATTAATAGTCTAAGGAAATACTTTCTATTATATTTAATGATCATAATCAAAGATGCTTTTAGTATTAGATTACCGAGCACATATTATGTCATTTACAATTTTTAAATATGATCTATAACCAAGGAATCAACAATAATAACAAGTTGTTCATTCTTATCTCTACAAATAACATGAACCTAACCTATCATAAATATTATGACAATAATGAAAATTATTCAATAAATAACATAAATTTGGAAGAGAAAGAATCACATTTACATAAAATCAATGCAAATTTTATTCTCTTGCATTAATTTCCAAAATATCCTAAAAAAATAGATACAAGACATGTATATATAGCTTTTGGATTGGATTGACTCATTCATGACTTATTTAAATTATAAAATAACACTATCAAGTCATGTATACTCTACATGTTCTACAATGAATCATAAATAAAATCCTTATTCTAACTCTTTTAATTATACATAAATAGCCTAAGAAAAAAGAACTCCACCAATTGGTCATGGAGTATGAGTGGCACTGGTAGTTGGAACTGTACTAGAACTAGACTAAATTACAATTGAATCTAGTAAAATTGAGATATTAGGAACATGGGATGATGATGTACACAATCGTTACATTATTTTTATTATTGAAGTCCATGAAGGTATTACTATAATTGTGATTATATTTATCTTTAAAGTTACCATAACTAGCCCTATTGGAGTGTAGACATTTATATAGTTGGGAAAATAAGGATTGGTCATTGAAAATTGATCTTGTGGAGATGAAGCTCCCATGTGAGTGATCAACTATCCCTATTTCTTTTAGTTTTCATATTCAGTCACACATGTTGTGAAATCTAGATCTATTGATTCAAAATAAAAGATGAACCTTTTAAATAATATTGGAATTTTGTCCATCAAATTACTATGTAACATCATCAATTCCCTAAAGGAATTACTTCAAGCTTATTATTGTGCCACCTTTTTTTTAGCAAATACAACCAATTAAATCATTTGGTCACTACTCCTCAAAACTTGTTGGGTATAACATGTCCCATTATTAAAAATATCACATGGGGACCCTCTTGCTATAACAAATTTGTTTTATTTTTGTGTTCTTGTATATTTTTAAGACCTCATTTATAAATTCCATTGAATTTGATGAGATAGACCTTCATTTCTTAGTCTTTAACTCATTTCTAATTGGTTTGATGAAAATGAATTATATTTACTCAACCATTTGCTCAAAATGGCTAAATGATCTTTGAATAGATCTCAATTTTAAAAATTGGTCCATTGAGGTTTGCTTTATGGAGAATTTGGCTTTGATTCATTACTAGTTGTAGGTGCTTCATGTCATTTTAAGATCAAGTTCAAGTGATGCATTATGGGTTTAATTATTGTTCCTTTGAAAAACATTATCTTTGAATTCTTCAATATTAGAGTATTGGTCTATTTTGTTCGTTTTACACTTGAATGTCTTATATCAAAACATTTGTGCCTTAGTTCTTAAAGAGTAGCCTTATTTAGGGGTCAAATTTGAAAGGCACCAATCTTAATATTTTATTTTATTGGACCTTAGACTTCATTATTGAGTTATTTAAAGTTAAATTTTGATCTTTATTTATTTACATGTAATTCAAATTGCATTTTAAATGTTCATATTATCAATTTGAAATATTCAGTTATCTTTTAAATTGATTTATTTGACTCAAATCGATGCTTTTCTAACCAATTTTTCATTTTAATCGGGCTTTAAAATGCCTTTATCCATGTCAATTGGGATAAATCTACTTTTGAGACAACTTTGTCTATGACTTTCATGGGCTAATTGTGTTCATAGATAGTTTAAACTATGTAAAATTACCTTGATTTTAGTCAAAGTATGCATTTGATATATGCAAATTTGGCTTTTCCTTTATTTGTTTATTGGGTTTAAAATTTTGACTAACTTATTAATATTTTCTTGAGTGTTTTATTTTTCAGATTACATTTTTCAAAGATATCTTTTGAATTATTTTGAGCCATTAATATTCACCATCTATCAAAATCCTAGGCATTTAGATTCCATGGGAAGTGGCTTATCTAAAAATTGTTCTGAGCCACAACCATTCAAGATTGTGACATGGTGCTACATCTCTTGCACCAAAAGTTCATAGGGAGGCATTCAATAGTTCAATTTCCCAAAATATCCCAAGCTTATATGAGTCATTCATGTTATGAGAGATTAAGTGATCTGAGCAGATCAAAAGTCTATAGAAGTGTTGAATGTAGAGGAAATCCAAGATCACACCACATGACATGAACATAGAGAGTATGGTATAGAAAAGGTTTCTAAAGATAGTCCAAGGCTTGAAGGCCCATGATGAAGCCATGTGACATCATATAACTAAGGACTCATAGGGTCAATTCAAATAGTACAAGCCTCTGATGGAAGATTCAATGTAAAGTTACCATGTGGAATCATTGATGGTTTAAAGATCACCCAAAAATGCAAAGAAATAGAATTTAAAATTTTAAAAAGTGGTGAAGGTGAAGAAACCCTAATATTATGTCATGTGACATGATATCATTAAATAAAATAAGTTGATTATTCTACAAATGGTTGTATTGAAGACTTGTGAGTCTTGAGATATTTCCACATGACATGATCTCATGTATTCAGAGATCAGGGAAGGTGATGTATAGTGAAAGGGTTTCTAAAATTCATTCTAATACTAAAGTTATAAGAATTTGTCACAAGGTCACATATTAGGGATTTAAAATTTGAAAGGGAGAATACATATTCAATAGTTGAAAAGTTCTAAGATTGTACCACATGGTGTGATCTTGAGGACTCAGTCTATCAAAGATATAAAACATAGAATAGTCAAGTGGTTATCTCCCAGAGCCTTGAGACTATTCCACATGGCATGATATTGAGTACTTATCCCATATGATGTATCTAAATCCAATTATGAAGACTAAACAACCTCTCAAAAAATTAGATTTTGAGAAGTATCAAAATCATCTTCATCCATAACTAGAGAGTCAAATAAGCACACAATTGACATGTGGAATAAACCTATAAAAGTGATATGTCATCAATATAAATTAACATAAATAAATGATATGGACAATAAAATATGATAAAGGAAGGGTAGATGATGATTTGACTTTATTCAGGATTGTAGTTTGTTAACTAGAATTACATGTAAAGATGAATGGTTTGGTTGACTATAGAGATTTAAGGTTGAGTGGCGAAGATTTATATTTATGAAATGATCATAAAAAAACTTGTAAATGTATTTTATTGAGGGACCAAGGAATAATCACAAAGGGAAATAAAGAACAACCATATTGTTTGAAAAGAGACTAAGGAAACAACATAATATATAGATATACCTATGTATATTTTATGACATGCCATAACATAGTAGAATTCATTGGGTAATTTAAAATGAAGACATCATGAGACAATATTAATAATGAGCTATAACATATATGGTCGATCTAAAAGGCATATGATGATAAATGTTTAATGACACATGTAGGCAAAGAAGAGGATAGAGGGAGACCATGAGCCATATATTTTTAAGTATGGAAAATTTTATTGGTATATAAAATGCATAGTAAAAGGAGAGAAACCAACTATTATATTTAACCCAAGAACTTTTTTAGATTGACTAGATCATACAATCAATTTTATAAGAGTGTCATCAAGATATAGTCCCATAACACCATTGGCAGAACTAAGTGAGAGTCAGAGTAGACAAAATTTGAATTCAGATTGAGAGGAAACTGTGATTTTGAAAAATGTTTATAATATGTGCTATGGTATTTATAGATTGGATCAATGAATTATTTTAATGTTATGATGCTATTGATATTTAATGGAAAAGGGTGAATTTTAAAAAAATTATGTTGTCTTGACTAAAAGCATAAGACATTAAGAATAAATAACCTAAAACATGAACTATTTACACCATATTTAAGATTTATTTTCAATTATTTGGCTTTTCCTATTTGGGATAATGATTCACCTATGAAAATAATTAAAAGTTAGTAAACACTAGATAATTGGAGCTTGAAATGAATTAGATATTGCATCCCCTTTCATCTTGAAAGTGGTTATAATCTAGGAATTGCACCATGACTAGATCATTATCCTTTCTTTTGTTGTTGTGTTATCTCAAGAAACTAAGCTATAATCAATTATCACATTTTATTTCTGGCGTCAATCCATTAAATTTTTGTTGTGCATCAAGGTAATGTATTTAATTGCCTTGCCTATATAAGCAATAATGTTTTCCATTTTAAGGGTTGACTATTGTTATACTAAAACTATGCTAGAATTACGTCAAGATTGCACCTACCATTCTCCTTTATTTGGTCATGATTGTCTACCAAAATATATTGATTTGAGATAAGTAATACATGCCAATAATTTTTTTAAATGTTGGTTTTTCAAGTGAATATAAAATCAGATTATGTATCAACTAATTTATTTGGTTATGAATTCTCATTTATTTATTTTGAAGTTTTCCTTAACTCATAGTGTGCAATACCTATAAGATTATTTATTTGATTTATTTTGATAGAAGTTATGAATTATATGTTCACATTTTACTTTTAATCTAGCTCATTAAGTTATTTAAGTTGTGTAATAGATAAAATTGATACCCAATGATATAATTGTAGCTAACCATGGTTCCATTTCTTAACACTATAATACCTAATCTTAGTTGAAGAATTATCCTTTTCCTTATTATTTCCTTCTCTTTTACATTTTTTATGATAAATTGTTCTAATAAATAGATTATAATCACCATATATTATGGAATAAGATATAAAACATATGGTTTCAATAAACCCACAACATTAGACAACTTTAATTTAGGTAAAGAGATTATTGAAACTCTAGTGGTAACAGTTGATGCTCACCTATCTAAATGTTCTATAAATTGTATGGCCTTTAGATCACTAAAATAATCCTAAAAAATGAGGGGACATTCATCCCTTGTGTTGTAGACTCCCTTTGTCCACTTAGATCAACTAATTCAATAATTGCATTTTGAGTGGGTCACAAATTAGTCCCAATATAAATTGGTGCTATAAGGAAGGCCTTAATTTAATTTGATTAAATTTTATGCCTCTCATTATAACTTAGCCCATCTATTGCTTTCTTAATGTGAACAAAAAAAAGGCACTAGGAGGGCCTAAATGCAATATTTCAAATCTTGAACCTCTAATATTGAACCTCTAATATTGAACCTTTGAGTCCTCTAAGATTATCATTGATGATATATTTTTGGCCATACATTACACTTATCCCAATTACCATTTTGTGCTTATAATACACACATGATCTAGAGTTAGGTTGGGTCATAGATATTAATTATTTCTCCTCTTCAAGCTCATAGATGTCTTAGATTTGATCAAAGTAGAGTGATAATATTAGTTTACTAAACCATACCATCCCCAAAAAATTTCACCAATAAATTAGACCAAATGGCTACAACTTAGCTAGTCAGATTAGCTATAAACATTCCTAGTGACATACATGATTTACCAAGAAACCATGAGAA
This sequence comes from Torreya grandis, assembly GCA_037957365.1. NCBI lineage: Eukaryota > Viridiplantae > Streptophyta > Pinopsida > Cupressales > Taxaceae > Torreya > Torreya grandis. The sequence goes on from JARHVA010005586.1 coordinate 476,821, forward strand.
TTGTCTTCCAAATTTCACTCTAAACACTGGAATGACTATAAAGAAGCACATTACATCTTATAAAACATCCCTTAGGTTACTTAATGTAGATGTAGCTTATATATTATTCCCTTTCACCCTGATTGATTAGGATTATGATTGGTTTCTCAACCTACCTAAGAATTCAATTGAAGGATAGAATTGATTGAGTAACATTTTCTTAGTCTAGTTTGGTTAAGTGGTAGATCCAAACATCTTATACTAGCTATTTTTTTTTCATGAGAAGGGAACTTAATGAACATATACATAGTTTTAATGCATGTTTTCAAAATATGTATATTAGGGTAACATCCTTATATAGATCAAATTCCAAACTAGCATTATATATGTTCAAAAATATTTTGGACCTTTGGACTACCCTGCTCTTAAGGAGAGATCCAAATATCATTGATTTTCCCCTTGAATATGTATAAGTAATAAAAGTGGACAAACAACTCAATCCACAAGGGAAAATGCAATCTTCCATTCATGATTTTATCTGAAACATGATAGCATTAAAGTTAATCCCACCTACAAATAAAAATGTTCTATTGCCACAAAATTTTCCACTTTTGAATCAACTCCCTCTACAACATGTTATCCCTAATTATAATTTAGGATTTATATTTTCAATATGTAATGAATAAATTTATTATTATTAAAACCAAACTTTAGTTTTGATTGCAATGAATAATACACAAAATTCATCTCAAGACCCAACCAAACCTGAGCTATATGTAATCCAAATAATGGTCTAGAGATTACGAAATGATTTCCTGAGCTTGAAAGAATAAGTAGGTAGCTCGAGTAGTGGAAATTCTATCCTAAATTTCATTTAACAACATAATTATAGTCCATTAAATAGATCTAGTAAATAAATTGAGTCTTCATATAAAAAATTGCCTAAGATCAACATCGTGGAGATCACCTTACCCAATTGGTGTTGTGTGCATAACATAGCCTAAAATAGGGAACTTGACTATGTTGAGTTGTTTTAATATTTTGACAATATTCAAAAGGAAATGAAGGAATATGAGGTTGTCTTGAATCATTAGAATACTTCAAGCCATTATTATTCTCCCAAGTTATCAAAATCCACTAATATCACCATGATTTTATAGACTTTAGACTTTCCTAATATAGAATATAATGAACTTGAAGAGAATACCAATGACATCCAAGGTTTTAAATAATACCAGAGAGGAAATTATACTCTTAGGACTAGACCACATCAGATTTTGAATACTTCAACTCTACCAAATAATTTTTCTCCACTTCCTGATCCTAAAGTTAGAAATGATCCACCTCCTCCAAAATTAGGAGAAAATCAAGGCTCCACTAGTAAAACAAGCTACAACATATTATAAAACATGAAGAAAATAAAATTTAACCCTCCATGAATTAACACAAATCAACAAACAAAGGGATTTACTTCTTATGTCTCTTATAGACAAGAGTAGTCACCCCAAACATAAAGCTTCTACTAATACCAATGTACATAAGACTAGAACTAAAATTCCACCATTTATGTTAACAGTTTGAATCTTTGTTAAAAGTTTGCACAATTTCCTTGTTGATTCTTGTTCCTCAACTAATTTAATGCATGTAAGGATTTGTAAGAAATTAGAACTAGTCCATGTAAAATTAGATAAAGTGCAAATTTAGTTAGATAATTCTTAATTCAAGGTTGTATTATATTTATTAAATGTACTTATGTACTTAAAAGTTAAAATAAGAGTGCATTGGTTCATACACATATAAGCTTTTATGTTACTAGAAGCATATGGCATAATACTAAGTAGGGATGATCAACATCACTCAATGGATATATGGAAACAAGCTTTTCCCATTTATGGATTCCATGGAGAGGAGTGGAAAATAAAATTATAATTGATAAATAACCATGAATTTAAGTTTATGATAAAAGAGTACAATGATATCAATGAACAAGTCAGCTTTACTTATATAGACACGTGTGTCTATACTTTAATTACCAAACCAACAAAGAATAAAAATCTTGAACATGATCAAAGTTCAGGTATGTGGTCTTTTTATTTTGATGGTGCATGCTCTAAATAAGGATATGAATTAGGTATTATACTTATTGACGCATGTAATAGAAAACATGTACATCATATAGATTGAAATTCTTATGCATAAATAACATGGAAGGATATGAAACATTAATTCTAGGATTAGATTTTACAACCAAGTATGATGTTCATCAATTGATAGTCTATGGTGACTCTAAATTAGTCATCAATCAGGTAAAATATAAATTTCAATGTAATCTCTCTTATTTAAAAAGGTATAAACACTAATTTTTGGATCTAATAGAGTCATTCAATGCCTTCAACATTTTTGTTGTTCCTAGAACTAGAAATTCCTTGGTATATTTACTAACCATTTCCAATGCTAACCTCAAGCCATTAGATAATACTAATTTACAAAAAAAAATCTATGGAATTAGTTTTGTGCCCATCTATGCCAGATAATGTGAAACATTTTCAAGTATTTGAAGATGATAGGCATATTAATTTTGATAGATAGGTAATTGATGAAGATAAAATAAGTGACTTGAATGAAGATTAGTGTGATGATGATGCAGTGTTGAATCATAAATACAATAAAATTCCATGGGGGATGATCTCACTAGAAAAATTATTCGATCTAGACAAACCTAAAAATATACTTTAAAATCCCTTTCTTTCTAGTAAAAAAATACAACTTATTAACATGGGGATGCCTAATCAACCTCAAAACATTAGTGTAGGACCTATATGTGGTGATGAAGATATAGCAAAGCTGAAACAAATATTGATTTACTATAACTGTCATTACCTAGACATATGAAGAACAAAAGGTGTTTGATCCCAACATCATGACACATAATATCCATTTTAATCATGATCAAATATCATTCAGATAGTGCCAAAGACTAGTCAATCCTATTTTTGAGACGCTTATCCAAAAGGAAATTCAAAATCTATTATTATCTGACATAATATTTTCATTACATCATTCAACTTGGGTGGCCAAACTAGTGCTAGTCAGGAAGAAAAATGGATAAATTCATTTGTGTAGTTTTTATGAACTTGAATTAAGCTTCAAAAAAGGAGAATTATCCTTCTCCATCTCTAGATTATTTCATTCAACAATTTAGTGAGTCTGGGATGATGTCTTTCTTATACAAATTTTTAGGTTAAAATCAAAATTTAGTTGATAAAAATGATAGATCTAAGACAAATTTCACAAAAAAATGCGGAATGTTTGCTTCTAAAAGATGCCTTTTGGTTTGATCAGTGATGACACCACTTTCTAAAGATATATGGACATTGATTTTGAAGGAATAATTGGTAAGTTATGTTTTGTTTATAACATGGATACTTTAATAGTGTTTTATAAACACATATCAAACCACTTGAATCACTTACAAAATATTTTTGAACATTGTCATAAATTTGGTGTCTTAATCCAAAAATGTATATTTTTTTCAACAAAAGGTAATCTTCTTATTAATGTAATCACAAAGGAAGGTATGTCAATTAACCTTAATCAATACAATACCATTTCCAAAAATTAATTTCCAAATAGTAATAAATTTTGTTCGTAAGTTCACTTGTGGTTTTACAAAAATAGTTAAACATTTGAATGTTATGTTAAAATAGGGAGCCAAAGTAGAGTGGAGCCCTACTTTGATGAAATCCTTTCAATAAATCAAGGACACTATAATGCAAGCCCTATTTTATTCAGTCCAAATTATGCCAAAGTCTTCTACCTATATTCATTTAACTTTGATCACATAATTATAGTTATCCAAATACAAAAGTTTTAATATGGATAACAACTTATAGATTTCATTAGTACCAATTTGAAAGAGGCTGAATTAAAGTACCCTATGTTAGACAAGTAAGCTTATGCATTAGTAAATCCAACATAGAAATTTTGACATTACATTCTATGGAACAAGGTATATGGTATGGTTCTTGATCCCACTATCAAATTGATGTTAGGATAGAATGAGTTTGGAGAAATAATAGAATGATAGGTCTCAAATATTCAATAATATGATAGAAATTAAGCCTATAAGGCTGGTTCGATGCCAAGGTTTGTCATAATTAATTTCTAAAGTTAATCCTAACATTGATGCTATTAATTTAAATTAGTCTAAAATTAATCACAACCCATGGTATGATTCAATCATTGATTACTTTTTATATGGCATTCCACTGACTAACCTTGATAAGACACAAAAAAACATTAATATTAAAGGCCATTCACTTCATTCTTAAGAGAGGTGTCTTGTACCATAATAATCATGAAAGGGTTTTCTTAAGATGTTTAATAGAAGAAACATAATATGTAATGATTTATTTTCATAAAAAACTAGGTAGTGGCCACCCTTATGGTAATGTGATTTCACACAACTTAAGTGTGAGTTACTACTGGCCAACTTTATTTAAATATGCTCATGATCATGTGAGGTCATATCATCTTTGTTATATATTTATAAAAATAAAAACTCATGCTACCATGCCTCTTCAACTAGTGATTGAGGATCATCATTTTACTTAATGGGGGTCTAGATTTCATTAGAGTTATACATCTAAAAATTTTAGCTAGTCATAAATTCATTATTAAATACACTAACTATTGCACAAGGTTGGTTGAATAAAAATAAATTAATGATAATACATTTGAAGAAGTGATTAAATTTCTTGAGGAATAAATTACAACTAGATTTGTCACCCAAGTAGCACTCGTGTATGATAATGGGCTTACCTTCCAATCAACTCAATTAAGTAAGTGGGCATATTAGAAAGGAACTACATTGAAGTTATCCTTACATTATTACCCATAAGGCAATGGTTTAGCTAAATCTACAAATAAGAATTTATTGAGTGTCATTAATAAAGTAGTATAAAATAATCCACATATTTGGCAATATTACTCAAATATGATTTTTGGTTTGACTAAATAATCCACAAGCAGAGTCTTAAGAGTTCACCTTTCAATCCGGTTTATGTTGTGGATCCAATATTTCCAATGACACTCAATAAATCCTAATATAAGTTAATTCATGACTATATGGAATAAAATGAGACAAGTTAGTGTAGACTATTAGACCTAATTCATTTGAAAGACATATGAAAAGAAGCCTTGCATAATTTTTATCACATCTCAAGCTACTGTGAAGATATGGTTTGATAAAATATCATAGGTCAAATGATTTCATATTATAAACTTGGTTTTATTACGAGACAAAGCCCATGAGAATAAGGGTCAACATTCTAAGTTCAATATTCTTTGGATTGGGTCTTATCAATTTTTAGAAATCCTAGGACAAAATACATTTAGATTGAAATATCTTCAAGGCAATGACCTTCACTTACCAGTCAATGAAATTTTTTTGAAGCATTATTTCTTAGTTTTTTTATTGAATCTAATTATGGAATGAAGAATATGAGGTTAATGGTATGTACATATTGTATATAATTTAATGTTTTATTAGATTTAATTGTGTTTCTTTGTTAGTTTAGTTTTCTTAATATTATTTTATGTTTGTCTTTTTTCATTTGTTTTCTTGTTGTTTCTATTCCTCATTCTACTATTTTTTCCCCAACTTGTTTAAGTTGGTTTGTTTTGTTGGATTTTTTGGTGGTATTAATAAGCTCCTATAATTCATAAATTTTTTACCAAGGTCCTAAGTAAGGTTAAGTCATAGATCGAGCATCATACAATATGTTTTAATCTTGTCATATTTGTCGAATGTCCTTTTTTCCACCTTTTGGTCACTCTAAGGGAAATTGTATGGTTTTTCATGAAAATACAAGTTTTTAAAGAGGTAATATAACATATTACATATTAGATAATGTTAATAATTGGTTTAAAACTCAAATAACTATAAGTATAATGTATAAATAAGAAGATCATCTATAAAAGTCAGTTTAAGACAGTTGTATCGATTGAAGGAACTCAGCACATGTGAGGATTTAGGAAGATGTTATGAGATTCCCAAAATTCATTTCTAGACTCAAGTGGCTTTAACATATTAAAATTTGATTAAAACCAATTTGTCTCTCTCATCACTCTCTTGGGTAGGTCAAATAGATCAAATAGTTTTTAGTTGGTACAGATAAGAGAAGTAGAGTTGAAGTGAATACACTTGGTGCATGAAGGTAGTCCGTATGAAATTCTATTTCATGATCATTGTTTTCATATTATCAGTTTATGATTCATGAAAAATCACTAATGTTGTTAACAACTCCAAGTTAATTGCACATTCCCAACACCTTGGTTTCCTCACCTCTTTACATTAGTCTATGTGAACCAAGTAGTGCATATTATATTGTAGAGAATGTTAACTCATTTCATGATTTAATTCAACTGGTTAGCATGAGTGAACATGGAGGGATAAGAAAAACCATTTCATTGAGCTATAGGTGAACACTAATTAGTCTGTAGAATAATGTTTCATCATTTGTAGAGTTTGTCTTCTATGAAATTGCTTCAAATTAAGATAATGCACTTGTTGTCAACCTCATATGGAATGGTTGACCTTATTATTCATTGAATTTTTCATCTCAAGTGTGTCATTAATGGAGTTTTAGGCTTAAGACACAAGCACAGTCAATTAACCTTGAAATAGTCACCTATAGGAATGTGTAGGAGTACTGAGACATAGTGTTGAAAGGGTTTTGGAGGTGTTTGAACTCAATTAAGACCTCCAAATAGGTTTGAGAATATAGATAACATCATAGTGTAAATAGTGTGGCTATTACATACAACTACATTTGAGTTAAAGGTTTTAGAATTACAAAAATTGTAGAATGGGAACCTTACCTTAACTTCTCCAAAAAAGGATTATACCTTAAAAAATGTCATCTATGGGTGAAAATTGATGAGGTTTGAATAAACCCTATGGCTCCATTCTTGTATTCTAATACTATATGTCACACTTAAATATGAGAGGATGTTACTTGTTAAGAGTGATGATGGTTGATTGTGATTTCAACTCAGTCAAGATTCTATTGAAGATACTCAACTAATTACAATGTCTTTTGACCAAAATGAATGATACAATGTTGTAATGTCATAATGACATATAGTACATTGATGATATAGGGAGGATATCATGGTTATCAATATAGGAGTGAGTTGAACTAGGTGTGATAGGTCCTAGTAACTTGAGGAGAAACCAAAGATGTGAAATACAATGTGTATACATATAATATTTTCAAACTTTTATTGATTACTGACACTTTATATCTTGTAAGACCCTGTCAAGTATCAATATCTCTGAGTGCATGCCTTAAGGGGTGCACTAAGAAAGGGGTGGGTAGATCATCAGTTCTTCATAAGATTATTGTCCCTTTTACCACTTGCCATCTACACACTTGTCTCCTATAACCATTTACCCTAAACTTATTATCCTCAGTCCTACCCATTCTTCTTATTTGTAATGCCTTATCCATCATTTTCTTGCATTAACTCCCTTTTGGTCAGTCCGGTATACTAGGTCAACTAGGTTGACCTAGTATAATTCAGGGGTATTTATCACTTTCTTAGCTTTCTAGCCTTTCAATCGACCTAGCTCAGATCTAGTGAATTATCCTTGAAAACACATCGGGTTGACCCTATACAGCCAATGTTTTTAGGAGGACTTAGGGCAAGATCCGCATATATATATATGTGTGTGTGTGTGTGTGTGTGGATCTTGCCCTAAGTCCTCCTAAAAACATTGGCTGTATAGGGTCAACCCGGTGTGTTTTCAAGGATAATTCACTAGATCTGAGCTAGGTCGATTGAAAGGCTAGAAAGCTGAGAAAGTGATAAATACCCCTGAATTATACTAGGTCAACTAGGTATATATATATATATATAAAAGTTCATTTCCAACCATTTCATAAGATAAGAATTAAGAGTGAATAAGTGTGAATGAACATCTATTTATTGACCATTCTACTTGAACAATAAAGCTTAGGGTTCCATACTTTCTTTGGAGATACAAATCTTATTTTCTGGAGAAGTGTTTTGGATACTTAGATAGGTTGTGTATCCTAGAGATGATTTATGTTCGTTATCCTTGCATACCAACAAAATCTCTTATGAGGCACCTTATCCAAGGGAGAGATTGAGGATCGATGGGTTCATTCTCAAAGGTAAGTATTCCTAACTTTATTTCTCCTTTGTAAGAGTAGATAGATAATGCATTTCTATTCTTATTCCATGTATTATGATTTCATATACATTGACATGAGTATATGTCTTCTAATACATGTTTAGTTTAGTTTTTTTATTTTTTCTAACCCCCACTTTGTGCCACAAGCTTTAGTGTGCACTAGATTATATTTACTTTCTTTTTAGTAGAATAGGTGAATGTTTTAAACCTTAGGACTCCATTAGGGTTGTTGTGCAATTATGTTAGATTGTAGGCTTTGGAACCCTTCCTAGCATGATACGTTGTGATAAGTGATCCCCTAATTGGGTTTAGTGGATCCCCATATTGGTCATGCTCCCACTTAACAAGTGTATCCCAATCAGAAGTGTAGGTATGCTTTGTCTTCTTTAAGTTAGGATTGATTTATAGACATGATGCATTTTTGATTGCATACATTATAGTGAACCTAATGTGAATCCTATCCGACCACTAGTTGGATTATCTTCACATTTCCATTTTTTTTCTTTTCTTGTTAGTATTAACATTCACTTTGGCTTCAACTTCATATTACATTCTATTGAACTTGACATGAAATCATATCCCACCATTGGTTAGATTGTCTTCACTTTTCCATTTTTGGTTCTTTTCTTGTTAGTATTAGCATTCACTTTGGCTTCACCTTTATATTACATTCTGGTGAACAAGACGTGAAACTAACCCTTGTAGGATTTATTTCACTTTTTTTAATTCTTTTAGTAATTATTTTATCATATTTTTACCATACTGGATTAACTCTATCAACCCAATTTTTTGACTTCTATGCATAGGTTTCCAGGAATGGGAAACTAGATCGACCTAGTCAACCTAGTATAGGTTTTTAGCCTTTAAAACATCTAGTTCAACCTACTAGGTTGACTCAATCAACCTTGTACATTTTTAGGCCTCTACAATATGTCCCTACATAGCTTGATCGACCCAGTTAGTAGGTTTTGCCAACATTCTTCAAGGTTATTGATCATAAATCTTCCTCCTTTGCATATTTTATCTACCAAGGTTACTTTCTACCTCTCTATTTATTTATTTTCTATATTTTATTTTACATTTTTTAGTCTTTAAAACTACCCTTTCATAGTCATCTAGATCGACACTGATGACCCAATTTTATGTTCTATATTTTGTCTGAAATAACTAGGTTGACCTTGGCTGACCCTATACATTTTTAGACCTTGCTTTCACAATATAGGTTTGACCTTATCGACCCTATTTTTTATTTTTTACATGTAGTGTCAACATTATACCTTGTTTCAAGTTGAAATTTATCTTTATATGTTATTAATTAGTTCACACTTTCTTTTCCTATTGCTTGCATGCTTAAAATAGCTCACATAGTTTAATTAGGGGTTTTTTAATTAATCACTTAGTTTCACTATTTCTATTTTATGCACACAAAACCAAATCACAAAAACATAAACAAGCATTTTAACATTTTTCTACCCAAGGCCAACCTACTTGGATTTCATCACCAAGGGGGAAGCTAACTTGATGCTCTGGTCAAGTATAAAGCATGGTTAATGGTATATTCTAGATAAATACCTGACACCATTATCATTGTGGTGTGTGAAGTGAGGGGGTAGGCCCCAATACCAAGCCTATATCATTGCCACTACAGTCCCTTTCAGCCCAAACTACATGAAACCATCCTTAGATTGCTATCTAGTACCTTTCTTATAGCCAACCTCCTATCACATTAAAAATCATATATTAATAGTCTAATAAACATTTAGGTTGACCACTTAGTTAGCTCTTTACTTTTAAAATTTCTTTCTTTCTCTTTTCTCAATTGTGTGTGCAAAATCTCACATTAGCCAATGTTAGTGCAAGGTTTTGTTTTGTGTGCTTCAATTGGATTGACCAATGTTAATCCAATTGATTGTCTATTTTTTAAATACTTACTACTTTTCATTACTTACAAAATTATCTTGTTTCATTTTCACAATATATTTTTAGGCTTCTTGAATTCCCTATCTGTTATACTGGATTGACCCAGTTGACCCAATACCTTTTCTACCTTTTGTATATTATATTGGATCGGCCTAATCGACCTTGTATAATTTTATAGTCCCTATTTTTGTGCTAGGTTGACCTAGTCAACCTTGTACTATTTCAATCACTTTTTTGTCCTTTGATCTCTCATCTCTCTTATTTTTCCTTCATCATTGAATTTTTGTTGGGTGATGACACTAAGTTATAGTCAACAAACATGATGAAATTTACCAATCCTAATAGGGTCTCCCATAGATAGATTAGGGATCCTCTTTTAGATGTTAATAATGTTCATATTCCCACTCACATAAAGAACTCTGGGACCCCTCCTAATACCTCTTTGTAACATAATCTTAGAAGACCAACTTGAGTTAGAGTATACTCTGAAAATGATCTTATTTATTTTTTAATTTACTCAACATCGAGGAAAGGATTCTTGTATAATCTATAACCTCATGATTAGTATTGGTCAAAACAAAGAGCTTCATTCACCTAATCCTACATTCAATACTAGATTTAGGGGTACCACTTTCCTTAATTCTTAGCCTCTTCCTTCAATTTTGACTCCTTATTATGACATGACATATTCTTCTCTAACCTTTTCTACCTCCATGTCAAGTATCTCAACTAACATGGTAGGTTTTACATCTAGTGTGCCTCTCATAAGATTCACTATCTTTAATCGTTTCATTATTTCATTCTTTGATACCCAAGGAAATCATGATTCTAGTGCTTTTTCTTCTCAGCCATTCACTAGTCCATCTTTTGTTACACAAGCAAAATTTGCCACTAGTGCCTCACATTCTCATAATTCATCTCAAGCTCATATCAAAACTAATAGTGGTACCCAAGTAATTAATACCCACACAAATACCAATTTTAATGCTTCTAATGTTAATAAAAAACATGAAATATTATTTCAAACTCTCAATCAAATGAATACCTTTCAAGTGCATAACATAAATAAAATGATGAGAATGAAAAACCACCTCCTCCATCTTCAATCTCATTCTCAACCAATGGCTTAGGGCACACATAACCAAAATGTTCCCCCTACTCTTCGATATTCTTAAGGCAATCGCATTCCTCAAACTCTTTTAGTCAATATAACCATCAAGCATCTACAAAATGAACCTCTCACTACCCAAATTTATAACATTGATATAGGAGGTATAAAACCTATAATTTATTATAATGGGTCAACCAATCCTACTCTTCATCTCAAAACATTTGGAAATCTTTAAAAGGATTGGGTCAAACAAAACACCTTTGCCTCTACCAAGCTCTTAGCTAAAATCCTCACAAGTGATGCCTTTGATTGGTATAATAAACTTAGAGCTCATTTCATTTCTAGTTTGGAGGACTTAGTAAATGCTTTAGTGCAAGAATTTTAAACTAATGATCTTCATAAAAACACTTTGTCCCATTTCATTAATTGTAAAAAACATGAAAATGAAACTACCCAAGCCTTGGTTAAGAGATGGAAAACTTTGTCAAATAAATGTGAACATAACATGGTGGATGAAAATCTTTTTCATCTCTTTACAAATGCTCTCTTTCTTAATTTACAATATCAAGTCCACACACTCTCTCCACATACATTGGAGGAGGCTATTGGCCAAGATAAATTTCAAGATTTCTTAATGCATCAATTTAAGCCACCCCAAATTTTTATAGGTCCTATCTCTTACTCAAAAAAAATGCAATAAAACCATTGATGGTGTTACTGATTCTTATGACACCATTCACAATGTTCAAGATGTCATTCCTAAACTTTTTTTGGAAACATTGCTTTCTTCTCAATAATATATCAATCCTCATTTTTCTTGACCAGATAACATTAAAATTCACAAACCTCTATCCTTAGCTAAATTACTTAAATGTCTACTTGGGCCTCTTCCATGAGAGTTGACCCTACTCATCTTATGAAATCTTGGTATGATCCTAATAAGTTTTGTTGGTTTCATGCAAGTTGGGGTCATTCTCATGAGACCTGTAGATAACTTCTTAATTTAGGGATAAATTTTATTCTTGGATTTAATTTTGATTATGATTCCATTATCAACAAGCGTTAACAAGCCTATGAGATTGTTTTTAAGGAGTATAAATCACATGATAAATCTCAATCCTTGAATCAATATAATGCTCATTTGGATATCTATAAAGATCCTTTACTTAATCATCAACCTATCCAAACAAATCAAGATAAGCATACCCCTTCCATGAATAACATATAAGTCATGTTGAATTAAATTCTGAAGATAATGTGGTTATCATGACTGATATGTGAAGGGTGGTGGATTTCATTGATTCTTAACCTATCTACACTCCTCTCTTGTCTAAAACATATCATGTTATCTAGGATTCTTCTCCAACTCATTTAAATGAGTTAGGAAAAGATCTTATTAATTTTGATGATCTAATTTTTTATTCTCCTTTGGACAACACTTCCCATTATATTTATGCCACTTTTCCATCACCTTCCAATGCTAATGATAACCAAGCTTCTAATAAAACTTCTTCTTCCAATTCTCAAAGTCAATCTAAACCAACCACTTATTCATCTCAACATGATTTACCACTTTGTCCCAAACCTTCTTCTTATCAACAAAAAATGCAGTACACTTTGACTTCTCCTTCTAAGGATCTCCTTAACCATTATGCACCTTTATCTAACAACCTTCCTATGGGTTATGATGAATGTGATCCCATTGAAGAACTCACTAATGTCCCATCTTAGATTATGTTTCTTGAGCTTATAATGACTTCCCCAGATCATATAAAATGTCTCATGCAACTCTTATTCGAGATGAGTGTCCCTCATCCTCCTCTGTCAGGATGGGAGGTAGTTTTATCTAGATTCAAAGATAGTATTTTACAATAATGTGAACAGATGTCTATCAATGTTGACAAAACTATAGATACTTCTCTTTATCTATTATTTCCTATTGCATCTATGATTCTTGATGAAATTCTACTTCATGTGGATGATCCTCCTTTATTCATTAACATCCAAATAGGTGGTATTCAAGTCAAGCATGCATTTATTAATGAAGGTTCTAGAACATGTGTCACTTATCTTGATTTCATTAAGACTATTGGATTTTCTAAATGAAATAAAGTATAGGTTGTGTGTGGCTTCCCATTATCATCCCACCTATCACTGTTTTTGTGAAGGTGATTATATTTTACATTTTGCTTTCTTAAAACATCTTGTTTGGTAAGACATGGACTCACCACATGAGAGATATTTCTTCTTATGCTTGCTAATGTGTTAAATTCCCTCATAATGGAGCCATTTATAGGATTTATAGTGATACTAACCCTTGAAATTTCAAACAATTCCAAGATCATGGTGTCTTCAGAATTCCTACTCTTGAGTCTTTGTCTAGCATTCTATTTCATGAGTCTCAACATCTCAACTTTACTATCAATTCAACTTAAGGTTATACTGGGCATCTTGAGCTCATTAGTAACATTCCTCCCAGCCTCCTAGACTTTGATGATGATGAGCCCAATGAGATTAACTTAAAGTCAAAACTTTTGATCTCTCACTTCATCTCATCTCATAGCTTCCTACTTCCTTGTAACCTTGCTCTCGTAAGCCTCCTTACGATGACATTCCCATAGTCTTAATGAAGACTTCACATTATATTCACCATGCTTCATCAGATGGCAAGGTTATCCCTACCTATGTTATTGATCTTTATATTCCTGATTATGATGATGGTTATTCCTTAGATGATCCATTATTAGGTAGTCTTGTATAGGCCCGTGATGTTGAGATTGTCTATTATCATTCTTATTTACTCAAGTGTTTTTATGCATCATCCTCATTTTCCTTTACTTATAATTTTGGATTTTTGTATTTTTTCCCTTCATTTTAGGGTAGATATGGTATCAACACCTCCAATTTTTGGGTATCCATATAGGACTATTCTCATGGATCATGCTATGATTAGGCCTTACCATTTTTCTAGGTACCCTAACCCTAATAACTAGTTTACCCATGAGGTTAGTGAAATTATCCTTAGAACTTATGTAGATCTTGATCCTCCCTCAATAGAGCCTACTATAGTTGAGCCTCTTCTTAATCTTGCTATAGTTGATCATGTTTTTGATCCTACTATGGCTAATCCTACCCCTATTTTCAATGCTAGCACTCCTATTAAGCCTAGTTCCATTCCTTCCTTATCATCACCCTTCCTTGGTGATGGTTTGCTTCCCTTTCCTAAGATGGCTCATGTGCCCACCAAATAGACTTATGATTGTTCTTTAGCTTCTTACACTCCTAATTTACCTCCTTCCATGAGTGCTTCTCCTAAAACCACTCATAAACATATCTATTGCTTCCATGGGATAGATAATCATTCTTTCACCCATTATCATAAGTTATGATAATACATTGATACCTTACATATTTATTCCCCATCATCAGATAAAGCCATACCTCCCCTAAAGGTACTTCTTGAGTACATGCCTAAGTATGGTGAGGTATATTGTTTATGGCATCTATGTGGCACCCATCACACCGATCATTGTCGCATCCTATTACAACATCTCAAAGATCATTTTATAGTGATTCCTAGACCTTCTTCTATTCATACCATAGGTCATTCTTGCAAGAAGGCTTCTCCTTCTTCTCCTATAGATCCACCTCTAATTATTTCATCCCCTCTTGTGGTCCCTTCACCACCTTTTTTGCCTCCACCTATGATTCCTTCACCCGTGGACCTTCCCTCACCCGTGGATATTTCTTCACTAGTGATTATTGCATCTTTAGTAGATCCCACTCCCATGCATTCTCCTGACCATCCCTTGCCTGATTTCCCTCCTCAAGATGATCCATAGAGTATTCCTAATTTTTTAGTTGATAAGATTAGAAAATAAGTATTTTCTTAATATTCATTGAAGATTAATGAGACTTTAGTAGCTATTCATATCTAGCTTAATAGATATTTATCTAATGTATTAGATAATGTGTGTGGATATATTTACCAATTTTTATGAGCACATGCTTGGTGATTTCACATTTATATTTTATTGGACATGTACTCCAATCTCATTTATATCTGTTATATCATTTGACACTATGTCAAATTTATACTTATCATATATCATGATCTTACTTACTGTACTATATCTTTCTTATGTTATCATTTATATTCACATATGGTTGTCTTTTATTTTTGATTTCCCTTTTTCCTTGGATTTTTTCTCAAAAAACTCTTTTTTGTATCTTTATGATTGTTTTTATTTCTTATCTCTCTTTTTCATAGATAATTTATCATGATGACTTGGTTATACAAACCTTATTCCCCTTGGTTATTATCTCCCTTTACCATGTGGTTAGTTAGCAAAAAATCTATCTCATTATTATTTCTATTTACCGATCTACTTTGGATCTCCTTTTTCCATCTTCCTTTATCCGCAAACTAAGTATATACATGGTTGAGAC